>LR750012.1:971695-1120652 GCA_902729485.2 Mus minutoides
GAAATAAAGGCTCAGTTGCCATTTCTCCATGCTCTAGGCAGGTATCAGCAATGACCATGCAATGTTTACCTTTGAGCCAATGTAGCCTCTATTCTCCAAAGACAACTTTTCAGGTAGGTATGCATGTCTGTCTGTGTCTCTGACTCACTCTGTGTCTCTGTCTCTGTCTCTCTGTCTCTGTGTGTGTGTGTGTGTGTGTCTGTGTGTGTGTGTGTGTGTGTCTGTGTGTGTGTGTGTGTGTGTGTGTGTGAGAGAGAGAGAGAGAGAGAGAGAGAGAGAGAGAGTGTGTGTGTGTGTGTGTGTGTGTGTGTGTGTGTATGAATATGTGTTTGTGGTTATGCCCCAATTGCCATCCCTGAGTTGGGGTTTAGGAAGGAGAAAATGACCACCACTTTCTCCCTCTTTTATTGGATATTTTCTTTATTTACATTTCAAATGTTATCCCTTTTCCAGGTCTCCCCTCCAGAAACCCCCTATCCTATCCCCTTCCCCCTGCCTCTATGAGGGTGCTCCCCCACCCATCCACCCACTCCTGCCTTCCCACCCTGGCATTTCCATACACTGGGGCATCGAATCCCCTCAGGCTCAAGGGGCAATCCTCCCACTGATGTCCAATAGGCCATCATCTGCTACATATGCAGCCAGAGCCATAGGTCCCTCCATGTGTATTCTTTGGTTGGTGGTCCAGTCCCCGGGATCTCGGGGGAGGTCTGGCCTGTTGACACTGTTGCTCTCCCCATGGGGCTACAAACCCCCTCAGCTCCTTCAGTTTCTTCTCCAGCTCCTCCATCCAGGAATCGTGAGAAATAAGGACACCCTCCCAAGTCATGCAAAGCTCCACGTTGCAGGCAGAATCGTGGCATAAAGTACAAAACATATAAACAACCTGTGTCTGCCGAAGATTCGTGGGCTCCCTTGCACTTCCATGTCTTCCTTGACCTTAGATGTTAAAGCCATGTGATTCCTTCATATGAGTGAGCTGTAAGTGGACATGGTGCTCCGGCCATCTGTACAGATGCATGTAACGGTCTTCTTCGGCTCTTTCCTCCTCTGGCTCTTTCCTCCTGAAGTGACTAAAAATCTAATTCTGGGCACAATCATTGGCACAAGGGAAGTGATGTTAGAGTGAGAAACTCACCTTTGGTGCCTTACAGCACTCAAAGGTCAAAGCTTGCTATTAGGGGAGAGCCTAGTATTATTCTGACCCATGCCTAACAACCTTCTGCTCCAGAATGACATGAATCACAGACCTCACCTCACATGTGCTATCTGGATGAAATGTGGTTTCACAGGACTTCATACTTGGCCTCTTACTGTTTCACTCTCCCATTTAATTCTTTCACTTCCTGCTTCCAACAGACATAAGGATGCCTGCACTCTGTTTACTAGTCCCTCTCCTGTTCCTGCTCCTCCTTCCAGCCCTCCCTCCTTTATTCCACATACACAGACACACACACACACACACACACACACACACACACACACACACACATACACACGCACTTCTGAACCTATGTGAGGCATCAAATGCAAAGCAAGATATTAGCATCAGTATCCAAACCAGCCACTGGATATTTATCTCACAGACACAATATTAAACTACTGAAGGGATGATATGTTTTAAGTGTGGTTTTCCAGAGCAACAGAACACTACAACAGAAATAAGAGATACAAATGACACATCCATGCATAGATAGGAATTTGGCATAAAGTTTACTATTCTGTGATTGAGACAGTCTAATTAATTTTAAGAATACCTACAGAAGTGTCCTGGAAGAGGCATTTTTTCTTTCTGTAGCTTTGTGGGTAAATTTTAATGAGTCCCTCATTTTTTTTCTATTAAAAAGGATACAGAAAACTGAGAGAATTATTTTTTTCAATGCTCTAGCATAAAGTTAAGGAAAGTCATGAAGATAGAAAAAAAGAAATAGAGGAAATAAGGAATGTCTTTGGCTATTATATTGTTGCAATTCATCAATACTGTCCCATAAAATTTTTTATGTGACAGCTCAGGCATAATTTTTAAAAGTCATAAGTTTAAAATAAAATTACCCCTCCAGTGCTCTGCAAATCATTGTACACATAGAGTGGTGGCAAACTACTGTACCTGAGCCTTGATGGAAAATAGAAGATAAGCACTAGGAAAGATAATATACAGTAAAGAAAACATTATATTTTAAGCAATAATATTAACCTTTGAGCCATTTAAAGGTCTATAGAAAACGGCCAAGTCTCTATTAATCTTACACCAAATATTGTAATATATATATGCATATATATTAATGATTTTTCTAACTTTTCATTAATTTATCTATACATTTGTCTAGCCATTGCATTGATCCATCCACTCATGTATCCATTCATCAAGTCAACTATCTTTCTAATCATCCATTCATCCATGCACTAATCCACCCACCCATCCATATCACCATCCTTCCAATCATTCATTCATTCTCCTACTCATTAACTCATGTATCTATCCATTCATCCATCCATATTGTCATTCATCCATTCATTGACCCATGTGACCCAACCATCCTTCCCACTATTCATCCACTTATCCACCGATTCCTATCCTCATTCATGCATGCATATTCATCACTGTCTCACCAGGTATTCACTTATTTATTCACCCATCCATGCATATCATACATACATATGCACATTCATACACATACATACATTTTACCATCCTTCCTATCCATTCATCCTCCTATCCATCCATCTATTCATCCTTATCATTCATTCACCATTCATATTTCTATTCATCTATTAATATGTACATTCATTGCATTTATTAATGCTTAGTCAGTCTATTAAATAACAGAAAAATCCTGTTACCCACAAAAGCTTGGTAAAGTATCCTGCAAACTGAAAACTGGTGGGGGTATGACACTGAATAGAAAATATAATGCACACTTGGAAGAGAGAGTCCCTTCAGTCAAGAGGGAGGTGCTGACCATGGAGAACACTGAAGGTGCTAAGGAGACCTAGGAGCACTGAGGACAAAGAAAAAGTTAAGAAATATCCATCCATCTCCCAGGAGGTTAACTAAGGATAACATGCACAAGGCTTACGGACACTCCTGGAAACTCAGACTGTGAGCAGCAGCCAAAGTCTTAGCATTTTCTTTTGTAGAAGTGCAGATCAAAGTGGCTGATATGTTTGGCACTTTTCCCCCTAACATTGTTAAGCACAAAGTCCCACAATGCCTTTTCAGGTGGGGACTGCAATCAAAATGTCATCAGCCTACCTCCTTCCATTCTTCCAGTCTCTCAGGAAAATCACAGGTTTTTTTTTTAAAGCAGAATATTTTGATATTATTTATATGCCATTGTCCAAAAAGGTGGCAGTTGGATAATGTCAATGTTCAGGTGTCAGTCATTGTTTTGTTTTGTCAGTTGTTTCTTACGCTTTTATTAAATGTAAAGTTTTACTTTTGTACTTTTCTTTTTAAAAATAATTTTTAAATTTACTCTTAAGAGAATTTTACCCGTGTATGCAATGTATTTTGATCATATTATCCCATTTTCCCTAACTCTCACTAGACCTCCCCTAATATGTCCAGATCCTAACTTCAACATAGATAGATAGATAGATAGATAGATAGATAGATAGATAGATAGATAGATAGATAGATATCAAATTAGTGTTGCTCAGGGTCCTCAGCTGGAACACAGACAACCTACCAATGGCCACACTCCCAAAGGAAAATGGCCCTCCTTCCCCCAGCAGCCAACTTCTAATATCTCCCCAGCTCAGGATGGTCTGGGGAGCCCCTCAGGTTCCTTCTGGGACTGGGACTGAGACTTATACTGGCCTGCTCTTATGCAGGTATGGTACAGGCAAGGATGGCTACCAGAGCTGGCCCAGTACTGTTTGTTTTTCTGCTTTTCCTGAGCACCCTTCCCCAGCAAGCCCTCAGGTCTGCATGCTGCCTCCTAGGATCTCAGAGAGTCTGAGTGCCCCATGAGACATTCAACTCCCTATTATTTTTGGTTTCTCCCTTCCCAATTCCACAGAGACTGTGCCCTGGGAATAGTTTCCCCATCATCTAAGGCACTGTTTAATCAAGGCGGCTAATCAACTGTGAAGTGCATAGCGGATGTCGGCACAGTTTCCTGTGTGGTGATTGATGCATTTAACAGTGTACTCATAATGCCTTTGTTCAAAATTAGATGACAACAGAACCGAGATTAATATTGTGTGAAGTTTTCTTGTGTGTTGGGGGGGGGGCGGGTTTAAGCCTGGTGATGGCTGATTGTGGGAATAGTTCTCTCCTGGGACTGTATCATGGTGGCTGTGTTTCAGTGATTTAAGACACGCCCTAAATGGCTTTGATTATAATAACCATGGGCTTTCACAGGCACCAGAGTC
Organism: Mus minutoides; assembly: GCA_902729485.2. Lineage (NCBI taxonomy): Eukaryota > Metazoa > Chordata > Mammalia > Rodentia > Muridae > Mus > Mus minutoides. The sequence continues at coordinate 976,073 of LR750012.1, forward strand.
TGTACAAGATGAACGATTGCCTTTTATTTTTCATGAGTAAGAATAAGGAAATCTCCCTTTTCATTAAAGAAAAAGAAAAAGAAAAGAAAAGAAAGGAAAAGAAAAGAAAAAAATGAGTGTTTGTGTATGTATGCACATGTGTATTGAATAAAGATCTAAACACATCTTCTAACAAGAAACTAAATTTGTGTAATTCTCTCTCCCTTTCTGATCCCTCCTTTCTCTCCCCCACTTCCCTTTGTTTTTCTCTCTCCCTACTTTCTTTCACTCCTTTCTCCCTTTTCTCTTCTCTCCCTCGCTCCCTCCTTCCCTTTCTCTCTTCTCTTTCTCTCCCTCTCTTCTCTCTTTTCCTCTCTCCCTCTCTTCTTCTCCCTCCCTTCCCCTCTCTCCTTCTCTCCTTTCTCTTCTTCTCCTCTACCCCCTTTCTCATCTCTCTTTCTCTTCTTCCCCCTCTCTCTTCTGGCACCCTCTTCTCAAAATAAAACTCCACCTCATGCAGATCCCTCATAGATGATTTCTTATAACTATCCCCTCATCTCCAACCCCAAGGTTCCATTCCAAGGGCCTGGCTGGCCCTCACTCCTAAAGCCCTCGCATTCAGCACATTCTGAAGAAGTCTGACCTGACACTAACCCTGAGCTTTACAAACACAGGCTTTGCTTGCCAGCCCTCTTTGCTCAGTCCTATTCTCCTTTTTTTTTTTTTTTTTTTTTTTGATTAATCAACAATGCTTCTCAGTAATAATCCAAATGAACATCTTGATAAATTGCAGCCATTATGGGGTTTTCCACAGAGAAATATTCTCAGAATGTTCATCAGGTTGGAGGAAGGGGGGCATCTATGGAAGAGTTCTGAACAGTCTTAATAGGAAAATCTAATAAGACTAAAAGCATTCATTTCAACTCGATAGGGAAAGAATATTTTTTTAATTATTAAGTTCTTAAGAAAACAAAATCACATTATTACATTGTGAAATTGAGTCAACTGCAAAAGATTCTGCATAATAATAAGTAACCATATTATCTCAGTTTTAAAAAACAATCTTCATTTAGCTCTTAGACACAGTAATTTCCTGAGAATATAGAAATTTAACATTTATTCTTTCCTATAAATTCCCTTTCAATTGTCACAATTAAAATTTCTTTTTAGGATGCACTTTAACCTATTTAGGAAGGTGCCTCAGTGTGAGTGGGTCCTAACTAGGAAGAGATTAGCTCCTAAATATAAACTGGATTTGTCCTTTCCAGAAATCTCCAACAACTATCTGCTGTAAAATTCCTAGAATTGTGAGCTGCTTCCTGGGTGAAGATTGTCTTACTGTTAGAGAAGTCTGTGTGAGCTGTCAGTCACTTTTTGGATTATAAAAAGCTTCAGATTGGTCTTTCAGATTGGGTCATGGTTCAGTGAAAGCATCCATTCATATCAAACCCTAGACTTTCTCCTATGCCCACCCTCAGAGTAGTAGTCAGTTTTCTGTTGCTATTAAAGGATACATGAGACTTGTTATTAAATTACCTATTTTTAAGAGGGTTTATTTAGCTCACAGTTATATCAGAGGTACAGTGTCAGTACAGCAGGAGTTCATTAGCTGTATCACAACATAGAGATAGCATCATAGGCTTCCACTTCATAACTTCTCAGCAGAACCACACTAGAGAACAATCTGCTAGTGTATGAACCTCTGGAGAAAAAAACATACTAAACAACAGCATTAATGAAGGCCAACGCAGTGCTAAAGACCTTGCGGAGCAGGGATATATGGTAGGGCATCACATCCCTGCTCTCTCCTTAACTGAGTAGGAGGAGACTGTCAGGTGACTAAATGGTAAAGTGTGAGAATTAAAATTGATTGTCAACTTGATAGAACCAAGAACTACCTAAAAGGCAGACCTCTTGGCATGTCTGATTCTCTAGATTGGCTTAATCATGTTTGGAAGGAATTCACTGATTATGGCAGAGCCATTCCATGGGCTGGGTGGGCTTCTAGTCTGAATAAAAGAGTGAATGAAAGCTTCCTGCCAGTGGATGCAATGAACCCAGATGCCTTTCGCTCTGGCCGCCATAATGTGGTATGAACCACATCCTCCAAATGTTCCCTCTTCAAGTTACTCTTGACAGGTATTTGATCACAGCAAGGAGACAAGTCACTAAAATAGGAGCAGAACAAACATGTTGTTTTGTGACTACTTTATGACTAAGCTGAGCTCAATTTTTGCCTGATCATAACTGATGGTTTTGTTTTTGTTTTTGTTTTTGTTTTTATTTTGTTTTTGTTTTGTTTTTGTTTTGTTTTGTTCGTCTTTGGTTCTGCAAACAATGAACTGGGACTCTATTAGGAATGTGTGATAGGGGTTGTACTCTAGTCACTGCACCAAAAAGCAAAACCTCAGTAGAATAAGTCACTGATTATGACAGTGACTGCCTGTGACATTGAAAAAATACATGCAGGGACAACCACACACACACACACACACACACACACACACACACACACACACACAAATATGCAAGGTAGAATTCCACTATAATATCTTTTACATGTTGACTTGAATACAGTCTTCTATGTAAATAATATAAAGATACATTTTATTTTAAAATGAAAATACAATCATAAGATGATGATGATGAAATACCACAGTCTGCACCAAAGATGAAGTAAAAAATATTCTATACATAAATATAAATTAATAGTCTTGAATAGGTAGATGGTTCATAACTGTTCAGAATAGAAATTCCTATGGAGTTATTTACCTCTGTCCTCTCTCCAAACTAACAGAATATGAGAGAGTGTCTCAAATTTAGAAAGACTATGTATTTGCTGTAAGGGATAAAGCGCTTCTGCTTTCTTCTTGAGATGGCCTTTGTTTGAGATCTTATTATGCTTTCTTCAGGGGAAAAGATACAAATTGAAAATTAGTTTGAGCCTTTGCTTCCCCAGAAGGTTTCACAAAAATTTCCATAGTGGGCTCTGGGATGATGGTGAATCTCGAGTCCTAGGAGAGGCCCCCTAACAGAATACCTTCCCCCCAATGACAGCAACTTTGACTTGGGTTGCTTGGTCCCTCAGAGAGAAGACTGGGCACATACAACTAATACATTCTCTGCTCTCTGATTCTCGGGCTCACAGCCTGCTAGGCATCGTAGCAATTTCTTCTACCTAGGCTAGAAGCACCATGGGTTTCTAAGTATAACTTAAGATTCATCACCCTTATGTTTGAGACAAGCAAAGACTACAGGGAAACATAATGGGTGGTTAGATCTACAGGAAGTAATAAAATAAACACTAGCTATCCAGAGGTTGCAAATGTTACACTGCAGATTTGGTCTGTTTGTATACCATCCCAGGTTAGATATGATTCATACAAAACACCACACACACACACACACACAGTCATCAAGCATAGAGCCAAACTCTGCTGCAAGACGCTGTATTTAAAATCAGAGGCTATCCTCCACTCCAGACAGAAAATCTCTTGAAATCATGATTTATGTTCACTCATTGCTCGTGTAGATAAGTGACTGCCATCTATATAAAAAAAACAAAACCTAAGCTTTTCCTCCCGTGGGAATTTTGAATTTCCATGGTGTGGAGGAGACCCAGGAATGTAAACAGACAGTCTGAGAGTCCATGATGAGCAGAAGGCTCACATGCAAATCTATTGTGAAAAAAAACCCTGCTCCATTGCCCTCATCCTCAAAGCTGGAGGACACCGGAGGGGCTTGCTATCATTCAAAGAAGCTGCAAAATGCTTTGCTCAAAGAAAGTCAAACCTCATGCAAAGGCCCAATATACAAACAGGGGTAAGGTCCAGTCGGTCTGATGAAAAGGAAGGGCTCCGGCAGGACTCCTTACCCCAGGGAAGGGCCATGCAAGAGTCTGTACTGTAGCATCCGAGGGCCCTTCTCACTAGACAAAGAACTTCTGTGCCAGGAAATCCACAGCTCCGAGCCAGCTGCAGGGCTCTGGTGCTGTAAAAATAAAGGCTTCACTGAAGCACAATGATGTCCGTTTGTCTCTACCGTGACCATGTCTTTGGCTGTTCTACTGACACAGTGACAAAGCTGATCCGTGACAAGTCTTAAAGCATTTATGGGTTTATTTTGCCACCACAACAGTAAAGAAAACAATACAAAACATGACATAATGAATGATGTGTGTTCTGAACAACAGATAAGTATTTGAAAGTTGTTCCACTGTGTTCTCTATGCCCTTTAGGTCTGTAGATTTTGATAGCTGATATCAACTGTCAGCTTGACAAGATCTCGAATCACCTAGGAAATGAATCTTTGCACTTGTCTATGAAGGAATTTTTTTCCTAGATGGGGTGGTTGCGGTAGGAAGACCCACCCTAAATGAGGGCAGTCCCACACCAAGGGAGTATCTGAAAATGAATGAAAAGGAGAAAGATGGCTAAGCATCACATTTATAGCTCTCTGCTTCCTGACTGTACACATGATGTGACCAGCACCATGTAACCATGCCTCCCCACCATTACGGCATGTACCGTGGTGATATGAGTCAAAAAAAAAAAATCAGTCTTCTCTCCTGAAGTCATTTTGAAAGTACCTCCTCACAGCAACTAATATGGGGTCCCTTGACAGAAAATGGGCCACTTTCTGCTCTAAATGCTTATAACTCAGTCCACGCCCTAGAGGTGACAATCAGTCAATGCAAGCATCCTTTGCAGAACTGAATTTTGTACTTTTCAAAAATAAAGTACCAAGTTACTGTTTGAAATACTGCCACACTAGAAAGACTATCAGTTTTATATTATTATTATTATTATTATTATTGTCGTTGTTGCTGTTGTTGTTGCTATTATTATTATTTAATATTATTATTATTGTTGGTGTGTGTGTGTGTGTGTGTGTGTGTGTGTGTGTGTGTTGTCTGAATGTATGTCTGTACCATGTGTCTGCAATATCCAAAGGAACTAGAAGAGGGCATCAAATACCCTGGACTGGAGTTCTAGATGAATGTGCCATCTGGGTTCTGTGGACCAAACCTGGGTCCACTGGAAGAGCAACCAATGCTCTTACTGGCTGAGCACTCCCTCTAGCCACAATTTAAAAAGAAAAAAAAAATCTACAGACCTAAAGGGCATAGAGAACACAGTGGAACAACTTTCAAATACTTATCTGTTGTTCAGAACACACATCATTCATTATGTCATGTTTTGTATTGTTGTCTTTACTGTTGTGGTGGCAAAATAAACCCAACATAAGCAACTAAGGAAAGAGGGGTTTACTTGGACTCGTGCTTTGGGAAGGGGTACAGTCCATCATAGCAGGAAGGTCTGGATGTAGGCTTATGAGGTAGTTGGCCATATTGTATCCAGAAGCAGAGAGTAATGAAGATTCCCATTTTGCTCTCTCCCACTGAGTCCAGAACATAAGCCCAGGGTATGCTACTGCCCATATTCAGAACAATTCTTTCTTCCTTGGCTTACACCTCTTCAAATGCTCTCACAGACACATCCAAAGATGTGTGTTTCCAATTACTTAAATCTAATCAAGTTGGCACTAAAGACCAACCATCTCAAAAGATCTCCTATCTTCTAATTGAACACCGTCCCAACCCTTCAGAAGAACTCTAATATGCTAAGATGACTCAGAACTCAAACTACCCATGGCTGAGTTATGCAAGAGAATCCTAGATTTGTGAAGATTCAGTTTGTTTGTTTGTTTGTTTGTTTTAAAGAAGAGAATAATAAGGAACAAAGAGTCTGCAACAAAAACAAGCAGTTCTTCTGGGCCATAGTCATTACAGAGCAAACAAAAGGCAGCCTCGTTATTTAAAAACAAAACTGGAAACTCCAAGACACGGAACAAAAATGAAATATTAGCAATACCAGCATCCCAGGAGATTGGCATTTCTACTGCAGCAGGTGGCATTTACATTGCCGCTCAGAACTCACTTCAGTGCCTGGAATTATCTGCATCACCACAATGGGCTATGCATGGTCTTTGGCCGACTAGTTAATGGCTGGACTTTCAGAAATCATTTCATGCCCACCTACCCTTTTTAAATGGCACCGACTCTATGAGAGCTTTAATTTTGTATTTGCAGCCTCCTGACAAGTGCCTCTCTCAAACCTGCTATGCTTTACAGTGCACTGGGGGCAGGGGGTGTCTCCTATGCACAGATCCTTCAGATATCATACCACCAAATCTCAAGACAGAGTTGTAAAACAATCAGGGGAGAGATATTGAGCAGCCATTGTGGTATCATATACAGTTATTAAGAGTCGTAAGGAAAGAAGATATATATATATATATATATGTAATGTTCATGTTCTTTAAATGTATAGGCAGGATTAACATCCCTACTTCAGTTGCATTTCAATAGACCCTAGGAACAGCTCTCTATTTGAACCAATTAATAATTATTTCTGAGACCCTATAATTATCATGATGACTAATTTAATGAGCAGTGGCCAACGTTCACAGCCTTCTCAGGTCAGTATGTGATAAGGCTGGCTGAGAACAAAAATATGGCAACTTCACAGCCTCTTCTAAACATGAAAATTTGGATTTTTTTTTTGCCATGTATGCCCTGGTTATATTTCATGAGCCAAAAAAGGTATTTCTCTCAGGCTTCTGGGTGCCAGCAAGCTTTCTCTCTGGATGTTCACACTCCTGCACCAAGGGCTCCTTGACTGACCCCTGAGCACTCATAGCCTTGTAGATGAGTCTTTATTTCTCACATAATGTCTGTTTTCTCATGGAATGTACTTTAGGTTCTATTTGGCTAATGTCTGCTGAATAATTTACACTCGGCTTTGCTGGCATGAACAAAATCCACGCAACAAGAGCAACGCTACCAGGCTGAAAATTTCAGAGTGTGAAGCACACTTGTATCATACAAGGTCTGAAATGTGGTAATTGCTAAATAAATATTTCTGCAAAGAAGAAATGAGTCCCACTTGGAAGTGAGAAGCCCCATTGCACACTGGAAAATACAATCATTTCAAGCAAATGTGATATGAGTCTAAATCAAGAACTGACAAACTTTTACTTCAAAGGGCCAATTGAAAAATATCTTAGACTTCTGAATGATGTGAAATGTGATTCAGTTTCTTTGGTCTACCATGGAAACAGCTAATATGCAAATGAATGGCTGTGGCTCTGCTCCAATATAACTTGACTTACAAAGTTCAGTTCCTTGTCTTTCTTGCTAGGGATAGTTGCCTGACTCTCCATAATACAAATGAAAAAGTAAGACAATAAAATTTTTACACAATAGTATTTATGTGACTGAACATCAAAAGTTGGGCATGTAAGATCTGAAAACTAGTTACAGCTTAGGAGAGTAATTTGCAAGTGGCATACAGTTTTGGGATTAAGAATGAGAGGCTAGTATGCTACCATGAAATAAACAAACTACCACTTTCAATGAAACAGGAATAGGCACAATGACTTACAACCCAGACATTGTGAACTAACATGTGTGCACATGACATAACAGCAGAAAATGAAAAGGCAAGCTACAGAGGTGAAAAGAAAAATGGATTGCTTACATAAGGAGAAAAATACAACTGACATTTATAAACTCTCTCCTGAAAGACAGAGATAAAGATAGAGGTAGAGTTAGAGGGAAAGGTAGAGGTAAAGATACAGATAAAGATGGTGTAGAGATAGAGATCAGTAGGGGAAAGGCAAAACAGTAATACATACATACATACATACATACATACATACATACATACATACATACATACATACTAAAAAGAAAAACCTAAATGGATAATAAGTAAATGTGAACATGTGACCACATTCATTATTATCAAGAAATAGTAGTGTCATGAATAAAAATCACCATCATGTACTACCACATACCTTCTGGTAAAAATGGTAAAAATTAATGACCATAATGCCGAGTATTGGAGCAGATGCTGGTAAGCAGAACTTTCTCACACTTCCCTTTAGAAAAAAGTTTGCCACTCAAGTTGTCTTAAACATACACTCCTAGCTGATACCTATGAAAATAAAAATATACAGATAACACTGTGCATAGCAGTGACTAGAGAGCTGGCTCAATGAATAAGAACACTCAAGCAATCCGGAGGCTTGAATTTGGTCCAAAGTTGTATGTGAAGGAGCTTGAGTTAAACCAGCATCAGTGTGTACTAGAAGAGGATGGAAGCCCTTTCTGTGTACTCTGTGAACTGAACATCTGTCGCTGATAACCACATGTTTAAGCCTAATCTAAATAATGTGAATTCTTTGAGATTAGAGCAAGAAGACAAGGTCTGTTTGAAGGGATCAGTGCCCTCTTATGAAGAGATCCAAGAAAAGTGATTTAGTTCTCTCATGAGAAAGATGCCTTTCTGTAGTTAAAAAAAAAAAAGTAAGCTTCCCTTGATGCAGGCCTGCCATACACTGACCTTGAAATTCAAGCCTCCAGAACTGGGTAAGTAGGTTCTGTTTAAGCCATCAGTCTAGAAGCAGAGACTGAGAAGTGAGATGCTCCTCATACAGGCACCCTTAGAGGGCTTTAGAACTTGCTCAAAGTGGCAGAAGTTCCAGGAGTTTTGTCTCACAGTGGCTCATGTGCTCTCCCACGTCTCTGATGCAATTGGATGCTGCTTACTAATAAATGAGACTTTGAACATCAGAATGTGGAGTTGATGCCAGAGTGCGATGTCTTTGTGGGATGTGGAAGTGGAGTGGGTGGGTTTGGGGTATGTATGGACTTGGAGAAACAGGGACAGAATGTTATTAACTAAAGATAGCCTCTCTTAAACTGATAATTCGTTGCAGCACCATGAATAACTAAACTCTCAGGTAAGGGGTCAACATCTGAATAAAATCCCACTTAGACTTGAGCTTTGTACAAGGAGATAAGAATGGATCAATTTGCATTCTTCTACATGATAACTGCCAGTTGTGCCCACACCATTTGTTGAAAATGCTGTCTTTTTCCACTGCATGGTTTTAGCTCCTTTGTCAAAGATCAAGTGACCATAGGTGTGTGGGTTCATTTCTGGGTCTTCAATTCTATTCCATTGATCTACCTGTCTATTGTTGTACCAGTACCATGCAGTTTTTTTCACAATTGCTCTGTAGTACAGCTTGAGGTCAGGCATGGTGATTCCACCAGAGGTTCTTTTATTGTTGAGAAGAGTTTTTGCTAGTCTAGGTTTTTTATTGTTCCAGATGAATTTTCAGATTGCCCTTTCTAACTCAGTGAAGAATTGAGTTGAAATTTTTATGGGGATTGCATTGAATCTGTAGGTTGTTTCGGCAGGATAGCCATTTTGACTATATTAATCCTGCCAATCCATGAGCATGGGAGATCTTTCTATCTTCTGAGATCTTCAGTTTCTTTCTTCGAGACTTGAAGTTCTTGTCATACAGATCTTTCACTTCCTTAGTTAGATTCACACCAAGGTATTTTATATTGTTTGTGACTATTGTAAAGGGTGTTGTTTCCCTAATTTCTTTTTCATCTTGTTTATCCTTTGTGTAGAGAAAGGCCAGTGATTTGTTTGAGTTAATTTTATATCCAGCTACTGCGCTGAAGCTGTTTATCAGGTTTAGGAGTTCTCTGGTGGAATTTTTAGAGTCACTTATATATACTATCATATCATCTGTAAACATGTCACAGAGAAAAGAGAGCTTTCTTGTTGTCATATTTCATACAGAGCACAACCACCAACACCTCCGTACACAATAAAGTTAAAAAGATAAAGTTATCCACATGTAATTCACCTAGTTCTGTGTCCAGCCATCACCCAAGACTCCAGGACATAGCACAGTATCGTACCTGCTTGGGTTGGTTACCTTTGGAGGTTTTGTGATGATAAAAAAAAGGATAAAATGATGAAAATTAAAAGTAATGATGACATCATCTGGCAGGTTGTTTCTTGGCCCATAACACTCAGTTTTCAAAAGGTACCTACAGCTCACTGGGTGGAAGCACTCAGTAAATAATAGGACATAATGACAGCTTGTGCATGCTTGACTTAAAGGGAAACAGTAAGAGCTAAGCAACATCCATCTGTCATGGCCAAGGACCAAAAAGAAAATGAGGGGAAATGAAAGAAGGTGATGCATGCTGTGGGAAATGCTTTTCGCCCTTATCTGTGTCTTGAGCATCAGGAATAAGGATACATATTTATATATATACTGCACACATCTGAAAAGCACACATTTGCACACACACAGGAATTTCCCTGAATTTTATTTAATATTCTCTTTCAAAAGAAACACAACTTTTCTAAAATAGCTCAAGTGATCAAAACAACTCAGTCTCCTAGAACAAATGTTGCCCACAATCCTGCTCTGTCCAGATAAAAGCTCAACCAACATACCACCTCTTACAAATCAGCCTCTTTAGGACAAGCAATATGAGCCTGTCCTCTTATGGACTATGATAGGACACAAGACCAGAGTCCACCAAAGAATCAAAGCTTCACTCAAGGGTATGAGGAAGGGTCCTGGGAGCAATCTCAATCCAAGGCCTTCCTACTTGGAGAGCTGTGGGAATCTCTAGCACGCTAGTGCCTCAGCTTGCACCTCTGTTTCTATGGGGCATACCTGGTAGAGCAGAACATGGGAAGCCAGACTGATGATCCACCTTCTGTCTCTGGGGAGAAAGGAGAAAATGGAAGATTGCATTCTGAAGTGGTAGCAGCACTGAAGAGCAGAGATGGGTAGAGCTTTACACCCCACTGGCCAAGAAACTTAGCCTACTTAGTGAGCTCTCTGAAGATGAGAGACTGCCTCAACAAAGGAGGATAGTGCCTGAGAAACAACACCCAAGATTGTCCTCTGACATCCACATACAATACACACATGTGCACATATACCCCTGGACACATGTACCTCTGTACACATACATGCACCTACAGACAGACAGGCAGGCAGGCAGGCAGAAGGGGGGAATCTCCGTGATGGTTTTAAGTCTTTGTGCATTTCCTACTTTGTCTTCATTCTACTTTAAATTTCACATCTGAACTGGTGCCTCCAACACAATTTAAGAACCAAGAGATGGTTGGTTATTCGTCAGATATTTACCATGATAGCACAGGTTAATAAAAAGAGCCAGTTTCTGTTCTCACAGAATTCCTCGGGTAATAGTGTAGGTGGCCACTCTCTGCTGCAGGAAGCAGTCACTGGGAAGCAGGTGTTCACTTTTGTAACCACCTTTAAATCTACTATGGTCATGTTTACTTCACCTAGCCTCAAAAAGGGGAAAAAAAAGGAATAGTGGAACAGAGTGATAAACATTAGTTCCAGACCTGGGACCTAAAAACGCCTACTCAATCCAAAGTACCCTCTCTTCCCTTCTCCACTGCAGATATCAGTGATTGCAGGAGCCACCACATAAAACTGGCCAGCCCTCTGGCAGTCTGGAACCATGAATGGAGAAAACAGAGGAAAGAGTTTGCCTTCAGTCTCTTCATGGCCACTGGGCCACCACCGAGTGGACTTCTTGATTATGGAAAAATCAACCTGGAGCTCAGTAAGTCATTAAGTCCAGAGTTCCTTTATTACCACAGCTACACTCTGCTAAGTCCTCAGGAAGTACTTCCCAGAGTGGACATCTGTTGGTTTACTTGTCTGTATATATGAGACACAGCAAGAGTCGGCATATACTAGGGATATCAGGTTGGGGCAGGAGGACTGAAAATCAACAGATAAGCAACCATAATTCTAAATGGAACAATGCTATGAATCCAACATCACTGAGGCAGGAGGCAACTGAGAAGCCTCTGTGAGATACCAACTTGACCTGTGGCCTGAAGGGTATAAAAGAGCCAGCCATGCACACTCCGGGATACATCCAAACATAAAGACCCTGAGTCAATACATCACTAGTAATAATACTCTAGGGACCCAATATGGTCCATATGTTGTAGAAGATATGCAAGAAGTAGTCAGAAGCAAAAAGGTGCCTTCATCTTTCTCATGACCTTTCCAACTGCTCTTCCAAAGTCAGTCACCACTGTCCTGAAGTCCCAAAGCCTAGGTCCCTTCCTGTCATGCTATACACTATGTCTGTCATGATCCCTCACGTAGCTGACTACCCAAAGAATTTGTTTCAACATAAATTATGATTCTGGTAGATCACCTTGTATTATCTTGTTTTTGTCACTAAAACACTTTTCAATTTCAATTTTTAAAAAGATGTTGGAGGAAGTTCTAATGGCTTGTATATCTCTGAGACTCTTAACCCGCAAGTTTGAGAAGAAATAACACAAATTCTTTTATAAAAAAAATAATAAATAAACAACAGTAAGGCAGTAACAATAACTGCACAGTGAAGTGTCTCCTCCAGGAAAGGAAGAGGAAATTGTTGGAGTTTCATTTCGGGACCTGGGGACCACATTTGCTTTGAACTCTTCTGCCCTTACATGAAATATTGAATTAATTTCAGGTATCCATTGGAATATGTTGTTGTCTTATTCACTGCGAGTTACCCGGCTGAAGATATTTTCTAACTTTTTTTTTCTCCTCCAGATTCTCTTGTATCAATAGCCTGGGGGATAAACTGTCTGATTTAGTTATATAGAAAATTACTGCTTTTATTTGATTCCTATTTTTTCTAAGGGACAAGAAAAACATTACTTGCCATTATCAACTTGGTTCTAAGAAAAGCAGTTAAGTATTGTTCCTGTAAAAATCTATCCCGCAGTGCAGTAAAGGTTTGCTCTGAGTCAGATGCCACATGCTCCTGAGGATTAGGGGGGGTAGAGGGGCTTGGATGAAACAGAAGCACTCATTGGTTAGTTCTACCTGAACCTCGAGCCTGAGAGTGAGGGGAAGCAGAAGGTCTGACCATCTAAGGCCTCCACATGGGGAGAAGGCTGAGAAGAACCGAAGGGGAAAGAGGACAATGGAATTGGAACTGGGAATGTGGGACTGACCCCATATCCAGCTGGCAGTGACTATGGCTCACTATTATGAGCCTAGCTTTTCCCATTTCCTTGGCCACAATAGTTTACTTGAGTTCTGGGGTTCCTTCTAGCAAACAACTACGTCTTGGGGGTGAAAGCTTTCCTTCCACCAACAATGTTTATTGAGCATATACTGAGAATTTGGCTTGATCTCTGCCTGTCTTAACTGTCTATTACTTATTAATGATAATTTGAAAGAGACCAGGTCACACTATATAGACATGGATCTGCCTGCTTCTGCCTCCCATGTGTTGGGACTAAAATATATACCACTGTGCTTAGCTTATTAACACTAAGATAGTTAATTATATCTTAGTTATGATAGTTTTATGTGACATTATGTGACCATAGGGATCCAGGCATTTATTCAGTCAAACATTGTTCTAGATGTTTCTATAGAGACTTTGTTTAGATAAGATTAACATTTTGATCAATAGATAGTGAATAAAGTAAATTGCCCTCTACAGCGTGGTCTCATTTAGAAGGTGGTAAAACTTAAAAAAAAAAAAAAAGATTATTTTCCAAGAGATACAGTATGTTACCCATAGCTTGCCTTTGGAACTAAACTATATCTAGCCCCTCAAGGTTTGGGAAACTTTAAGAAACTTCTGGATTTATGAGCTCTATATAGGTTGACATAACTTCAGTCACCTTGAATCCTAATTATCATAATTGCCCCAGAATAATCCTATGGTTTTCTAGAAAACTCTAACTAGAGTTTTGTCTAGCAGACAGAACCATCAAAGTGTCATATGAACCTTTACAGCTGCACTCTGCCTCCAGAGATGTCCCTGAGACGGTGACAAACCAGCAGAGTTTAGCGCAAACCAAGTACACACAAACTAGGATGAGGTCATCTTTGTACTGCCCTGTATTCATGTTCTTCCACATGACCCAAACTGTCTTTGAGGTTTCAACTGGTCTTGCTGTGACCGAGAGCCACAACACATTAGAGTCTCCTCAATAATGATGCTATATACAGCCCTGTAGATGCCTGTATCTCTCTCTGATCCCTGGCAGCTTTGACTTGTTTTCCTGCACTAAGGCCAGCTGGGTATAGAACACTGTTCTTCAATGGCATGTGTGAGGAGCCAACAAAGTCCTGAGTGAAGACATAAAGAACGGATGAAGCCCTTAGTGGATGTGTACTATTGCCAAATACCAGTGCATTCAGTTCCACAGGAATGGTAATGTCTCCCCTGCTCTTCACCCCAGCTTAGGCTAATAATTGGCAAAGCCTTCCTCTAGTCTAGGTGCAAATGTTTACAGGGTGCACAAAAACTAACAACTGACGCTTTTTCCTCCAGTAGGTCTGCAACCTGAAACTTTTCACCTATAGTGATTTCTTAAGGAGATATACTTTTCCTCCTGTGCTATATATAATAATATATAATAAACTTGAGGTTCCATGTTGTTCTGTAGTTTGCGTTGTTGTGTACTTGGTGCTGCTCCATCGAAGTATGCACAGACCACCGTATCACAGCTTTTCTGTATGTGAAGTTGTCTGTTGTACTGGCTAGTTTTGTGTCAACTTGACACAGCTGGAGTTATCACAAAGATAGGAGCTTCAGTTGAGGAAATGCCTCCATGAGATCCAACTGTAAGACATTTTCTCAATTAGTGATCAAAGGGGAAAGGTCTCTTGTGGGTGGGACCATCTCTGGGCTGGTAGTCTTGGTTCTTTAAGAGAGCAAGCTGAACAAGCCAGGGGAAGCAAGCCAGTAAAGAACATCCCTCGATGGCCTTTGCATCAGCTACTGCTTCCTGACCTGCTTGAGTTCCAGTCCTGATTTCCTTGGGTGATGAACAGCAGTATGGAAGTGTAAGCTGAATAAACCCTTTCCTCCCCAACTTGCTTCTTGGTCATGATGTTTGTGCAGGAATAGAAACCCTGACTAAGACATCTGTCTTTCTGTTCTTCATTCCATTGAGGCCCTAGTCTTATTTCTACTAAGTTTTGCAGGACAGGTAGACATGCACCCATAAACCAAAACAAACATATACCACTGGCTCTGTTGGTATGGAAAACTCTAAATGCAAACATTTAGTCTGTGCCTGGTATCATGTTAATAATTTAAGATCTGTAAAGGCACAAATGATACAAATACTCTCGCCTTCTCAGCCTATACAACAGATTCATCAGGTTCATGCTGAAAGCCTGCACATTCCAAAGAAGACTTCCCCGTGGTTGCTTCTGAAAACGAGCCATTAGGCTTCTGGATTCTCCTGCTTGTGTAGCACTGGGGTCTTGGGCCATGCTACATAGTTCATGTTTACCATGGAATTCATCCTAAAAGCTTGCTTTTGTTTGTTTGTTGGCCCTGAGTCATGCTGTATTGGGATGGAGGCAAAAGCTGCGGTCCAAGAAATTAAGACGAGTTGCTCAGGCAACCCAGGCTGAGTTGTTTGTCCCACAGTATACAAGCCCCGGCCATGGAAGCATGAGTGAGTTTCCTTGGCTGGCTGTATTCTATGCAGATTGTAATGTATTATCACTATGAGAATTAAATGCGCTCCATGTGAAACCATTTGGCGAAGAGACTGGCCCAGTCTCCCAGCACTCTGTCCTATGCATCTTTCTCTTTGACATGCTTGATTCCTTATCTTTTCTATGCAGTAAACCATAACCATGAACATAACAACTTCTGAGAGTGCTGTGGTTCCTTCTAGTTAGTCCTCAAACATGAGAATGGTCTTGAAACTCTTCTCCAATGAGCCATATTTACTGAGCATCTCCCATGTGCTGGTATTAGCCATAAATAGTTGGTAAATACAACCCCCCTGCTCACTTGCCCTTCCTGGTCTTAGCTCTCTCTGTCCATGAAGAATATGGGTGGGCTTAGTGTGTTCACATGAATTCACTCCCTACTGTGGTCCTCAACAGTATTAGACCATGAATAAAAAATGAGTCAAAGATGTTCATGGAGCCAGAAATAAATAAGCAAGCAAATTGAAATCCTGTCCCAGTGTGACCAGAGCATGAGCTGTTTCTCAGATCACAGGTCCATACCTCACATGCACCCAACTGCAGTAGATTCTAAAAGCCTTTGCTCATCACTAGCAACCTCTCAGCAAACTAAAAAGAAACCTCAAGTCCTCATCCAGCTTAAACCTTGTTCCATGGGAGCAATGAAATGGTATGCAGATATTTAGAGCCATTGTCTTTGCATCAGGGTGGTACTAATATCTAAAGGATATTTGCTAATATCCTGACAACATTTTCACAATGGCTGTGTGCCAAAGCACCTAGTTCAAAGTTAATACAGAGCTAGACATTCTATATTGTGCATGATAGGCCTCTGTAGGGAAGGGCCAACATGGCAATGCTGCTGTGGCTAAGAAACTCTGAGTCAGATGCTCAGAAGACAGAGATCTATCCATTCAATGAATCCAGGACTCCATAAAGAAAACGGATCTCACTTGACATTCCAGGGCAAAAGTTAAATCTGTCCTTGAGAATATTAGAAGTCTCAAACACTGAATGAGTGACTCATCTAAATGTGTATGTGCAGCCACATGGATGATTGTGACTCTTCACCCACTTAAGAAGACATACAATCAAGAGGGCTCACTTGAGTGACTGGCAAAATGGCTCAGTAGATGGTGGTACCTGCTGCCAGACCTGACAGTCTGAGTTATCCCCGGAATCCACCTAGTGAAGGAGGGAACCAACTATAGAAAGTCCTCTCTCCTCCACTCATGCACTGTGATATGTATTCATTCATCCGTGTACACACACACACACACACACACACACACACACACACACACACACTAAATGAATGAATGAATAAATAAACATTTCTTTTAAAAAGAGGGCTTGTATTGTCTTGTTTTTGTTGGAAGAAAAATTTTACACCTTTAAAAATTATAGCATTTTTATCTTATTATTTAAAGACAATAAAGTACAATTTAAAAAAAAAAAAAGAGGGGCTGGAAGAACTCATAAAATGCTATGGGTCACAGGATCAAATGAACACCCTGCTGTGGACTCTGACATTGCCTTCTCCCTTTAGCACACACAATGACCTGTCTAAAGGAGAAGTAATAAAAACAATGTGATCATTATCATTGTCCTATCTATCATTGGCCACTCTCCTTTTACAGCCTTTACCAAGCTTTATCCTCTTAAACGAGAGAAGGGAACACAAATAAAAAAATATCTCATGGCAACAGCCAAGCCAACTACTGTTACTCCTCCCATTTCACAGAATACAGGGTTTCTAACTTACAACATCTCAACTTGCGAGTGTTTCCATTTATAATGGTGTGGACCATTCATTATTTCACTATCATAGTATGTAATGCACAGAGACATAGTCAACACCTTATATAGAAAGCAAGTTTGTGTTCATTGATTTTTGCCAAACTGTAGGTTATGCGGGCATCTTGAACATGGTAAAGTGAGCTGGGCTAATGTTTGATCTCTTGGTATACTTGTATCTTTGGCTTATAAAGCTGCCATCATGGAGTGGATTGATTTCATAAAACCTTATCATAAGTCGGAGTGTCTGTACACATGTGCTCTGTTCCCCTCTTTTCTCTTTATTAGAAAAAATAATGTTTTAAAAATTGACTTACATAATTGATTTACCATGTCCAAGCCAGAGTCCCAGGAAACCTGCTGGTTTAACTGCAGTGTTAAGTCCAAAGTGTTGTCAACCAAAAGAGACAGAAATGTGAATACAAGTCCAGGGTTCCACAAGTAGGAAGGGAGCAAAGAGGGCAGATTCCTGCTCCTTCCCACCTTCCTATTCTATTGAGGACCACCATGGAAGGCATAGTCATTACCCACACCAGGAAGGAAGATTTAGTTGACTGAGTTCACTGATGCTCACCTCAGGTGAAAACCTGCTTAACAACTCTCTCATGGTGACAGTAATGCAAATGCTGTGGAACAACTCCATGGTAACAGCTGCTTGTCCAAGCCCTAACATCACACACACACACACACACACACACACACACACACACACACACACATACACACACACACATACACACACTACACATTTAATCTCCAAAGGATAATTAAGTTGATATATGAAATGAATCCATACACAAGGCCTGCTAAGAGAAAATCTGCTCAGAATCATAGGGCCAAGAGGTAGGTAGGGCTGTGACTCTCGCTTGACTGATAATCAAGTTACCATTTCTTTGTGGTTTTGCCACACAAAATAATTGCAGCATCTGGAAGACTCTGTTACTCATGACCAAACAAAACAATAGGTGTTTCTTTAATGGAAAGTCAGATTTTAGAGCTAACAAAGACCTTTCCGGAAAAACCTTTAGTAACGAAACCTCAATTCCTTGTACCTCTGTCAACATAACCCACAGGAATTGGTAGAGTTTGAAGTTATAGCTCTCTGGGTCTAAGCACCATGCTGTGTAAATTAGATGAAACATGTTGCAAGTATTGACATGTTGATCAGTCAGAAATATATGCGATGCTTATGACAACTCAAAAATGGCTTTTTACTGAAGACATCCATTTGAAACCTCCAAGGACTATGCAGGCACCTGGTCTGAAACAGCACAGCTATCCTGGTGCCTGGCAACAAAGAAAGGCAAAGAAAAGCAAGAGCCAGGTCCCAGAAATGAAGGGAATGTGAGCTTCAGGGGAAGGACCAAGGACTCTATTCACAGGAGATCACAGAATGGGGAAGAGAGACTGAGAAACAACCCTAGTCTCATGAGCCTCCCTTCCCTATTCCTTATCTCTGGCTAGGCTTCCCATTGGCTGAACTCAGCCAGCAGCAACAGGCAGGGGAGCCCCTTGATGTCTTTGCCATGGGACATCCCCAGAGGATGGAAGAAGACAGGCAGGAAAAAGAAGAGAGAAACAAATAAGACTGTGTTTTCACATTGAATGAAAAGGGGTGTTTCTAAGAGGCTACCGAGTGTACAGGTGGGTTTGATGAAGCAAATGTAGCTGTTACACCTAATTTGGGCATTTTTTTCCAAACAGAGTTTGGAGTAAGAAGTAAGGCTAGGCTTCTAATTTCCTTTTGTTGCTGGAACAAATAGCATGACCCAAAACGACTTAGGAGAGAAAGGGTTTATTTCTAACAATCGGTTCATAGTATGCTCTACTGATTAAAAGTATAAACAAACAAAACTTCCATTCCTATGGAAAAATACATTGGATCATATTTAATAATACAACAAGTATTTAAGATATAAATTTAATGCAAAAGAAAAAAATCAAGGTCCAGGACAGTATGAGAGCTCAGCAAGTAAAGATGCTTATTGTATAAGCCTAGAAAACTGTGAGTGATACCAGAATCACAAAAATATGGATAGAGAGACTGAGCCTGCATGGTTCTCTTCCAACCTCCATAGGCTCTGGCACACGTGCCCACATACACATGTACATGCAGCGTAATAAAAAATGGATTTTCAAAAAATCAAGTTTTAAATTATACACTCTGAAACCCAATACTATGTATTCTGTATCTTATACCCAGGACTCTAAATTAAGTCATGAATAAAATACAGCAAAATATTAGTTGTGGCTGACTCTCGCTGATTATGGGAGGCTCGTCTCTGCTAACCAAGGGAACAGGGCAAAGAAGAAACAGAGATATCAGTGTCAGCTTGCTTCACGCCAGAGAGGAAAGCAAGCTTTTCTTTTCAGGTGGCTACTGTGTCCAGTTCTCTAGGGCCTCTGAGTCACCTCAAAGAACCCTCGGTAGAGGAAGGGACTGGAAACAGTTCTGAACCCTTCTCCCTCAGATGGGATAAATGAGATCATAAAGCCTAATAAAAATCACAAGCCTTGTATCTGTGATGTCTCAATGGGTGATTTAAAGTCAGGCTTTAATTGCTTTAAACAAGAAGCTCTAAAGTTAATGGCTGTTTCCAAACACATGCCTTCCCATTTTCATTAAGGGACACCATGGATTGTGTGCTGGTCCCTAAAGCTGCAGTGACAAAGAAACCCCTGAGGGTTGGGTCAGAAAAGGCCCTTATGTTTTAATATCCTTTGCAAAAGACTAGACTTTTTTTATTTTATACACAAAATACTATATTGATTTTTTTTTAAACTTAATCTGTGCCCTATATTTCCATCATCCCCTCCCCCAACTCCCTCCAGGTCCTCTCACATGCCCACACTCACTCTCGATTTATAGTTCTTTCCTTAGTTATTATTCTTACACATATACACAAGTTAGTTCATAAATACGACCTGCCACCATTTGGTCATTCATATATATATATATATATATATATATATATAATCTCTGTGTGTGTATGTGTGTGTGTGTGTGTGTGTGTGTGTGTGTGTGTGTGTGTGTGTATCTAGGGCTGAAGCTCTTTTATGTATATAAATTCCTATGCTACATCTCATACCTGTTTCATATTCCAATGGAAAGGACCCTGTGCAGACCCGTAGCACGACTGCTAGCCTTTAGGAGGTCATTCCTGCGGTAAGCAGCAACCTGGAAGGTCACTATTACTGCTTTAGTGCGTAGATGACTGAGGAAGCCTATCTAAGGTGAGGGTGGGCAGTGACTTGGACCTGTGCTACGGTTTATATCTAAAAACCTCCCTAAACGCTCATGTTGGTTCTCCAGCTAGTAGCACTATTGGAGGAAGTTGTCGAACCTATGCACCTGGGCACAATGGCTTCCTGCCTTGGTGAAGGGTTCAAAGCCAAAACTTAGCACAGCTAAGACATAAGAGAGAAAGAGGTGTTACCTGCAGCAGCCAGGATGAGCTTGGAAGCGAATTCCAAAACAAAGCATTCTTGGAATAAAATCTTCATGGAGACATTTTTTTTATTATTATTCAGGAAGCCTATGCATATTCATAAAGGCTTCCTATTCATATTCATTTATAAGCATGCTCAGTTAAAGTCATAGAGATTAACGTGGTGAACAAAAAGGCTTCAGAGCATGCTCAGCTTGGACCAAGTTTTAGCTAAAAAACAAAAGAAAGGATATTTTGAAAGTGCATTAGCACAAGTCTCTGCCCCTGCAGGCTGCATTGATTAATGGTTAACACCTCTATGAAGTGACCTGAGGAGGTAGGCTGCTGTAGTCCTTACTGTCCGGTTAGGACAGTACTATAAGGTACCCTGACCCGCCATGTTCAGATTTGACTATGCCTTTCTCACCATGATGGACTGAAACTTGAGCTAACACGAATATGTCCTCCCTATGCAGTTTCTCTCAGCTGCGGTCACTATGAGACACAACTAATTCTGCAGGAATCCTGAGACGTTTTATTTCTATCCATCCCTTCTAAATGGCTCCTGGCTTTTTAGATGTTTATAAACAAGGCTAAGAAGAACATTCGGAGAAGCAGTCCTTACAGCCTCCAACAGGACCTTCATATGTAAAAGTCCAAACTTGGTGGCTCCCTGGATCTCTATCTACCTCATCAACCCAAACAGACACAGTGAGACTGGTCAGAGAAACACAACCATTAATGTAGCCGAAGATCAGTATGAATGGCCCTAGGTTGCTTGTATAATAAGGACAAGTATTGAGTAGTGAGAATTTTAAGAAGAAAAAAAAAGGATTCTAGCAAGCAATACTTGGTGGCTACTGCAAAGAATTCCTTCATTTCCATTTCCCTACAGTCCTGGGAATCAAATCCAGGGCCCTGCACGCTCTAAGTTGCTGCTTTCTTCTCTTTTATATATATATATATTAAAAAAAAACTGGATTCACAAAAATGTCTTTCTTTCTGTCTTTTGTCTTTGAAATGGTTTCACAGAAAGGCACATTTAATAATAGCCTTGTTTCTGACCTCCACTGTAATACACGTATTGAGCAGAAAATTTAAGAAGGCAGGAAGCAAATAAAAACACCATGAATATCACTAGTCCTTCCAGTCCTTCACCTCCCAGACAGCCATGGAAAATTTACAGCCCCTTCCTGTTTTTTCTCCCAAGTCCCAAGAACAATACACTCTGTAGTGTCTATGCATATCTATAACCACAGATCTAAAGCAGTCCCCAACTCTACAAGCAAAACTTACCTACATCGTGTCTCATTTGTTAGTCGAAAACGAAGTACATTTTTAACCAAACACACTCTAGTAAGCCATCAAAACTATTGACCAGCCTTTCCTTCCCAAGACAGTTTATATCCAACGAATGAATTTTATATCCAATGAACGAATGAATGGTTTGTTTCAAATGAATGAATGAATAAGTAAGTGAATACTGTGAATACTGTAGAAATGCTTCCAAACTAGGAGGGGAAAGTAGGGAGTCTATGTTACACAGCTGCTATCTGGCCAGAAACCTTCAACAAGGAGGCAACAGGAGGCAGGGTGCCTGGGAGGAAGCCTCTGCTCAGCACAGGAAGATCTGAACCATTTGCAGCTCATGGTTTGGTAAGCACAGTTCGCCCCTTAGAGAGCTTTAGTTCTCTTTGTCCCACTGGGTTTTAACTGTTTGACTTCTGTATATTCTATAAGAAAAACAAAAATGTAAGAAGGAGGTTTAATTGGCTTTCGCTGGCCGGAGGTTCTCTGAGTTTGTAGCTGCTCTCATCTTTGGATTTTCTGACCTGGCCAGGGCTTTTTTCCACTACATCCCGAGACCCCCTGGAGGCAAGAACCAGCATGTCTACAGACTGACTTCTGCCCAATGCTATTTCCAGACTCAGAGCTGCTTCCCAGGGGTAGCCCCACCCAAAGTGGGTTGGGGCCTTCCACATCAATCATCAATAAAGCAAAGGCACTTTCTCAACTCAAGTTCACAGTTCCCAGATCACTCTCGTTTGTGTCAAATCGACCAAAACTAAGCAGGAGAGTGAGTCAGTGCCTTATTTCATTTGGACTGTTATAAAACATTATAGCTGAGGTAACATACAAAGAACAGGAACTTATTTCCCACAGTTCTAGAGGCCGGCAAGTCTAAGATCAAGCATGAGTATGCATAGCGTCTGCCTTCAGCCTCTGAGATGGAGCCTTAAACACTGCCTTGTCCTGAGAGAAGAAAGGACATGTCCACAAGTGGTAGACATCAGAAGGACAGAGGAAGATAAAAAGCTACCAACCAATCCCATTCGTGGGAAACTCTACCCTCATGACTTAGTCTGTTCCTGAGGACCCATCTCTAGCACAGTTACATTAATCACTAAACTTCAACATGAATTTTGGAGGAGATTAAAAACGTTCAAACTATTATAGATAGAAGAACCCAGCAGAAGCCAGATTATACGCAGACTAGTGGAACATGCTTTGACTTTTAACTACAAAAAGAAACACACAAAGAGTTTGTGAGCCTCAGAGTAATGAAATCAGATAGATCATTTTAAGGAGTGACTCTGGGACTGCTATTCTGGAATTAGAAGCACTGGAAACATAGAGAAGCCTGGATAATCACTCTACTGGCCCGGACACGTGAATAGGGATGTTCATCAGTTGTTGAAGATTTGCTCAAAATAAAACTTTACAAGAAGAGGGAAAATGTAGAGCATCCAATAAGCACTGGCTTGCCCTAGCAGCCTTTGATGTGTTCATAAGTGGCATCATGTGACTGAGACAGTGAGCCTAATCCACAAAGATCAATAATGTAAACATAGGTGTCTTTGTTCCACAGTGATCCATTCCTTGTTCAAATATTAAAGTGTTATAATTATATATTGTACAATATATACTTAATAGTGATATAGGTGATATATTTGTGTTGTAGGATCATACATCTATCACTTTATGTCATAGATAGGTCAGTGGTAACCAGCACATGGAAATGACAGACTGCCACTACCATTTCACACAATTCCTCTTCCTGTCAAGCAGCTGATTTTGACGCACAAAACCTGCTAGGCTTAAAGGAAAAGGGAAGCTGCTGATACACAGCTGGGGTATTCAAGATCTCTTTTATGTCCTAAAGTATAGGACAGCTTCCCTGTCCTTATACCCCACCCCCACCCCCACCCTGGGCTATTTTAAGAGGATGTCTTTCATGACAGGTTGTTGACTACAGGAGCCCAATTCTTGAGCTGAGCGCCTTCTTTAAATGCATCCTTTGATTCCACCCATTGAGATTCTGAGTGAGCCTTTGAACTTTCAACAGCAGCGCCTCCCTTTACTTTCTACCCTGATAAGAAGAGGACAGGGAAGTAAATGCCTGTGAGTGAAGGGCTTTTATAGTGTGATAATGTGAAGGTCAGGAGAGGGGAGCTTACTCCCTCTCTCCTCCTGAGCCTCCCACAGAGAAGATTTCTAACATAAAGATCATGAAAGGGCAAAGGCAAGATGAGCCCTCCCCACTTTTCTCAAACACTTTTCAGGGGGGGAGAGGGGGGCAGGGGACAAGCTCAGAGCTGTTGGTTGAATTTCAACGATGGAGATTCCTGCCAACTGAGAAAGGGCAAAGGAGAATACAAGTGCCTGCTTCCCCTTCTGTATGGCAGGGTGTTCTTTGCTCCTTGATAATATTCACTCCTCCTGCTTTGGTTTTTGTGTCTTCTGAACTGAACTGGGCAGGCTACCCCAAAGGTGGGGAGAGATATTGAAATGCTTCAGATCATTTTAATGGTATTCAAGGTACAAACAAAAAGGCCTTAGCCGGGGAAAGCAGAACAGGACACACCCACACATCCTTAAGTCACGTGAGATGGCAAGAACCACATTCAGTCTGTTGAGATTTTCTGAATGTGGTTTTTCAATCAGGGTGTTGGTGAATATATTGATCTGGAAACCCCTAGAAAACACACTTTTGGGCATGTCTGTGAAGTAGTTTTTAGGTTGGGTTAACTAAAGTGGGAAGACCCACTATAAGAGGAGCATCAGCATCCTATGGGCCGGCAGCCTGGACTACAAAAGCAAAAAGCATGCATTTACCATTCTCAGCTGTGGACATACTGTGACCACTGGGCCCCTGCTACTCCTGTTCCCTTGTTCCCCCAACCCCCTGTTCCCTGTTCTTCTGCCCCCCTTCCCCTTTCCCGCCCCTCATTCTGCCTAGATCCCTGCTCCCACCAGGATGAACTCTACCCTCAAAGTGTAAGCTACAATAAATCATTTCTCCCTTATGCTATTTCTCCTAGGTATTTTTGTCACAGCAGCGAGAAAAGTAACTAGTACTAGAAGTTATGTGATTATTGCATAGTAGATCTGAGTGACACAACCCCTGGGCTGAGGTACTCGTAAAGAATGTGTTTGATTGAATAGACTTTTTTAAATGCTTACCAATGTTATCTCTTAGAAGCCTGTTCTTTTCTAATGAGAGCCAGAAAGGAATTAGATCTGGAGGAGAGAGAAGATAGGGAGGAGCTGGGAGGAGTAGGGGGAGGGGAAACTATAATCAGGGTATATGGTATGAGAAAAGAGTCTATTTTCAATCAGAGAAGGAGGGGGACTAGCACTGAGCAGAAACAGCTGACTCAGGCGCCTGCCTAGCAAGAAAAGTAAAATAAAATAAAATGTTTACCAATTTAATTTTGATGGACTCTGCAAGCAGCTTTTATAGAATAGACACACGACGAAGTTTCACAAAGTGAGCACTTATGTATCAGCAACTAGATCAAGAAACTGAACACAGCCCAGCACCTAGAATCTTCTTTCAGGCCCCACTTTCCCTCTACATTACCACTAGGCAGGCAAGCACAGGGAAGATTTTTAGTAACCTGGGCTCTACTTAGTTTGTATTATACATATTCTCCTCTTCTAATAATGCACTTGGAAGCCTAGTTCTTTTACTTGCATGCGCGCGCACACACACACACACACACACACACATATGCATACACACACTCACACACATGTGCGTGCACATACACATGCATATATACCCTCACAGGCTCCACACATCACATACTGTAAACCCTACACACTACACACACTCACACAAACTATCTCTTTGTCTCTCTCATACACACACTCTCTTCCCCTCTCCCACACACAGAATAAGGTTCCTCTCCAAACAATGTACCTCACAATCCTGGACCCCATCTATATTGGGCTATCCATGTATCCCTCTCTAAACAATGAAGTAAGCCCCCCCCCCAATTTTGCATGTTTCCTTAATGATAAATTTTATGATATGAAATAAATTTTTAAAAAACACAAACATAAACAATTTAGGTACAAGCATGTTCCCAGGGCATTCTGGTACAAAGAATAGTAAGACCAATCTGGCCCAAACTGGTTTGGGTACAGTAAGGCAAAACTGTGTCCTCAGTTAAACTTTCAGGGATAATCCGCTCTTTACCCTCTTATGCCTATGCATAATAGGGCATGTATATTATCAAAATCAGATGCATGATGGGAAGGGCATGCAAAGTAGGAAAATGACTATATGATCTATTCTATCAATCAAAACAGAGAATCACCACCTTTACTGGATTCCTTGATAACCAAACTCCCCTTTCTCCTGAACTCCACAAAAGGAAGCCTCAAACACTAATAGGGGCCCAGTAGTAACCTCATTCTTGCGGCTGCTGTAGCTCTTGATGGTGTGACCCTCTCGAATCTGCACCCATCACTTTCCTTTGAATAAAGTTTCCTTGCTGCTTACGAATGCCTTTGTCTTTATTTCAATCCTTTGAATAAGAAGCCAAGTACCCAGAAACAACTGGCCAAGACCCTACTGGTAACATGCTCTTCTGGAAAGATGCTCTCTTTGTCAAAACTGATTATTTTCTTTCTGGCTCTGAACTTCACAGAAACAAAAACCTATAGCCTGTGCTCCTCCCTGCTTGCCCCTCCCTCTTTTTTTTTCCTCTCGACACCATGTTTGTGATGCTCACAGACCTGGATGCTTCCTGTTAGGCCCTGTCTCTCAGCACTGAGGGACAAAGGACTAAGTTACCAAGGCCTACACGAATTTCTGAGAGGACAACAGCATGCAGCCTGCAGTGGAGCCTGGTACTTTTCTAGAACCACTGGACTAATTCACACTCCCACTTCTTGGGTTCCCAGAGACTGAGGTAATACAGGTATAAGCCCAGAACTGTCAGCATGTCAAAGAAGCTTGGAAGGACAGTGGCAAAGGGGACACCATATTTGAGAGGTGCCACCTTCTAGAGAAAAGCACAACCCTAGATTTTGGTGCAGCCTTTATGCACAAACTGTCTTCCAGAACTTTATGTGAAGATATTTATTTTGCTTCAAGTCATTTGTTATGGCAGCATTTGGGAACTCATACAGATGAAAAGGGCTTTGAAATTGGATAGGGAGTGGAGAGGCTGGAAGAAACTCGAGACAGTTACAGTAAAACCTACTTTGCCTTAAGTAGGTTA
Source organism: Mus minutoides (assembly GCA_902729485.2). Taxonomy (NCBI): domain Eukaryota; kingdom Metazoa; phylum Chordata; class Mammalia; order Rodentia; family Muridae; genus Mus; species Mus minutoides. The sequence goes on from LR750012.1 coordinate 1,003,185, forward strand.
CTGTTAGGAAGGTGGACCATGTGGGTAAACCTTAGAAGGAAGAGAGGGGCACAGTGCTGGAGCCTGAAGAAGAGTGACCTTTGTTATGCTGTGGCAGAATGCTAAGCCACTGCCAAAGCATGGCTCCTTGATATTGATCTTCAGTGTTCAGCTAAAGAGATTTCTAAGCAACATTTCAAAACCGCAGCGCTGCTTTTTCTTATTGTTTATAGTAAAACATGAAAGGAACGAGGTCAAATGATTTCTTTAAGCAAACAGACGCGATGATTTGAGACTTTCTCAGCCTATACAGACTGTTGAAGATTTAAAAAAAGAAGAGACTGCGGTGAACCCATGACCTACAGACAAGGCCAAAGACATGATGGGAAACCTTTGGATAACACTGAAGAAATCTGGCATGGTAATAAGTTCCCTCAACTATCTCAAAGAAACCCTAAAACCTTAGCTGGCTTAGTCTGGAAGAAAGAGAAAGATGATCCAGAGAAAAGAATATAAGGCTTCGAGAATTCTACAGTGGGAAACAGGTTTACAAAAACTAAACATACTGACTATTTGAAAAGCTGCAGTGTTGGCTCAAGCTCCTGGTCAACTTGGCTGGATTTAGAATCATTTGGAAGACACGGTTCTGGGCTCATGTCTGTGCGGGTGTTTCTAGAGAAACGTAACTCATTAGTGCTTAGGTCTTCTATTACTGCACTGAAACACCATGATCAAAAAAGCAAGTTAGGAAGGAAAGGGTTTATTTGGCTTACACTTCCATATCACAGTTTGTCATTAAAGAAACTCAAGACAGGAACTCAAACAGAGAAGCAACCTGGCTGGAGGCGGGAGCTGACACAGAGGGGTGCTCCTCTCCGGCTGACTCTTCATGGCTGCTCAGTTTGCTTTCTTATAGAATCCAGGACCACCAGTCCAAGGATGGCCCCACCCACAGTGGGCCAGCCTTCCCACATCAATCACTAAATAAGACAATGCCCTCCAGGTTTTCCTCCAACCCTGTCTCACGAAGGCCTTTTTTTTTTCTCAGTTGAGGCTCCCTCCTCTGAGCTCTACTTTCCCCAATAGCCTCTCTGAAGCTCTCTTGAGCTTGAGGTTGGTGCCAACCCTCAACTTCTCTCCATGACTCCTTCAACTGTTGGCCTTCAATTACTACTGAGGCTAAACCTTTGCCAGTGGCCTATCCTGGCCTCATAGTGCCAAGTCTCGGCTGCCTTCATGCCTTCAAAACCAGTACCACCTGAATGACTCTTCCACTACCAAATTCAGTTGCCAGTGTAAGGTACAACCTTGGCCACCTATGGAGCACAGCTCCTTTGTGAAGACTCTGAGGAAACACTTCCGAGAAGATTTTACCTCAATGGTGCTAGTCTATTCTTATTACTCATTTCTCAACTCCAGCTAACCATCATCTATTATCCTAGTAAAGCAAAGGTTTTGATTTATTAGTGTTGGTCACTTATTAATCACAGATGATTCTGCAGCCCCAGCTGACTAGAACCAGAGAATCTTAACTCAAAATTTGGAAGAGGTCTGATAGACTCTTTTAATTGACTCCCAAACTTCCCTCTGGAACTTCACAAGCCCGACCTCTATGGCTGTTCAGCATGTCTCTCAGTGCTATTATCTTCCAATCTCCCACAGAACAGCTTACCAGTCTTTCAACCTTCTATGGGCTTTTCTCATCCAAAGGTCCAAAGTCCTTCCACAATCCTCTCCAAAACAATATGGTCAGGTCTGCAGACAGCAATGGCCCACTATTCTGGTACCAGTTGCTATCCAAGTTAGGGTTACTACTGCTATGATGAAACAGCATGACCGAAAGCAAGTTAGGGAGGAAAGGGTTAATGTGGCTTACACTTCCACGTCCACCACTGAAGAAAGTCATGACAGGAACTCAGGCAAGGCTGGAATCTGGAGGCAGGAGTAGATGAAGAGGACATGGAGGAGACCTGTTTACTGGGGTGCTCCTCATGGCTTGCTTATACTGCTTTCTTACAGAACCCAGCACCACCAGCCTAGGAGTAACACCACCCACAGTGGACTGGGACCTCTCCCATTAACCTTTAACTAAGAAAATGCCCTACAGCTGGATCTTCTGGAACCATTTTCTTTTCTCCATTGAGGTTCCCCCTTATCAGATGACCCTAGCTTCTGTCAAGTTGGCATAAAACTACCCAGTACACAAACACATAAATAATAAACAAACAAGCTAATAATTTTCAAAAATTAAAAAAAAGGAATTCAGTCAGAGAAAAAAATTAACTGCAATAGAGAAGAAAATGTGAAAATGGATTTGAGTAAACAGATTTTAAAATGCTACAGGAAATGGATGCACCCAGAGGCTTAAGTGCCTGTCTATGCTTATCTATGAACTAAGTACAGGGTTCAGATGCAGGCGGGCTGGTGCCCTGCTGCTCCTACTGGCCTGCTATGCCACTTGGAGATGGGAGAGGTGGCCAGGAGTCAGTGAGCCTTTGCCTTACTATAAAATACGGTGATAATATCTGGTTGACTTTATTCCTCTGATTATTTTGAATTTATGTAAAGAGAATATAGAATCAGTATTGCCATGTAAATTAAATGTATGATGATTATTTAAATTCAAGAGAATGCTTATGATTTCAAAGATAACTGTAAAGAACTACAAATAAAATACAGAGGCCCTGGGGGTTACCCTACAGGGGCGGGGTGGGGGAACACTGAGCTGACAGCAACCTGAGTTTGGAGGAAGGGTTGATTTATTTTCTTCATCCAAAGTCAGCCATGCCTACCAGCCAGAAAAGACATCCTCTCATTCCAAGCTAAATGTGCTTAGCAACAAAAGTCTAGACACAGTATGTCATCTCTACCAAGCGGAAAAATGAGACGCAAATATGGATAATGTGGAGAAGTTAGACCCTTTCTAATGACACTGTTACTGCTGGAGCATTTATGATGCAGCTTTCTGAGAACGCTTTTCATCCTCAAGTTCCACTCCCCAGACGGGGGACAAATCAACAATTCAAACCCTGACCTCAGCCCTAGAAAGTATCCCCAGCTTCTCTTCCCAGCTTACTCACAGGAGCTGGCTCCAAAGCCCTGCAGGCTGTTGCCAAAACTGAAATCTCTCTTCAAAGGACCAGCATCTCCTAGCATCAGCTTCTTTAATGTTTACAAAATTATCTAAGCACCATTCTGAAAGAAGTTTAGAGAATAATCAAAGAGACAGTAAACCACCCCAAGGAGTTTAGTTCCCCAGGGCCTAACTGTGAAGGGGAAGCATTTTTGAAGCAGAAAACTCTAGAAGAAATGAGTTGGGCATTCACAGGCTGACTTCGGTTAGAGTTCAACTCCCTCCCTGCCTGCCTGGGTGAATCATTTACCCTCTCTATGCCTCAGTTTCCCCCTCCACCATCCCACTCAGGGTGATTTGAGGAGTTAAGAGGGGTCTTTAATTAATTCTCCACAAAGATAATTAATTAGTAGAGATTAGAACCATCACAGGCAACTCACACTGTCTGGTCATTCTATTCCCCAAGTCCTTTCAAGGATGTTTGTGAGGTTTCTAGAATGAAATGAATTCAAAGAATTATTTCAAAGAATTTTAGGTGGTAGCCCCATATAAAATCCTTTGTTGATATCAGCTTACTTCACTGGGTCTTTTCTAGCACACTGGCTTTCTTGATCTTTTTCAAATGTAGCAGCCTGTACTTGCCCCAGGGCCTTTGCACATGCTGTTCCTCTACTTGAAATGCTTCTTCCCCAGGTATCTCCTGACTTTCTCTTGAAATAGCAATGATCCTTGGTCTATTCCAGTCTACCATATGCTAACCTCCCTTGACTTTTCTTTCTTACTACCATTTGGCAAGTATTCTTGGTTATTTATTTTTAATATAATCTTCCAGATGAATGAAGACCAGAACTATCTTCCATATTCCATGTGACCAAAACTTAGTCTGTTAGAGTGACTTAAATATTTGTTGGAATAATAAAAAAAAAAGAAGAGGGGACAGGAAAGAGAAAGATTATAAGCAAGGGAAATCTCATCCATGGGCTATTTTGCTAAGTATAGCAGGAAAGAAGAAAAGGATAACCCCCCTCCTGCCTCTTGATTCCAAACTCTGTCCACTCTAAGGGGAAGTCACGTCCCTGCAAGGGCAGCTCAGTCAGAACAGCAGGGTCTGCCCCCACCCAGCAGGTGGCCTGCCACTCTGTCACTCACTTCAGACATCCTCAGCAGACACTGGGAGAGGCAGACCATAAGCATGGTTATAACAGCTAGCACATCCTGGTAACAGCTTGGGCACCAGCAATATGGAGGTGGGTCTCTAGGGTACCAATTTTAATGTAAACAGATGAAAACAGTTTGTTTTTCCCTCAGCTAAGATAAGAAGTAAGAAAGCAGCCATGGAAGAGAGATCCAAGTTTTGTTCCCAGCACCACTGTAGGGAAATTTATGGTTTCCTGTTGATACAACTTCAGGGGTTCTGATACTTCTGGACATGTACACACACACACACACACACAAGTGAATATCTGCTGTGTGCATTCCACTCTAATTTCCATGGACAGGTTCACAGATAAGAGATAAGAAGTATGCTTTCTTAAGTGTGTATACCACACCTGTGGCAAGGAGCAACATAGAGCATACATGTCTAGCTGTAGACTACACCCCAAGAAAAAGCGCCCAGGTCTAGTTGCTGATATTGAGACTACAGAGAGACTAGATCTGTGGTGTGGGACAGTAGAAGTCAGGTCCCCAACAGGTCATGGAGAATTCTCTCAACGCTTTAAGGATGTGAAGGTATTGAAGACAGCTGCAAATTCTTCAGTGTTGCTGTATTTTTCCATCAGAGGAGAGCATCTAATCTTTTTGTTTGTTGTTAGCATGTGTTAATTACACACAATAACAAATTTCATTATGATCATTTTTATACACACACACATATATATACATACACACACACACACACACACACACACACACACACACATATATACATATATAATCTATTTTACTGGGTGAAGCATGTCTTTAATACGAATGCTTGAGGAGTAGAGGCAGTCAGATCTCTGTGAGTTTGAGGACAGCTTGATCTACATATAGTTCCAGGTCAGGCATAGCTATATAGTAAGACCCTGTATCAGAGAGAGAGAGAGAGAGAGAGAGAGAGAGAGAGAGAGAGAGAGAGAGAGAGAGAATGGATTTTGATTGGATTCAGCCTTCTTTACTCTCTATTCTTCCTTTGAAGAAAAAACAGAACTGCCCTTGGCTGGTCAACAGGGTGACAGTGAGGTTATAACATTTTGGGTCTAGGCATTAAGGAGACTGGCAGCTTCTACCCTGACTTTTGGAAGTCAACAGCTTCAAAAGTGGAACAGTAAAGTTCACTTTAAGGACTTTAGGGTTAAGGAGCCCAAACATCAGACAAAATGAGTCTCCATGTGCAGAAGAGAAGCAAACCAGCATTGGGTTACATCTTGAGTGTGCAGGCCACCCTCACGCTCTTTGCACATGGGACCTCCAGCCCGCTGTTCTCATCAGGGCCATGGGGATCAAAGGAAGCACTTGAGTTCAGACAGTGACAAAATAGTCACCATAAGCTTTTAAAACTGTTTTGTTTGGAAGAGGCCCACATTGCAGCAATGTAGGGCTGGTGCAGAACTGCCTGACACCGGACACTTGATAACCTTGCTTCTAGGACAGGCCGCTGGGACAGTGAGAAGATCCTTCTGCCATTCAGTTTCTTGGTCAAATCCTTCCAACTTGGAAAGGCTTTTGCTGGGGACCCTGCGTGAAAGTAGCTCCCAACAAAAGGCGCTGGAGTCACATTTTATCCCACTTCCCAGTCAAACGGCTGTACGCATTCATTGTTCTGCTAGCTGGTAATGGAATCTACCATTGTTCCCTTGAGGATAAGCACGCCTGCCTTTTCCATCAGAACAGTGTGTGACCCAACTAAGAAATATCGGTGGACCAAGCACGCAGCTTGATGTCTATCGTCGTTATCAGAAATCTCTCTACAAGCAGAAACCAAAAGCCATAAGCAGAACTTTCCAGAATACTTGGCGAAACAAAAATCGATCTTCAAAAGAAAAGGGTTATAAATTCTTCTAAGACTGCTGTAATGAAGACAAAAAAAAAGCATTTATCTTTCATTTATCCGGTTCTTACAGGTCTCATTTCTGCCTAAGAGTGTAAAGGGACTTTTTTTTTAATTTCAGTTTCCGATTCTCCTTATTAAGGGCCCAAACATTAAAATATCATTTACAACAGACATTACACCATAATACAGCAATGTCCTCCTTACAAACTCAACACACTTTTGCCACTCAAGCCTCAATTGACTGGTGCACAAAGGTGCTGGTTAGGCCAGATTCCTGAAATCAGAGCTGTTACCACACTGCCCCCTCGTGGGTAGTGCTGATTCTGCAGCTCGGGTTCCAAAACTCGATAGGTACTTGAGAGTCCACAATCCTGAAGCAGCTAATGTTACCTCCTCAGTGTCGTGGGTCTTGGAGATGAAGAAGGTCCAGCACAGATATCCAGAAGTCCATCACCTGTTGTGTGATACAACATCCTGTGTTTTTTTTTAATTTAGGACCGTAAATCTGGAACTAGACATACATGGGGGTAGTGGTGGGGGGGGTGACGGCATCTTCAACAAATGATGCTGGTCGGACTGAATATTTGTATATAAAAAAATACAAATAGATCAGTATTTATTGCCTTGACAAAACTCAAGTCCAAGTGAATCAAAAGTCTTTACATAAAACCAGACACACTAAACCTGATAGAGGAAAACACATTGGCACAGGAGACAACTTTCTGAACAAAACATGAATAGCTCAGGCACTAAGATCAACAATTAATAAATGGAACCTCAAGGAAACGTGTAATACAAAGGACTCATTCAATTGGACAAAGAAGCAGCCTACAGAATGGGAAAAAATTTTTTACCAACTCCACATCTGGCAGAAGGCTAATATCCAAACAATATAAAAAAAAACTCAAGAAACTAGATACTTTTAAAAAAATACACAAATAATCCAATATTAAAATGAGATACAGATCTAAACAGAAAATTTTAAATTGGGTGATCTCTCTAATGACAGAGAAACACTTAAAGAAATGTTCCACAACCTTAGCCACCAAGGAAATGCAAATCAAAAGGACCCCGAGAGTCCACCTTACACCTGTCGGAATGGCTGTGATCAGAAACATAAGTGACATTTCATGCTAATGAGGATGTAGAGCAAGAGGAACACTCCTCCACTGATGTGAGAGTACTCACTAAGAAAATCAATATGGAGGTTCCTCAGAATATTGAGAATTGAACTGCCTAGAGACTGTTCTAGACCCAAGCTGATGCTAAGACAGAGGGTGGCTCTCCACAAACTGACAGTGGGCCCCATTGCACAGGGCAGCTCTCATCAGCTCATTAAACATCAAGAGGTCAAGCTGATGCCTACATGGACCCTTCACACCTACCTCCATGTCTCCTTGGTGCAGAAAGGACTCTGCAACCTTCTGAAAGAGAAAGATGGACATCCACCCAGCCACAAAACCTTTGACCTACAATTCATTCTGCCTGCCAGATGTGCTGTGGTGCAGAACTTGTGGGAGTAGCCAAGCGACACCTGAGGCCCACTCCACAAGAGGGGACCTCATTCCTGACACTGCTTGGATGTCCAGGAACCAGAGACCGGATAACTCAGAGACCTAGGGGGGAACAAAACATGACTGGTCTAAGAAAATGAATAGATTAAATGATTCCTAATGGTATTCTGCTATAGTCATAGACTATATGACTATAAGATGGCACCTTGTCCAGTCACCATCAAGTTCGTCATCTGCTATCTTGGCACCAGATGAGAGCAAATTCAGACCCATAGCTAGACATTGTGCAAAGAGAGTCTAAATTGAAGGTTCCTATTGCGCCCCTTCTTCAAAGCTCAGAGAATCCCTTAGAAGAAGGGAAGGAGAGATTGCAGGAGTCAGAGAGGGTAGAGGACACCAGAACCCCACTGAGTCAACGAAGCAGGGTGTATGTGGACTCAGAGGCTGGAGCGGCAAGCACAGAGCCCTGCAGGAGTCTGCAACAGGTTCCACTTGTGTGTTATGGCTGTTAATCTGGTGTTTAGGGGAAAGTCCTAAATGTGGGACTGTCTCTTTTGCCTGCTCTTGGGATTCTTTCCTTCTTGCTGGGTTGCCTTCTCCAGACTCAGCGTGAGGGCTTTGTGTTTTGGTTTTGGGGGGGTTGGGAGATTTTTGCCTTGTCTTATTGGGTTTTTTTGTTTTGTTTTGTTTTGTTTTGTTTTGTTTTGTTTCGTCCTGTTTGGTTGATGTATCTTGGAGGCCTGCTCTTTTCTGAATGGAAACAGAAGGGGGAGTGGGTCATGGAGAGGGGGCGTGGGAAGAAGCAGGGAGGTGTGGAGGGAGGGGAGCCTGTGCTGTGGATCTTTTGTATGAGAAAAGCATCTAGTTTCAATTTAAAAAACAAAAACCTTCTCATGCCTAAAAATCTGCATCCCATATTCATGCCCACCGTGACTTACTGTCTTGCCCAGCTTACTGCCCAAAGCCCAGGGAACACCTCAGGACAGAATGCAGAAAGGAATTAATATGCATAGGCTCATGAGACATGTCATTAAACACTGCCACCCAGATCTGACATGGTGACGTGGTCGTTGCAACCACAAGAACATTAGGAAGAGGTGTCATTTCTCTGCTGAAGTAATCACTGGGAACTTGGGCTGGAAGAATGGGGGTGGAGGAGAGAAGGGTGCCAAAGTGCACTGGAGGAGGTGGGCATGGTCAACATATTGTACTTATGTATGGGACTCAAAATTTAAAAAAAAAAAAAAAGACTTGAAATGGTTGTGGGACGGTGACCCTTCTTGCATATTTGCATATAGGTAGATGTGCACATAATGGCATTCTGTGCCTTGCCATCCATCTGGGAAATGGCAGTGTAGACTCAGCACAGGTGCCCCTGGCTACAGAGTGTGTTCTTGCCCTGTTGTACAGCTGTGCTTTCTCAGCAGGCTTAGACAGTGTCAAGCCTGCTGAGCTGGTACACACTAGAGCTCAGACTTCCAGCCCTGGTGCTCATTGGTGAGTATGCCTTCTCTGAGCTCTAAATCTACACACGCATGTACTAGATGCAGACACCGGGTGGATGTGTTCCGCCAGTGAAGCATGGTTACCATTCTATCCTTTCTGTGGGATGGGGCAGTGATCCACAGCTCTCAAGGGATCCTGCATTGCTCGGCAAGCCCTGCCGTTCCTTTCCCCAGTCAACACAACAAAACCCACTAGGCTCTAGTCAACCCTGTGTGTCTAGTCAACATGCGTCATTCACTCAGTCAGTCACACATCTGACAGGCAGACACCAGAAGCCTGCTGAAAAACCCACTGTGGGCTCCCAACAACATAGAATGTATAGCCTGATCAAGTACACAAGCATTAATTCAACTGTCACAAGTAGACGCAAAATGCCTAGAGTGGTCAATACTGTTCAAGAGAGATTGGTCCCCAGGAGAAGGTGGGAATGAGAGTTCACAAGTTCAGAAGATTGGAAGCTAGTCTCAGGACATGATGGCCAGCCACGTGGGAAGAGCTAGAATCATGCAGATGAAGAGGGGGTTCCCAGGTGAAAAGGCATGACGGGAAAGCAAATGTGCCAGGATGCTGAAGGGGGCATTCCATGGGCATGATAGTAGAGCCAGCTATCTGCTTTCCTGGGCTCTGCTTTGCCTAAGAAAGTGTCATAATAGACACTTTCTTTTTCCCTTTGGGAAGAAAGCTGTGCTTGCATGGACAATGCTAAGCAAATATTTGTCATTTGTATAATTTAGGAAATAATGGCAAACAGACAAAAATGGCAGTGAAATGTTCCACTCAGATGCATTTTTTTCTCGATCATTTTCAATAGAGTTGATCAAATCCACAGATGTGGAACCCAATATGGAACATGTGAGTGGGCTTGGCCTGAGAACGTAGACTGTCCCAAGCAACAAGTTCCAGTAGTTACATGAACTCCAGTAGTTACATGAAGTCACAGTAGCTACATGAACTCTTCTACCCACAGGACAGAAGAAAGTCATAAGTCAAGATGTTACCCTAATGTGTTGGTGGGAACATCAGGTAGGTTATTAAAAGGATTAATGATATCTCAAGATGACCTGCAACATTTAAACTCTCCATAATCATGATGTTCTAATCAGCCCTTGTAAATCCTCAGCCTAGGTTTGGGTTTTCTCTCTGGGAACTTCAGTTAGGTTCACAGCACGCTTACCCCATTACATGTATAAGTAATCTACAGATGTCTGAGGTGCACGGAAGAATTATGGAGGCTGTATACGGATGCTGTGCCGTGTTAAGTAATGGTTCTGAAAAGCTTCAGATCATGAGTATCGAGAGATGGTTGTTAGTGCTCCTCTCTTCTACCCATTGCTCGGTGGACTCATGGTCTTCATGAGAAAGACTCATTTCAAACACACAAATACAAAGAACACATGTAGAGACCCTAGCCAACAAGTTGGGGGCAGGGGTAGTCTACAATTTTATAAAGAAGACCAAGAGAAGAGTGATTAAAATGATAAGGATGGATGGGGAATGGTAAAAGGACACAGGAGAGGAGTGAAGGGTTGGGGAAGGGGTTATACTGAGGGACCATGGGGGAAATCGAGTAGGGGCATAGGGAATGGAGAACCACAAGACACACTTTGTTTGAAAATGTCACAGCAGTATCTAACACGTTATAATGTGTTTTAATTTTAAAGAATGAAAATAAATAATTATTTTAAAATAGGAGCAAAGGGGCTGAAATTTGAAATTCCTTCTCCAATTTCTCCCTACCCTAACTTTCATCACCTAACCAAACTATCCATACAAAAACTCCCCATACTAGAGATGATAGTCTGACCCACTGTCTCAATACAGGATCTTTTTGTTACACACAGCCCTTTTTTTCCCTTCTGCTTTCTCTTCTCCATGCCACCAGAGGCAAGCATGACAGTCGTTGTTCTGGCATTTATCAGGGGAGGGAGGCTCAGACAGGCTAAGTGACTTCTGCAGGTCAAAGTGCTCAAAACCACCTTGAAAATCTGCCCACCAGTTCTCAGTGTTGCTTGGTCCTTGACCACCACTAATTACCATGCTGGTCTCAGCAATTGAACATTCGATACTGAAGTCAAAAGTACTTCCTGTTCCTATGATATTCACCTACTCCACTGTAACGGTGCCGAGCCCCGGCTTCTGAGCCAGGAGTCCTCTAGGTTAATGCTTCAGGCTTAAACCTGATACCAATCTTGTATTCTTTCTGGCTATAAGACCAAAGCTCAACTGGGGTATTTAATCAACACCTAATCAATTCTAACAGTTTTAATTATTTTTTCCCACCAAATTGCTCTACTCTTGAATGGATTCTTATCAAATTGATCAGTTGTATAAGAGTTGAGAAGATATAATGGGATAATTCCATTACGTTTAATTTTAGTGGAAAGATGGGATTCAGGGAGTGAGAAATATCGCTGGGGATTGTGTAGATAATTTTAAACCTGAGGAAATTGAGCTCTCTAATCCGGCTAACGGAAAAAAAAATCTATTCATTCAATCATCATGTTAACGTTAATGTTATATCCACTGAGTGCAACGTGAGATACTACAGAAATGGTCCCGAGTACAGTACAAAGCTCTGCCCCTGAGTATTGTACACCTTTTCTGCCAACTGCAAATCCACCCTGCTTTGCCCACCTTGTGACATTCTGGTCTGAAGCGGGTACGGTGCCGCTTTGACAGTAGAGGGCGCTGGAGAGACGCTATAAGCGGGAACAGCTTCGGACACTAAGCGTGTCCTGCTTACAACTTGGCAGCTGTAGGCTGAGGAGACAGGACACATCAGTCTGCTGATTCCCCTCATCCAGGACGGCCCAGGCAACACTTCCTGGGTGTTCAATGGGAAAATGAATGCACTCTACGGAGCTCCTGAAGTCTGCAAAACAAACGTTTGCTAGCTTTAGTAGAGAAGCCACAGAAGGCAGAAGCAATGTGATTCTGTAAAAGCCTTTATCAAATCCCCTGGCTTTAGGAAGCAAACTCTACATTGTGGGGAAACTTTGGTACTGCCTTCCCATAATATTTTTTTTGTAGAGCTTCTTTTCTTTTCTTTTCTTTTCTTTTTTCTTTTCTTCTCTTCTCTTCCCTTTCTCTCTCTCTCTCTCTCTCTCTCTCTCTCTCTCTCTCTCTCTTTCTTTCTTTCTTTTTTTCTTTCTTTCTGCTTGTTGGTTAAGGGATTTTCTTAAAAGGGCACCAGCCAGTTTATGGTCTGTCACTTTTTCTGTTAAGAGTTTATAAAACATCTATGGCATCATCTGGGGTCAGTCCAGTGGTGCGGAATACATTTCCCAGCCCAATGTCGACAGAATGATTTCCATCCTAGTGATGCCTCTGAGTCGGGTCACATGGGAGCAATGAGGCTTCAGCTTCACACTCCTCAAGTCAGAAAGAACTGCAGCCAGAATCCATCAGGGAACCGCTGGGACCAGTCACCAGCCCTTGTGGAAAGTGAGAAAGCCCGGCTGTCATGGAAATATCCATAAAGAGAGCTACGGCAGCACACATCTGTGATTCACACCTATTCAAAGACCTCTCCGGGGGATACCCCCAGCCCTTGGAGAAAGGGATACAGTTTAAAACTAAGTGTACCGGGGAGATGTTATGTAGCATAACAAAGTAACACAGAGCATAGCAACTGGAAACAACATTGCTATGCATTGCTAGGGTGGGAGGATAAACAGGCTCTGGGTCTTTGTGCCCCTGTTGGGGAGGAATTTTTTGACACACCATTAACAGTTTAGCTTGCACACACTTGTGAGGGTTGGTCCTGGTTGTCAATTTACCTGAACCTGGAACTAAAAGGTGCCCTGCTGGGCATGTTAAGTAAGGAATTTTCTCCATGAGGTCATTTGAAGTAAGAAGACCCATCCTAACTGAGGAGCTGCCTTCCAGTGGCAATCCAGACAACTGTTGCAGAGAGAGAAAGGTTTTCGGCTTATGCCTGCTTGCTTCCACTCTTGCTGGTGAGTCCATCTGTCTAGCTGCTGCTGTTGCTACATTCTTTCACTGGCATTCAGACCTAGCTTCAGGCTTCCAATACAGACTGAAGACCAATGGCTCTCCAGGAGTCCTTCAGGACTTCAGTGCCAGATTGGAACATCAGAGACACTTCATGGACTTCATTGACCAAATACTGAGTTCCCAGCCCTGTTCCAGTGTGAGGTGGTCATGGTTAGACTCCCTAGATCAAGCTAATAAATGCCCCTTAAATATGAGTCCAACCTATTTGTCCTGTTCCTCTGGAGAACGTGAACCCAGCCCTGTTAATGACTGGTTGTTTCTGAGTTATCTTCCAGCCTAGTTGACATGAGGAGCCGAGTGTTGACAGCGACTGGACTGTATTCCAGAAAGTACCTCATCCCAGACAACCAGGGAATGAGAGAAGACCACAGAGGATGCTAATGAGGCACAGATGCCCGTGGCTGATCACCTGACCAGAGGAGCAAACCTGCGTTCCCCAATACACTGCCTGTCTTCGTTTCCTCTGTCTCCATAAAGCCTGCAGACTGGAGAAGAGAAAAGACAATTTGAATGCTCTGATCCACTGCCTTCTCCTATCCAGGCCTTCAGAATATAGTAAAACGTGAAGATTTAACTCCTCATCTGCGCACAGACAGGTTGCGACAGGCAAGGGTTGCGACAGCCCTTGGTCCTCAGGTCTAATAAGCACCTTAGGACAGAAGATTCTTCAGGATTCACTGCTTCTGGTTAACTGTGAAGGTCTGCTTCTCAGAGGAGCCTGGAGTTCTGACTACGGTGACTGATGGATGGGGATGGGGACGGGGACGGGGACGGGGATGGGGATGAGGGCGACTCAACAACCCAGGGATAACACTGAGCCGACTGTGTGTCTGCTCTGAAACCCTCCAGGGTGACAGAGATTGGCAAGTGGATAGGTGCGCTCAGACCAAGCTCCACACTCCTCTAAATCTCAGAAGCCCCAGGAGAAACCAGCCTTCCCTCAGAAGGTTGTGGGGACCAGGACAGCACGAGGAAGACTAAGACAGACCTCCCACATTTTCTGGGTCTTCTTTTATGACTCCATAGACAGGGGTGGCTCTCCCAGTCCAAGCCAGGTAGAATTTCTCACTCCTTCTGATAAACAGAAGGAGTCACTAGATTTTTTTTTTTTGTAATTGAATATATGTGCATGTATTTTGTGTCTTTGTCTATGGGTGTGGAGGTGCATATACCAGCACCCATGTGTGGAGAGGTCAGGAGAGGACTTTCTGAATTTGCCTCTCTCCTTCTACCCACTGAAGCAGGGTTTCTTTCTGTGTTTCTGAAGCTGCACTGTGAACTCCATACTGTCTGGTCTGAAAGCTTCCGAATGCTGTGTCTGTCTCTGCCTCCCATCTCTCAGTGGGAGTGCTGGCATTACAGTCAGACGTAGGACACCATGCCTGGCTTTCCGTGTGGGTTTTAGGAATGGAACTCGGAACCTCAGGCTCCAGTGCCTAGCGTCTTTGCCTTCTGAGCCATCTCTCCAGTCCTCTTGGTGACACTGGTACTGCCTGTTGTCTGCTGCACCTCTTCCCTTTCTCTACCCCCACTGACACCAGCATTGACCTTGTAACTTCACATTCAAAATGAACAGGATGCATCTTAAGTGCAGAAAGGCCATGTCACAGATCCCTTGAGCCTCAGTTTCTTGGCCTGCAAAATGGGGACAACAGGTTTCTAGGAAGAAGAGTAGAGAGCATGGGTGCAGTTTCAAAGCAGTTGAAACTCTGTCACCTTCAGCACCCTTGTCATTCTTCCTAATAATCTTGTCTAGTCCACCAGACAACATTTTCCCCAAGTTCCCATGGGTAGACAAAGCTCTTCTCGACGCACCACAGATCTGCAAGTCTCTAATCTACTTCTGTTTGCTTTGCCATTATAACAAGCAAGCCATTGTGGTCACCTAAGAGAATCCAAGTATCATAGCCAACTGACTACCAACCTGGGACTGCCTAAACCAGCCACCACAGCTGTGAGAGAGGGTGGGACAGGAAAGGAAGGGCTGGGGTCCTCAGGGCCACCTCTCAAGGACAGCTGGCAGGGAAACAGCCCAGAAGTCACAGAGAAGCATCCTGAGCTGGGCTGGGAGCCACCTGGGAAGGAATATGCCCAGGGCTGGGAGTTCAAGGCTTGGGAATGAGTCTTCTGTAGGTGATGGTCAGACTTGGGAATGAAGCTTCTGTAGGTGATGGTCAGGCAGAACTGAAGTCTGAATTGTGCTACAAACATCTTTCTGGCCTCCAACAGTTTCCAGTGGACTTAAAAGCAGGCCTAAGATTCCTCGCCTGCTTCATCCAGTTTTCTCAAGACTGCCATGTTTGGGCCTGCAGTAAGTTGGTGCTTCATTTAAGCCCTGTAACACTATTCCCTGAGCACCTCACACCAGGAATGGGGGCCAAACCACCCAAAGGAAGCCTGCCCTATCCAACCTATCATATAAATTCAGCAAGGAAGACACCTCTCTGCACAAAACAAAAACTATCCTTTATTCATTACTTCCCATGATTGAGATGAAAATGCCCTGACCAATGCAATTTACAGAAAGAAGAAGATAAATAAATAAATAATATTTGAGATTACATTTCCAGGGAGAAAGTCCAAAATGACAGAGGAGTCATGGCAACGAGACCTGAAGCAGATCACGTCTTTAACCACAAGCTTGAAGCAGAAACAATGACCTGGAAGTAAGGCTAAGTGAGGCTAACTCCTAAGCCAGTCCCCATTGAAGTACTTCTTTCAACAACGCCCCAAGCTCTCCCCAAATCACACCACTAACTAGCATGGAGTGTTCAAATACCAGAACCCACGGAGGACACTTCTCATTCAAACCAAAATGTACTGTTGTTGTTGTTGTTGTTGTTGTTGTTGTTGTTGTTGCTGTTGCTGCTGTTGCTGTTGTTGTTTGCCTAAAATGGGAACATTTTTATTGATGGGGGAAAAGCATACCTTAGCTTTTAATTTCTACTATTTAATATGAATTTGTTCTCATCATCTGTTAAGTAAAGCAAGGCATAGTGACTCATGGGGCATGGACCTCTGTCTGGTGCTCCGTTGGTGATAAAAATATCTTCAAAGTATTTTAGACTTCCCGTCTCCTGAATAGAGACACAGCTGTGTTATCTTCCATAGCCACATCTCACCTACAAGGAAATGAAGCACAGAGATGTCAAGTTACTGTTGGAAGCAACCCAGCTCATCGATGGTATTCCAGGACTTGACTGCAGTGTCTGTGCATGTAAGCACTAACTCGGGCGGCAAGCACTGTGTTTAGAACTTTCTACAGCAGTGGGAAAGTGCCTGTGGTAGAACCCATCCTCTCAAACATCATGTCTGAGCAACCTCTGTTGGCCATTCTAGACACATCTCCATCCCCGACTCAGACTTGAGCCTTATCAGCCCCCAGAAGCTCTTGGTCTCAAACGTGGCTGCTTCCCAGCCTATCTGAAGCTCCATACACATCTGCCACCATTACTGCTACCATCTGCAGACAATACAGTGAGAGGAAGGAGGACAAAAGTTTCCCCCGGTATCCAAACAGGGACTCAGGAGCAGGCATTCCACATGTGTGACAGGATGACACAGCACTGTCATCTACAAAGTTTGCAGTCGAGAAAGGCATAATTGCATTTTAGAAAAAGAAAAAGAAAGAAGGGAATTACAGGTAACGATAGCTCATTTGGGAAAGTACTCACCTTACAAGCATGAGCATGTGAGCTCAATCCCTAGGGCCTATTTGAAAACACCCAGGTACTTGATATTACATGTGCATGCATGTACTTGACATCACAGAACTAGGGAGGGCAGAGGCAGGCAGATACCTGGGGCTCTCTAGCCAGTCTCCTCTAATTAGTATGCCTCAGACCAATATGAGGCCCTGTCTCAAAGAGTTAGATAGCCTTCCTAAGAATGACACCTGGGGTTGTCCTCTGACATCCATATGCATATACACACACATACATACATACATCTGTATACACACACATACACACATGTGCTCTGAACAAATTGCAAAGCAAATATCCATGTTTTAAGTAGCGTTCCAGTTTTGAGTTGGGCTGCACTCGGGTCACATATGAATAAGAGCCTTCAGTTATGTCTGTGAAGAATGTGCATCTCGCCTGTCCTAAGGAGGTTCTGTCACAGCCGGGTGGGATTCATTTTGCAACATCTGGCTAGCTTGGATTCACACCCAAGGCAGCCCCTCCCACCACAGGAACCCCAAAACCCACCAGATGAAAAGAAGTTGTAATAGGGGACTCCCTTTGCAAGCCCGTCCTCAGCCGACCCCCTACAGAGGCAGGCCTGCTTCAGGTCCCCTGTCACACAGCATTGCTGGCATGTTGAATCCTAGTTTGTTTCCAGACAGAGCCCAGATTGCTGTGAGGGCAGGAAAAGCAAATAGGGCCAATAAGGGAGAGGTGGCCACAAAGACAAACAAACAGCCAGCAATCGATTTAAAGAGTATGTCAGAAGGCAGGCTGTGAACTCCAGTGGGCCTGCTGCCTTTGGAAGCATTTATCTCCCAAGATGCAATGCCTACAGCTGAAAGAGCAAGTTTGCATTTCAAAGAAGCTTCTAGAAGTGGTACCCCACCCCCACCCCCAACCTGCCAACAAAGGCTTGGAATGTTCCTAATTCCTCAGCACTTAACAAAACAATCCCTCCAAGGTTGGGGCTTAATGCTGGAGGAGGCAGAGGTGTGTGAGAGGTGTATGGAAGGTGGAAGCATCTTTGCTGGGCATCTTGGCAGCTTCTGTACCCTCAGGCTTAAGATGGGGAAAGATAGAAGTGGTGAGCAGGGAAGAAGTGTGTAAGGCTTAGGACAGATTTTTTTCCAAAGACAGATGGAAATTTAAGAAATGTCAACATAGTCCCATTAGCTGCAGAATAACACATTTAAAAAAAAATCCTAGGTTGCATTGGCCATCAGAAGAAGTGATGAACTTGTGCCTAAGAACTCTATGGGTCACTGCAGCCTTATCGAGCATAGGAAGGGTGTAAAGATGGGGACAGAAAAGAAAGAGGAAGAGGAAGAAGAGAAATGCTCCACATGCATGTCCACACACTGAAAGAGTAGTATGTAACCAAAGACAAAATAGAGTCCCTTGTGTCAGGAGGGAAAGTGAACCTTTAAACTAACTGATGGCTCTAGGTACGGGGCAAGCCTTTCCTGGAACAATCACAGAATAGCCAACGCCCTCTGAATGTCACAGCGATCTCTGTGGAATGTCTCAATGCCCCAGGAGGTTGCCTAAGGTAGCACATGACTTAATTGTTAGGTAGATTGCCTCCCCTTCCTCCCCCCTTGTCTCTTACCTGGGTATCTTGCTGATGTTTAAACTAGCCAATCATCCCCTCCCTTGTCTCCTACCTGGGTATCTTGCTGATGTTTAAACTAGCCAATCATCCCCTCCCTTGTCTCCTACCTGGGTATCTTGCTGATGTTTAAACTAGCCAATCATGTGAAACCGCACCAATTTCCCCAACCCCCCTACCCCATTGTTATAAAAGCTCCTAATTTTCGAGCCACGAGGTCGACTCCCCTGTCCCCTGCATGGGATACGGGTCGTCCCGGAGCTCCGATTAAAACTCCTCTTGCAATTTGCATCAAGATAGGTCTCTCCTGGTCCTTGGGGTGCGCGAACAGCCCGTGTCTGAAATAGGGGTATTTCTGGTTTGACCTTACAACACCAGCACCCACCCACACAGGCAGAGAGAGAGAGAGAGAGAGAGAGAGAGAGAGAGAGAGTAGGGAAAGTGAACCAGATGCTGATTGGATGATGGTTGAGGCAGGTGAAGGAGGACCAGCAGAGGATGCAGAGAGCCAAGGCTATGGGAATCCAAAGGTCTGTGTGGTGCAGGATGACCTTCATTCCCAGCCAGCCAGTGAATAGATACCATGCTTGCTGAGGAGCTAGGCCGCCCGTATATATTGGCTGTGTCAGGGAAAACTAAAACTTGGGACTAAATAGATTCAGTGATGCTAAGAGCAACCACTAAGAACAGGAGGGCGGGGCTGGGGGGGATAGTTCAGTTGGAAAGGTGTGAACCCCCCCATGTGAAGACCTGAGTTCACAGCCTAGAAGCCATGCTTTGTCTGCTGCGCTGCTGTTGTTGTTGTTGTTGTTGTTGTTGTTGGCCACAGCAGCAGCGGTGGTGGTGGGGTTTGTTTGTTTGTTTGTTTGTTTGTTTGTTTGTTTGTTTTAGCCCCAAAGTAGTAATATGCTCCTGTAATCAGTAGGCATCACCTGGCAGGCAGAGATGGGCAGGTGCCCAAGGCTCACTGGTTATCATCTGGACAACATGCATGAAGACATGTGCACCTGCACACACATACACACACACACACACACACACACACACACAAACACACACACACACACACTGTGAGGACAGCTCAGCAAGCCTAAAGAGATTTCTGTCCCCACAAGGGACATAGATCAGGGCCAATAGCCCTCAGGCACAGCAGCCCCACCCCACCCCATCCCCAGTCTCAGGACACATTAAGCAAGTGTGAGATCAATCATGGCCCCTTCTTGCTAGGTTGACTGCCTCGAGGTGTCCAGGTCTCAGTAGCTGGATTCTCTCATCCCAGTGTGTGCTCTATCCACTTGATATATGAAGAAAAAAATGCTGTAGACCGAGTGTTTATAACCGAGAAAAATGCTCTGCTCTCGGTTCAGAGAAGTTAAAATCTGGAAAGCATATTGTTTCAGTGTCTAGTGAGTCCTCACTTCCCAGTCCCCTAAGGCTCCCCTCACTCTCCCTTCAGGTCTCCACACAGTGGAAAGGGGAGGAGATTTCTGTTTGGGGGCAGCACCGCATCCATTCCTGAGGGCTCTGACTATGATATCGTTACTCCTCTCCAACCACCTCCTGCGTGGAAGTTAGTCTTCATGGTGAACTCTGTTGGATTCAAACTTCCCAAGGACAGAGATCTGGGTGTGTCTGTAGTGGCATTTCCAGAAATACATAGCTAAAGAGAGATGATTCTTCCTGGATGTGGGCATCTCCATCTCACATACTCTCAGGGTCCCATACTGTGTAAAAGGAGAATGTGTGACCATATATACCAACAATGATGGCCCCAGAAAACTGTAATAAAGCTGAAAAAGCCCCATTGCCTATTGATGTGGCACCTACCACTGTGCTACATTTCCTCCCATTTCAGATCAGAACATGTTGTGCGGTTTTGTAGCCTAAGACAGTAAGCTATCACGCCACAGAGTCTAGGCAGGCAGTATGTCACTTCATCCAGATTTGTCCAAGCACACACTATGCCTACTCAGTAACAAGGAAGCCTGGCATTGCCCCTCAGAACGCGTCCCTACCATGGGGTGATACGTGGCTATAACACTGGGAGTCAGCTCACCTTTGTTACATACTCATTCTAATACTTAACAGTGCTGCGCGTGCCAAGCACCAAGGTCTCAGGTGAGACTTTGAGCAAGGTACTGTGAGAGACAGGAAGGATCAGTGAGTTTGGTGGTTTGAGTAAGAAATATTGCCCACAGACTGAGGTATCTGACCGCTTCACTCTCAGTTTGGAGGCTCTGTTTGATGAGGTTATGGACCCGTTATAGGGTGCAGCCTTGGAGGGAAAGAATAGAATTTGAGACGAGCTGTGAGGGCTTGAATCCTCATCCTGCCTCTTGCTTGCTCCCTCCTTCCTACATGCAGATACGACGTGACCTCTCAGCTTCCTGCTGTCATGCCTTCCTCCATACTATGGACTCCCCCACTCTGGGATAATAAGCCAAAATAAGCTCTTTTGCTGTACGCCACTTTGCAGCATAGTATTTTGTCACAGTAACAGAAACGTGACTGTCCAACTAAGCACACAGCAAGAGCTGAACACACATGTACACACACACACACACACACACACACGTGTGTACACACTGCCACACTCCCTGTTTTACAGGCAAGCCCAGCAGGTATCCTATCCCGGTTTTACCGACAATAAAACCAACATACACAGAATGTGGAATAATTATAACATCAATGTATGTACCACACAACTGGCCCTGTGCCAACCCCTTCATGCCTGTTCATCTCTTGTGTTGGTCGTAAAATAGGAGCCCTCACTCGCAGATAGTGTCAGTGTGGACAGTCTTCCCACAGCCTCTAGGTCTGATATTTTACCATCATAAATTAATTCCCTTGGATCCAAATACAAATTCTTTTAGTAAAATGTTGAGATTCTAGGAGCATCCCTAGAGAGGATAGATTCTACTCTGTGAATCTATCCACAGAGTAGAATCTATCCTCTTTAGGGATGAAGGTCGAACCTCTTAAACACATTGGAAGGAGCTGGGAGAAGAACAGTTAGTCAAGGATGAGAGGAAACAGAACGTCTGAAAGTAAGGCAGGAGACAGAAATCAGTATCTGTGGTGTGTCAGTAGGACTATGACAATAAATGCCTTAAAACCATGGACTGTCTCTTTTCATTGGGATCCACCACAGAGAGCCATGGCCTTCACCTAAAGAGCTGACTCCCGTAGAAGGAATCTCTGTGCTTCCTGCCACCCAAGCCAAGCCAAGCCCAAGACCGCTGCTGTCAAACCTCATCCCTGCAGGATCGGCTAGAGCTCCTCTCCGTTATGCCCCTCAGCCCCGGGCCAGCCCCAGCTCACTGGCTCCCACTCCATTCTCAGCTCTTCTGCGGCTCCCAGCAGTGATTGGGTGTCCAAAAGCCCGAGACTCAGATGGTCCCTGCCTCCTTGCACACCCAGGGACCCCAGAGTCAGCTCCAGTTGTCCAGCACCTCAGGTTGTGCTCTCCCACCCCTTCCTCATTAGCCCAACACCCTCCTGGCAATGGTGTGGGTTAAGCGTGGTCAAAACTCTGGCGTCCTGCCTCCCTGAGCATCCCGAGTCCTGTGGTGAGCAGATGCAGGACCCCACTAACCCTAGACGTGTTTACAGCCTGCGTGCATGGTAACCACCATCCACTGCTGCCTGGAACTTCCTAGTTTCCTTGGATACAAGGCTTGCCAGGCTAAAATCATGAACAGAGCATCCTGAGCAGAGCCCTCGATGTTATGGATAGCAGTTACCGATGGATGCTGTGATGACCTAAGAGTCCTATGTAGAAGACATTAGGAAGAGACCCAAGCCTGTGGACACTTTATAGGACATTTGCCATTTTGCCAAAAAATCAAAGTCAAGGCACATTTGGATTCAAGGCCCAAGCTTCAGCCAATCCAACCACGACAAGCAATCCCATTGACCTCATACTTTATCCAACTGCCATCCCTCCTTCTAGCATGTTAAGGGCGATCTTGCAGGTTGAATAACCTGTGAGAAGGCCTTTGAGCAGAGGGGAGCCATGTTTGATGCCTGGAACAGTGTAAGTCTTCAATCAATATCAGCTGCGAGATTGAACAGTCTGTTTGGAATCAGCCATTTTGTTCCCTTACAAAGCCTCTGTTTCACACAGGAACCTCCTCACCTAAGCCAGTCTGGCTTGCTTGGTGAGCTCTGAAAACACCATCTCAAAAATATTAGATGGGTGGCTCCCAAGGGGGCAATTCCTGATGCTGACATCTGGTATGCACGCACGCACGCACGAGTGCACACAGACACACACAGACACACACACACACACACACACACACTACATATACACATACACCACACACATACATACACATACATATACCACACACACACACTCCACCATTGTTTTGGTTCAATTATGTGGCTGTCTATCTTGCCGCATGCTCTTAAACTGAATTAGCCACCAACGAATGACGTCAATTATGTTAGTTGGTCACATTCAGTTACCTTTGTTAAAATTTGAAAATTTTTTACCAATCTAAAAATTACTACCTATCTGTAAAGTCGGGAAAGGAGGGGTCATGTTTTCCCTCATTTATGGCTCTTTTGTATTTAATGCTAAAAGGTGGCATTAATAAGAATCAGTTAGGATACGGTGGGCTCCAGTCACGTGTTGGCTGTTCAAATTCAGAAGACAGTACCTGGGACAGGGAAGAGGAAAGAAGAGACAGGAACAAAACTGGGGCTTTGTCATCCACTACCTCATTTAACCACTAGATGGCACCAAACACAAACCATGCTGTATTCCAAAAGAGCAAGCCAGGTAACCTTGATGTTAAAGAATTTCTGGACTGAGCCCTGGAAGAGTCTTAAAACTATGATATGTACAGATGACTCTAGCCCAAGCAGAGATGACTGTTTGGCTGTCAGTAAATGAAATGTATTTTGTATTTAATGCTAAAAGAGGACATCAAAAAGAAGCACTTAGGAGATGGTGGGTTCCAGTCACGGGGTTGGCTGGAACTCTGCAACTCTGGCATCTAAGCACCTGTCTCTTCAGTATCTCCCTAGGACAGCACAATCGCTGCCCCAGCTTTACAGCTAATAACACAGAGATCTGAAAGACTTTTTCTTGCTCAATGCCATGCAGGTAGAAAGTGACTGACCTTGGACTGAGTCTGTATTAATCTCACCTACATGACACATACCCCAGAGATGTGACTGAAGGCCACTGGGCTCACAAGTCCACAAGTCACCATAACAAATACAAGCATCTCTTTTCATCCCTACATCCCATTATCCTAACCATCAATTTTACAAGAGCAGATTCCAACAGCTAGTGGAGGGAAATGGTACTTCCACAAGAAGCAAAGGATATTAAGAGGGGATCCCCTAGAACTGTAGTTATAGGTGATTGTGAACTGCCATGTGGGTGCTAGGAAGTGAACTCAGATCCTCTGCAAGAGCAGCAAGTGCTCTTAACCACTGAGCCATCTCTTCATCCCCAAGAGTCTTTTTACTGTTACCCTCCCCACTCCCTGGCCCCTGCCATCTTCTCAAGACCCCGACTCCTGCAGCCACTACTCTACCCTCTGCTTCTGAGTTGAGTTGCTTCAGATTCCAGACAGAAGTGAGAACACACCGTGTCTACTGTGCCTGACTTGTACCACTGGCGTGATGTTGTCCAGTTACTTTAATATTCTCACAAATGACTGGAGTCCGTTCTTTCCACGGTTAGGTAGCAATCCATCATGCAGGTGTGGCACATTTGCTCTGCCTGTTGTGTGCCATTGAACACCTCTGCTGCTCCCATGTCTTGCCTTTGTGAGACTTGGGATCATAGACATCTCATTAAAAGAGTTATTTCAGCCGGGCGTGGTGGCGCACGCCTTTAATCCCAGCACTCGGGAGGCAGAGGCAGGCGGATTTCTGAGTTCGAGGCCAGCCTGGTCTACAAAGTGAGTTCCAGGACAGCCAGGGCTAGACAGAGAAACCCTGTCTCGAAAAATCAAAAAAAAAAAAAAAAAAAAGAGTTATTTCAGATTGCATGGGTAAACTTTGGATAGTCATTGATTACTCTTGCTTGTATCACTCTATTGAAGGGGTTGTACCTGTAGTTTTCATCAATGGCTTTTATCTTTCAATGTCATTTCTCATTGGATACCATGACTCTGTGGTGTAGTTATCTCTTTCAAATCAAAATATTTCTGCCAAGAGGGCGATGGGAGGCTCTTGAGACTTGATGATCTAATGCAGCTTGCAAGGCTCAAGATGATGATGAACATGGCTGGAGAGATGGCGTGTCAATTCAGAGCACTGACTGCACTTGCAAAGGACCTGGGTTCAGTTCCCAGCACTGACATAACTGCTCACACTGTCTGTAACTTCAGTCCCTGTGATGCTGGTGCCCTCTTCTGGCCACCAGTGGGCACTGTATACACCTGGTGCACATAAAGACAGGCAGGTGACACACAAAATAAAACTGAATATGGTTTAAAATAAAGCCAACTCATCAAACTCAGGACTCGGGGAATTCAGAAAATTCTGAGATTTACAAGACTGCCCCCACTTCCCAAGAATATACAGGCTGTAAACAATTATTGGGGCAGAGGAGACCCTCCTATCTTCCATGGAGCTGCCTCCAAGTTGGGCAGGGAGCTTTAAGGATGCAGCTTTTTAGAGTTCTTAACTGCTGTCTTCATCATTCATGGAAGTAACCCCAATAAACCCACCGTTTCACTGCACTAGACTTGGGTGGAAAACCTGCCTTGATTGGTCATCTATGCTCTGTGTGATAAGCTCCATGTGTTTTGTCTGATTCAGGAAGTAAGCAAAAATGAGGGTACAAAGAAAACATAGAAAGACATGGCATGTCTACTAGGGCCACACTTGGCCACTGAGGTGCAGGAAGTGGAAGAATAGCAGTGGTGGGGAGTGACGGCACAATCCTGTCTCTAGTATCCTCATTCATGCAGGCAAACACCCTTGGGGAGGCCCAAATTGGTCAGGATGCGCGGCCTCTGCTTATTCTGACTCCTGCTCCTGTGAGAGAGAGGAAGACCTTTCGAGCTGTGATACAGACCTGAGCAGCAACCCAGAGATTAAAAAAAAAAAAAAGATAGTTGGGGGAGTGCAGAAGAGCATCCAGAAGTGACATGAAAACTCACATCGTGGCATTTAAAAGATGAATTCAAGGCCACTTAGAGAAGTGACTGCCAAGCCACCAGAATGGTGAGTGCAGAGACCTGAGCACAGGGATATGGAAATCCCACCAGATTTGGGGTTCCTAGTGCCCTGGAAAACCGTGACATCGGGAGAGGTTAGAAAGGTATTGCAGGGCAGACTAGCCCCAGTGCCAGGAGCCACTAGGCAATGTGGCTAGTCTAGACCAAGATGTGTGCCGAGTGTAAAATGCCTTCCAGATTTGGGAGACTCGGTGGGAAGAGAGAAATTATATTGTTTGCCTGTAGAGATGATAATATTTGGGATATATTTAGCTCAATAAAATATACTGTTAAAATTAATGTCACCTGTTTGTTTTTACTATGTGAAAGTGGCTACCAGGTGTTGGCCGGTATTTGGTCTCCACAAGCTTCTATTGGGCCTATTGGTGGCAGGGCTTGAGGGAGCATCTAATGACACCAGAAAGGGATCAAGGCTTAGCCTGGGATAAGAGAGACTAGACTTTTTGCCCAGGGGAGGTTTAGGAAGCGGGGAGCTGGGGTTAAGGAAGGGTATTTCAAGCCAGTGGAACTTTCTAAATCAGAAACAGGACAGGAAGGTGAGTGAGCTATTCAGAAGAGAAAAACATCCAGCAGGTCAAACGTGCATAGCTACACAGTAAACGAAATCCAACAAAACCAAACCACGGGATCCCATTACATCCCTCTGTGGCTCATCCCTGACCCCCGCCTTCCTCGCCACCAGCTAATCACAGAACCTAGCCTTCCTGCAGGATGTAAAACACAAAGCCAAAAAGATCACTTTCAGGGCACAGAAAAGTAAAGAGGAAACGCTCAAGAGAAGGCTTTGCTCCTCTTGTTAAAGAGCCAAGAGAAAAACTGAAGCTCATGCGTCCACAGGCAGCAATTCCCAACAGTGTGGTCCTTTGTGCCTTCCTTCAAGCCCGCTGACAGGAAGGGCTGTTACCATGGAAATGGTCCCAGCCAGGAAGCACAGTGGAGCAAACACAGACAGTCTCAGGGCTTGCTCTGTCCACAGAGTCGACCAGTTGGTAAATATTAAACCAGGCGCATACCAGAGACACAGAGCAAACAGTTTGTCATCTGGGAGCTGTACTGGCCTGGCTCCAGGGGGAGTGTTACACTGGGAAAATGCAACACTTGGATCCCATATTACCAGGGCCATTGCCCAATAGGAGAGAGAGCTATCATAAGATGTAGGGGGAGGATATTATACTAGCGCTCTCATAGTATGTAGCCTTGTAGGTACTGGTACCTAAAGAGATATGAGGTTATACTAACATAGAAAGTGGAAGTCAGTACCTTTCAGTTCAGTTTACTTATCTTCATGAATTTTAGCTGCCCTTGAGAGAGCCCAGGTTCAGTTCCCAGGACCCACTGGCAGTTCCCAGCAGTCTTTAACTCTAGTTCCAGGGTATTTGGTACCCTCTACTGGCCTCAATGGATCACTGCATATACATGATGCAAGTGCATACGTGCGGGTAAAATACTTATATGTGTGCATACATACATATATAGGTATATATGTATATGTGCATATATATATATATATATATATACATATATATATATATATATATATATATCCCATCTTTTAATAAACCCACCTTGTATATATCACAGGGTCAATGTGAGGATTTAACAGGCTAAGGAATGAAATTAATGTGATCTGGTATACAGTAGGTGCTCAGTGAACATTACTTTCACTTTCTACTGGAGTAAACCCATGGACTCTGAACAGTGCTTCCCTTTTGCACACAAGTATAGATCACTATCTTGCTTACTATTCATTACTATTAATGTATTTTTCACAGTGCTTGGAATTGAATCTAGAGCTTCAATCTCTCTACCACTGAGCTATGCTGTCCACCCACGCACTCTCATTTCAGGTAATACTGCATCAAAGAAGATCAAAGTTACCCTGACTTCTCCAGCACAGATGACTGGGTTAAACAACCATCTGATAAACCACCCCCCCCCCTTTAAGCCACCTTTTCTGCGTCCTCTGCCTATGGAATTGACAGTCTAGGTGTAAACACGTCAGTCACTGAGGTTCCTCTAGCCAAAAGTCACTGCTCTAGTCTGGCAAGGTCATTAGCAAGCTGTCCTTTGTTCTTGGAAAGTATTATCCTATGCCATAGGTATCAAAATATGTCCTCCTGACCCCTAGCCTGAGGTGACTAATACAAAGCAGGTTCCTGGGCCTAGTCCTAAATCTGCTCAATCAGAACATCAGGGGACAGAGGCCAGACACCTTCATCTTCAGTGTCATTTCCAGAAGATATCCATGTCCGGACTTTCAAAAACTCAATTCTCTGTATCATCTCTGCATTTTGTTAAACCTTGGGTGCTTTATCGACTGTTGTTTGTTTGTTTGTTTGTTTGTTTGTTTGTTTCTGGTTGGTTGGGTTGGGTTCTTGTTTGTTTAAGACAAGATCTCACTAAGTTGCCCAGGTAGGCCTTGAACTTACAACCTTCTTTCCAGGTAGCTGAGATCAGGCCTGCCTTCTGCATTTCTTAAACTGATTCTGAAACTACCTCTGTTAGATTCTCCTACATGGAAGCTAGGTGTGCAAAATGCAGGCATTACCTCATCTGATGAGTGGTAGCCTCTGGACTCAGAAATGGCAAGGTGAACAAGCCACAACCCTGATTGCTAGACACACTAGGAGTGGAGAACAGCTGGCCTGGTGAGCTGTACTTCCTCTTGTGGTGTGCATATTTACAGCCTGGGACATTTATTAGAGTCTCCTCATCCGGCAGGAGAGATCGCTCAGTGGTTATCAGTACTTGGTCTGGCAAAAGAATAGGGACCTGTTCCCAGCACCCACATGGCAGCTCAACAACCATCTGTAATCCTGATGGCCTTTGCTAGTGGAAGTTTCAGTTGTGTGCACACAGGCACGCACAAACACACAAACACTCCCCAGACTCATATGCAGACACATAACTTAAGATAAAAATAAATGAAAGAACCGGGCGCGGTGGCACACACCTTTAATCCCAGTACTTGGGAGGCAGAGGAGGCAGATTTCTGAGTTCGAGGCCTACAAAGTGAGTTCCAGGATAGCCAGGGTTACACAGAGAAACCCTGTCTCAAAAAAGCCAAAATAAATAAATAAAAGGAAATTTGACTTTTTTTCAAAAGTCAAACTGCTGTGCATCTACAGGGTTCAAGGCACGCTGGTAAACTTCAAGTCTAACTTTGGATTGTTTAAGTGGACAATTTCCTATTAAAATTCTCCCATCCTAGCAAGCAAGAAATAATTAAAATAAGCATTTCCCTTTAGAGACCTGGAATGACTGTAGTATTTGGTGTTTCCTATAATTGGGAAATGTGTTTCGTTTTTAAGCATGCATTACCTTCTGAAGGAATGGGCAAATAACCACACAGCCAAGTGTCTCTAACTCGAAGAATGAGGGGGTAAGGGGTAGTGAACCCGAAAGAGAAAACAATGGCAAAGCTTAGCTGCTAGGTTTGT
The DNA here is from genome assembly GCA_902729485.2 of Mus minutoides. Lineage (NCBI taxonomy): Eukaryota > Metazoa > Chordata > Mammalia > Rodentia > Muridae > Mus > Mus minutoides. The sequence continues at coordinate 1,032,257 of LR750012.1, forward strand.
AACCAAGTGCCCGCCCCCCCACGACTTGCTATATCACCTCTTGAAGTGCTAGGTCAGCCAAACAAAACAGAAATACAACACAGCCGTGACCGTGACACACAGCCGTGACCGTGACAACCCTTGCCCAGGCTACCAATTTAGGATCCCTGCTTCAGTTGCTCCTTCTCTTATTCTAAAATGAACCAAGTATCTTAGTTCATGACCATTTCTAATCCAAAGGACCAAGTATGAACAAACTTAGCAAACATAATCAAGTGGTGAGTGACTGCCTGACCTGTGACTGGGGCTGGGGCTGGGGCTGGGGCTGGGGCTGGGGCTGGGGCTGGGGCTGGGGCTGGGGCTGGGGCTGGGGCTGGGGCTGGGGCTGGGGCTGGGGCTGGGGCCGGGGCTGGGGCTGGTCTAATTGCTATGGTCCAGGAGGTGGAAGGAGGGCAGTAGCGTCAGCTGAAGACTATCTAAGAGAGGGGGTGGATAGCGCTGTCTTGGCAGGAGCAACAACAGACTAAATAGTATCTATAATCTGTGCTCTATACCTCCCCCAAAAGAGCTCTGAAATAGCTTGTATTTTTAAAAGATCATAATGTTGCTAATAAAATAAATGCTACATTAATGAATTCTCACAAGGAAAAGGAATTAAGAAATATGATATACAGTGGAATAGAGAACCCAGAATCTATGAGTAGCAACAAACGTACCTAAGCTCTCCCTAGCAGCCAGATTAAAAAACAACAACAACAACAACAACAAAAAACAACAACAAAAAAAACACTATAAGATTCTTAGTTTCAGAAATAGACATTCTTTTATTTTTTTTTCTAAATGAAATGTTTTCAAAGACCATTTTCAATGATCTAAAATCTCTCCTAGTGATTCCAACAGAAAGATTTGATGTTTCCCTGAAGACTGGTCAGGCTACTTCTTCTGTTTGGATGGACTGTAAGCCCCATGAGATGCTGGAAAGCTACATATCGTAGTCAAGTGAAGGGGACAGCTCAGCAGTGTGCTGCGATGGTTGTGGGGAATCACTGTTTAGGCTTCAAACACTCTGATAGAGCCATCACCAACATCAAGAATGGTCTCTGCTACACAACCCCAGGAGTGGAACAACTCCAGGGTTGTAGATAGCTTTCCAGGAAAAACAGAATGGAAACTCTCCAAGACCCAGAAAAAAAAATTAGAACAATTCCTTTTTTGGAGAGGAAGAGCTACACGCATATTAAACATGGAGAAATGTGGACTGTGTCTCCTCAAGGGATGATGACTCCAGAGGCAATAGACGGTCCCACCACCAACACCCAGAGAAGTCACAAAGCAAGGAGATTTCCACAAGAGGATCACCGAGGGGCTAGAAGAGGGCTCAGTCATTTTTTGCTACACAAGGAGGCAGACCTGAGTTCGAGTCCTAGCACTCACCCAAAAAAGCCACGCATGGTAGTGTGTATCTGTAATCTTACCCCTGGTAGACTGGAGCAGATGCAATCTTGGGGCTTGCTGGCCTGTTTAGCCAAACAAATGAGTCTCAAGCTCGGGAAGAAACCCTGATTCAAAAACTGAGGTGGAAACACATATGCATGCGCAAATGAACACAAACTTGCATGCACACAAATGCATCATATATCACACACACATGCACACACATATACATCATACATCACACACATATGCAAAGAAGAGGAGGCTGAGTCTTATATTTAACTAATTCAGTGATTTTCCCACTCCCAGGGTGACAATAAAATTGCTTAAAGACGATATACAAATGTGGGAAATAGGAAGACTGAGAACAGATACAAGGAGAAGCAACCATGGGCACGTAGAGCTCTCCCCTTTATTCTGCGTCTGGATGCTTTTCCGGTCTTGGTGACGATTACCAAAGCCATAAAACTGAACAGATTAATCATTGTGTCTGTGAAGTTCTTTCATGAGAAACAAAGAAACGGATTTGGGTTAACTGAAGCAGAGAAGAAATTTATTAAAGGACGTAGAATGACTGAGTCTGAGGATCAGAAAAAAAAAAAGAGAGAAAAAGAAACTGGAAGAAATAAAAAGGACTCAAGAGGCAGTGACCAGAGCATCTACAGTTTGATGGCAAACTCACAGCCAGTGTCTTCAAGATTGAGCCTCCTCAACCAATCAGCAACCAGGATCTTTCAACTCCAATAAAACTCTATAGCACAAAGGCTTGATATTTGCGTGTGGCTGAGGTTTACGCTCTGCAGGGAAGGCAAGTCACCTTGACCAGAGGTTCTCAGTGAAGCGTGATTTGCCTGCCACGAGGCACCTGGCACTACCTGAAGACATTTTTGCTAATCACACTTAAGGAACATTGATGGGTTGTCATCGCCAGGGATCTTGTTGAATATTCTGCAGTCCACAGGACACACACTCTTTTCCTCCAGTAGCAAGTGTGAAGACTGAAACCTTCATGCTGACCCCAACAGAGCACACAAGAGGCATCTAGTTATTGGAAAGGCAAGGTTTGCAGTAGACATGCCTACATCCCCCATCCATTCCACCATGACTCCCTGGAAGCCCTGGGACCCGGAAGGCACGGTTTCCCTCTTCCACTTTGCTTTTAATCATACTGCTCCCAACAACTGTCACCCACAACTTTCTTCAGAGGACAATCCTGGACGACTGGAGCCACTTGAGACCCTACAGAGATGAGTTTGCAAAGTGTGGACACATATATGGTGAGCCAATGCAAAAGCAAGCTCGATCCAGGCATGGTGTGCATGCCAAAACTCCTCCAGGGGAGGGTGGTACTTGACCAAAATGATATTCATATTCATTTTATATGCTGATTCCTTCTAATTCTTCCTTCTTTCCTCTACCTCCTTTCTTCTATACTTTGAGAAAGTATCATATAGGCTAGGATGGCCTTTAACTGGTTATGCATTTGAGGAGAGGATGACCTTGACCTTCTGATTATCCTGGCTCTGACTCTGGAATTGAAGACATATACTACCACACCCACTTTATGTTGTGTTGAGGACCAAACCCAGGGCTAGGTGTACCCTAGGCTAATGCTTTACCAACTGAGCTACATCCCCACACTCTCAACACATCCTAAATAACGCATTTGCATATAAGTCCCTTCTCAGCCATGGACTTTTAGGGTCTTGTCCCGAGACAAGAAGTTATTACAAGAACAGTGTGTGAGAGACACCACCATTTGAACTTTCCTGCTCTGATTTTCCAGCTCTCTCCTGGCTCCATGATCAACTGTGCTGAACAGACACTATCCAGAGCCAGACCTTCATTGGACCCAGATTCAGGGCTCCATGGCAGAAGCCAGCAAGGAAATGCATTTTAATCATTCAGAACCGGTTAATGGTTTCTGATGGCCAGAAGCATGGACACCAGAGTCACCCCAGAAGTCATGCAGCCCAGTGCAGCCATTCAAGTGGCTATAGCCAACTTACCCAGGGAGAGTCAAAGATGATACAGAGCTGGAATCATGTCTCAGGTGTGAAGAGGGACAGAGGGGTAAGCAGGGGAGGAAGCAGGTCAGTTGGACTGACATTCCCCAAAGTAACAGACCAGCATCAGAAGGTTTTGATGGGCGGCTCAGGAATGAAATGAGAGGAGACAAGTCTGTGGACAAGGAGTTAGATGTGGGCGGGCAGCAAGGACCTGCAGAGGAGACCAGGCCATCTTCATGGGTCACTGAACCAAAGCCTCCACATGAAGGTAAAACCAAAGATATTTAAAGAGACTGGGCCGGGGGACAGGGCCGGCCAGGGGAGAGGGGTTGCTCAAAAGCTGCTCTGGGTGTGAGAAGGAAGGAAAGATTTCAAAAACTATATCACATCTCCGTATTTCTCTGCCTGTCTCATCCTGCATGATAATGAGGCTACTTTAGCGATTAAGAGTGCATTCTTCAAGGATGAGAAATTATTTAATCCATGGACTAGGCATGGCTTTTTAAATGTTTTAATGTATGTGTGAGTATGTGTGCATGAACAATGCATGTGGATCCCAGAAGGCATTAGCTGCCATCCTCACCCACTACCAACCTTATTTTTTGAAACACAATCTCTCACTAACCTGGAAGTTACCAGGAAGGTTAAGTTGGTCGAAACACTGCAGAGATCTGCATGCCCCTGCATTCCAAATGCTGCAAGCATCCTTCTCGTGCTTGCAAGGCAGGCACTTTTTGGACTGATCTAGTTTTACAGCCTGGATGTTTAAAATGAAGTTACTTAAAGTGTAAGACGACTTAACTTAAACCTCACTGGATCCTGCTTACAGCTCAGTAACCTAGTTAGAGAAGGCCATCCCATCCAAAACTTTGAATCTATGTTGATAAACAAAGGCTCTTCTAGTTCTGTGAATATTTGTTCCATGGAGTAGAAAGAACAATTCTAGGGGAACCTTCAGTGGAGTCTGCAGCCCCAACAGCTTCCTAGGTGCGCGTGTCTCAGAGGGTCTGTGCTAACCCACGCCCTCCACTGGGGAAGGAGAGTCTTGTGCCTCCAGTTCTTGGCTCTTTGGTGTCCGCCTGAGCTGCAGAGATGTCCTAGACCTGATCATGGCCTTCAGAGATCAATTTATATCAAGACAGGCCTGGCTACTTCTGCACTATGTACAATACAGCTGTTCCTTGGAGGTCCTGGGAGACTGGTTCCTGGGTATCTTGTGAAAACCTGAATCCTGACATACTTAAATCCTTGTGTGAAATGGGAGATATTTGCATGAAAGAGGCACATCTTCCCATACTCATCAAATCATCTCTAGATGGCTTGGAATACTTAATACAATGTAAATGTTATGCAAATGACTGTTGCATTATCTTGCTTAGAGAATCACAATAAGGAAAAATGTCTTTATACATTCCATGTGATTGCAGGAATTCTTATTTCTGATCCTGACTTGGTTGCATCAGCATGCAACTTCTGCAGACATCAAGTCCCTCCACTGCTTCTGCCCCTCCCACTGGAATAAGGAGTCTTTGTTGACCATGGAAAACACCTCAGCCCATATGCCTTCCTACTCTTTCAGTGGGGCCGATGACTAACAAAGGAATAAAGCAATGCTATACATCTAGGGATCTGCTTCTAGAAAACCCACATTATGACAGCCTGGTGCCCTGAGGGCTTGGCAAAGCAGAATGGGCGAAACAAAAGGAAGCCGAGAGGATTTGATTGCAAAACTATGTCAATTAATAATGATACCAATGGCAGACAATTAGAAGATGCTAACCACGTGTGGCATGTGGCAGCATGAAGCCCACACATTAACTCATTGGAAACACTGCTCAGTGTTTCAGGGGCCGTGAATACAGGTAAAGAAACAGGCACAGACGCCTTGAGCAACAGCCCTGAAGTCCCCATAAGTACAAAAGGTAAACAATATACAGATATTAGGAGTCTGGCCTATCTGGAGGCTGTATTGTTTCTTAGCCACCTATTCACACCATCACTACCCCACTAGTCTGAATTGATTATCTTCCCAGGCTTCAGTTTCTTCTTCTATGTTATGTTTGGATAGGACAACCCTGAGAGCTTTCCAGAACTGATGCTGGGTGCTCGTGCTCCGTGTATCCATGGAAACAGAGTGATCAAAAGCATCAGGCCAAGAACTCAGAGGTAGCCACTGCCTCCAGGCACAGAAATCTTTGTATCCCTCTGGTCTGGCTTTACAGAAAGGTGGAGGAGGGCTCTGAATGAGGCCTCAACCACACTTCATGCTGTTTGGGAGCAGGAGCAAGATACTCTAAGCACTTTGCCCCAATACCTCCTCCAGCACGCAGATAGAGACTCCCTCCTCCCTCTGACTTTGCACTTGCAATCAGCCAGGTACTGGATACTCGTGCAATCATTTAATCCGATAGTGGAGGCTCAGAGAATAGTCACCCTCCCAAGGCGACAAAGATGGTCACTAAGGCTGCATGGACACAAGGCCCAGCAGGCTCCATGAGTTCTCACCATCTCTTCCATGGTCTGCATATGGCTTGAGTTTGTCATCCAGGGTTTATGCATGGAAAGTTTAGTCCTAGATGTAGTGTGCTTAGAAATGGGGCCTAATAAGAGGTTCTTAGATCATCTGGGGGTATTCATCTAGAGGACCTTAAAGTAGAGCTCAGGAAATTTTTAGGCTAATTATCTCAAGAAAGTTTTAAGAGATGGACAAAGGCTCTCACTCTCTCTCCACCACCTTCTTGCTCTGACCTCTGGATTTACTATGTAATCTCTCGCCCTCTTGGAGGCATTCCTACCAGGAGAGCATCACCATTAGGCAGATCCTTTTCCCATTTATAGAATGAGCTGGTGAGATGAGCTGAGGCACACGAAGTAGTTAGAAGAGTGTGGAGATGGGCGATGTTGGAAGTACAGTGCCAGAGATAACAGAGTCATAACACAGCTATAGAGAAGGAGCAAGATTAGAGGCAGTGGTCAACACAGCCATGGAAACCACGAGGTCACTAAGAAAGGAGAAGAATGCAGGTAGGAGGAACAGGAAAGGAAAGGGGAGGAAGAGAAGAAGAAAGGAGAGGAGGAAAATGAAAAGTCCTCAACACATAGGGAAGACCTCCTATGAACCACTCACAGCACCAAGTATGCCTTATAGACTCAGTCCTCACATCTATCTTGTTAGGGAGCTCTGAATCATTATGCCCATTTTACAGATAAGCAAACTGAGGTCTGAACTCATAAATATTACACTTTGCCAAGAGGTAGTAGAGTATGAACCATGGCACTTCACATTCCCAGCTGTCTCGCTATAGCAATCCATATGGTGCTCCCACAAGAATGGCTATTTCTTTCCAACTTCACAATGCTCATTCCAAAAGTCTTGCAGCATCTAATGAGTTGACCCTGCTGTCCTCTGAATTAGGAGAAAACCTAGAATTAACTTCCCTCAGATAAGAGTCTTTATAAATAGTTTCCATGGAATGGCCCCTGCTTTATTGGAAAGGTCGGCATGAGACTGGTTGTCACCCAACTCTCTGTTGACGTTTCCTTTTTAAAGAACATAGCATACATTCTTGGATGGGACTCAAACATTCTTACATTTTGCTTTCTTTTTAAAACTATTTATGGAAAAAAAATCCAGATGATTATTAGAAACGCTAGGTGGAAGCCCAGAGTTCCTTCTTTCTCTGTGATGAAGGCATCAAATGTCAGACTTTCATAACCCTTGAAGTAGCTTCTACCTCTCCTGCTGGCCCTAAAGACCTCCCAGACGCTTATACATGTATGTAAAAGCACAGAGTAGATGGTGAGAGAATGACTGAGGGCTTGCTATGTAAAGCATGCCATATTCACCCTACACTGAAGTCTCACTATGACCATGTTTTCTGGAGGTAAGTAGGTCAGGAGAGCTCTGCTCTCAATTCATGAATTTATCCATTCATGAACACATGGATGAATGAGTTCTTGACAGGGTTGTTGAGCTATAAAAGCAAGCACTCTATGGCTCTCTTGTACTCTCTCACCACATGAAGCTAACACTGTTAAGAAGTTAGGGCAGGAAGACTTCCCCGGATACTGAGGACAAGTTGGCTCCATTCCCTTGGACCTTCTAGCATCCAGAACTGAGAACCACGTGAACTTCACGTGTTCTTCAGACACAGCTTGGTCCCAGGAATCTTGTTATAGCACACTGAAAATGAACTCTGGCACACAATAAGTAAATGTAAATGACTCTTAAACACAGCTCTGTTTGAATCCAACCCTGAATTCCATGTAGAAGCCAGAGCTGAGCATCACAGGTACTGCTGGCCAGGAAGGGGATAGAGAAAAGAACTTGGCCACTGTCTGCTTTCAGGACTATGTGTCTGGCATTCAACAGGGTTTCTAAGTTGGAGGAAGACACCAGCAAGAACAGGTGTAAGCTGAAAGAAAGAGAAAACAGCACTCAAACTGGCTTCAGAAAAGAAATAAGTCATGCTTAGTGGTTCATGTAACAGAGAAATCCATGTTTGTCTGCTTTCAACCTTCCATTAGGTGATATTTTGCTCAACAACCAACAATATATGCAACTATCCAGCTGCAAGAGTGGATTCATAAGATATCATCATTGCTGCCTTAATTTTCATAAGCACACTCTATGACATTCACACAGGTTAATCGCCCCACACTGTATGTCTCAGAACACCCCCCCCATTGTCAAGATCTCTAAAATTGAATTGAAGGAAGAAAAAAAACCTTTTAGCAATGTCTCAGTTCATCTCTAAATTCTACTTTAAAGGAGACAACTGCAGGTGTTCAACCTTCACAGTCCATCAACCTTAACAGAGAGATATTTCTTCCTCCATCTTCCAGTACAAAACCAGGCTGTATCGCCTTGCCCCAATTACCTGCCCATCTTTCCTACATAGGCTGAGTCTAGTAAGGTAGCATTGGTCAGCAGTAGATGACTCATTCATCAGGATCTGGCTCACATGACCACCAATGACAGAGAACAGATGGAGGGGGTTAATGGGAGAGACAAAGGAGGTCCTGCGACAAGACCTGGGACACCGAAGGGCTGGAGATGAACTGTCACTCAGCTCTGGCCCTTTCTCTTAATTCCTGGTGATTTTTCTTTGGCAGGTAGGAGTCAACTGAGAAGTCGGTGCAATTCCAATATCTTCTCTCTCTGTTAAACAAAAATCCATTCCAAGAATGGTAGACTGGGAGCAGGGTGGGCGGATGCAAAAAGACATCATGTTTTGTTAATGAGAGCTGACAGTCCTGAGATGATCTCAGTGGAGAAAACTTCCCCCAACCCAGGGAGACTGTTAACAAAGTTTTACTTTCCGTGGCCCCAGTGAAAGCAAAACAAAACAAAACACAAAAAAACAGCATGAAATTGCATCCTTTGGTTAGAAGGTGACAAGTCCTGATAGGGAAGGTTGGGGTGGGGGTAAGAGCAGAATGAATGCAGCAGGTGCATTGCAACAGTGCCTGACATAATCAAGCATGCCAAGTTGGCTGAATATTTGGGAAGGAGTGAGGCCTGGTACCTGAGTGGTTCTGTGGAAGTGAGAAGAAGCCACAGGGGTACAATCATGACTTTCCTGCAGGAGCCTACAGGAGACATAACATATCACACCCTCTGCAATGATCACATGAGAAACATAGGACACATGCCATGAACATTGATTGGGGCTTAATCTCTTCCTCTGTATGCCCCTCTGTATGGTCTTTGCCCTTGCTGTTCAACACTCCTGGTTCTTGCACCCCTCTCTTGGTCTCCATCTTCAGATCCCTACTTAAGTGTTACTTTGTCAGAGAGGTCAGGCCCACCACAAATTCCATAAGACCTTCTGCATTAGTTACTTTTCTGTTGCTGTGAGAGAATGCCATGACCAAAGAAACATATGGGTTTGGCTGGGCTTACAGTTTCAGAGCGGATAGAATCCACAACAGTAGAGCAAAGGCACAGGGACAGGCAGCTGGAATAGCAGCTGAGACCTCCGACCTCTGACAACACCCAGGAAGCAGAGTGAAAACTGGGAACAGTCTTTGAACTCTGAAAGTCTGTTCCAAATGATATATTTCCTCAAGCAATGCTGCACTCCCAAAGCCTCCTCAAACAGCACCAGTCAGGAACTAAGTATCTAAATATCAAACTAGAGGGAAGAGTTATCATTCTGATATCTCATCAGACTGCCATTTGATACTTGCTTAATGACATGTACATGGCCTGGTCCAAAAGTGACTCCATAAAGACAGGGCTCTGGTCTAATCTTAGTTACCAATAGATGTCCAGCAATAGATGGTCACCAAAAGATGCTCTGTCATAGCCACTAGCCCTCAAGTAGTTGTAAACATAAATCAACTTCCTCTGGACACTTTTCACGTTGCATGAGCTACATCAGACTCTTTTTTAGAAATACCTACTTATATATTTTTTTATTTAAGTATATGTGCACATGTAACATCTGTGAAGGAATTGAAGTTAAAGTTATAGACAGTTGTGAGACATCCAGTTCTCAATCTGGGGACCAAATTAGAATTCTCTGGAAGAGCAGAAAGTTCTTTTAACTACTGAACTATCTCTCCTGCCCCTTACAACAGATTCTTTGCATAGGCACCAAACACTTGCAGAGGCTGTTCCTCTATCAAAAGCAGACATGTTCTCCACTGTCACATGTCAGGACTACCCAATAAGTCACATTCCTTCTCCAAGACTACTGTGGCCTCCTTACAATAGCTTACCTGGTCCCCATCTCTTCTATTAGAGGAGATAGAGCACACACACTGGACACAGCCAGCCCATATTTAACCTTTGTTCCAATACTTGCTAATATGAGTACTTAGGACTACAACTTAGCCTTTCAGAGCCTATTTCTTCATGTGGAAAATGGAGATAATAATAACATCAGCTGCTAGCAGTTCTCTGAGAGCTAAATGAGACAAAATGTTTATCCCAGCCCCAACTATGTGATAGGACTCTGACATTCATGACAGCTTCATGCTTAAGTTCTTCAGGAGACAGATAACAAGCATCCAATTAAAGATTACTGTACATTCTCCTGGCTTTCATTTTGCCTCACACATAATAAGTACTCAACAAGTGAATACTGAATGAAATTGCCTGCCATTCTAGCACTACCCAGGCGTTTAGGGGCCATCTACACATCTCACTGTCTATAGCTATCCTGAGAAAGCGTCCCCATGTGTCTCTTGTCTTCCACAAAACTCTAAGAAGATGCATCACCAGCCATGAGAATACAATCACACTCTGAGTTCCCACTGAGAAACGAATTGTTTTCCGTTGACCTCCAGCCTGTGCCCTCTGCCCTTCAAGCCCATGTTTGTTAGTGTAAACCGTGAAAAGCAACTACAAAAGACAAGCAGGAAATAGCACCGGGATGGCATATGTCACTCTCTCAGACGAGCTCTTTGCAAGCTGAACTTCTGAAGTTTTTCAGAAACATAAGATCCCATGCCTCGGGCTTTTGCTGACTGGAACTGCCAACACCTCCCTTCTTCAGCCTCGGGGACTGTGTCAAGTTTAAGGTTATGACCATGGGTCATAGAGGAGCCAGATATCCTAACAAAATATTATTTGCTTCCATAGTATCCGGTGTATTCAACAGGAACCTTCAGTTCCAGGGGTCAAAGGTTCTAATTGATACTTGCTCCAGCTCATAACATCACTAGCACCCCCAGAACTAATCATTTTATCAGACACCTAGGTTGGGTCCAGTTCTGACTCGGCACTCCTTATTCTGACATTATGAATGTGTTTCTTTTTAAAACTGTGTTTTGGTTGGAAAGCTCTGTATGTCCTCCCTGAAGTCTTCCAGAATTTACTGGCACCTAAGGAGGCCCCTTAAAAAGGCAATGGCAACAACTGAAATATACCTGCAGTGGATCCATGTGACAGGCGGGAAATGAGATGAACAAAACCAAGCAAAATGGTGACAGAACGTGAGGGGAACGTGGTGACAGTCCTCAAGTTGCCAATGTGCCACCCAGGGGCCACTCCTCACTCAGCAAGTGCTTGTTTACTTGGCCAGCGTCCTCCATTCCACGGATGTTCGGCATGTTCGCATACTCAATGGGAAAATGGAAGAAATAGGTCATTAAGACCTTTCATTTTTCTCATTCCTCTCATATAAACATGAAGAAACTAAAACGCTGCTAAGTTAGGGCAGTCCAAGGATAGTTCAAGCCTGCATCCTGCACATTTCTCTCTGTTTGATGCAGCTTTCTGCTCTCACAGTGGATGAAAATAGTTCTTTCCATGGCAACGTCACGTAGAGATATGGCAGGTTTTCTTTAAAAAAAAAAAAAAAAGGCCACGCTGTTGATCTTGAATCTGAACCAGATTCTCTCCACGTTTCTCTCACCAACAATCACACCATTGCTGGCAGGTTCCCCGAAGGGCACATGAGGATGCTTACTTACCTTTACCAGAAGACTTTGCCTCTCCCCTTCCAGCTCCCCGTATTATGCTAGTCCTGAACACTTTTGCAAATGCTTTAAATGTTAGGTGCACAAGGCTACGTTTCTGATTTGCTGTTCATGGCTCTCCGCTATGGTAATGCCTCCATCTCTATCAGCAGTTCTAAACCTGTGGGTCGTGACCCTACTGGCAAACTCTATCTCTGAAAATATATATATTATGACTTATAACAGTAGCAAAATTACAGTTATAAAGTAGCAACAAAAATAAATTTATAGCTGAGGGCTACCATAACACTATATTGAAGGGTCTCAGCATGAGGAAGGTTGAGATCTACTGCTCTGTATGTTCATATCCTGTGATGGCTCACATCTTGCCCTCGATGCTAACACTATTGAGCTATTTAATATAGGCACCTAAATGCATTTAGCTTTCATGGTAACCTGATGTTCCATTAGAGTGAAGTTGAATCTGACTTCACCACTGCATCTATAAGCTGACACCCATGAATACAGAGCTACATAGATACATTGTCCCTTCCCTATCAGAATCAGCTGGAGGATAAAGATAAAATTCACTGAGGGTCCAAGGAGAGAATATAGACGAGAGGATATCACTTGTGAGATATACTTCATGAGCTTCTTTCAAAATAATTCCTCAGAATTCACAGGAGACCTGAAGTGTCTCTTTTCTCCTATTGCAAAACCGTTACCCAGTTAAAGTCAACTCCTTCTCCTTATCTCTTCCCCAGCACCACTGCCCACTGAACAGAATGAAATTGAGGGACCCAGTTGAGAACTTGCCTTAACATTAGCTCATTAAGCAAATTCTGACCATTCATCATCCCTGGTTAGTTCAAGATCAAGTAAAGAGTGAACACTAACGTAAAGCTACACCCAGAAAGTCTCACCAACGTGACTGCTTACACATGAACTGAATACAGACAATAGCAATATACACGCTGATATGGACAGGGCCTGAGGGAGCTCAGGAGGCCTTGAACCTGTACAAACTGATAAGGAACTAAAGAATGCTGAGAGAGAAATGGTCTTCCCCAGAAAAAAGCTCACCAGTTGGTTATCCAACACCAAATAGTCAGCCCTGAAATAATGCATACAAGTAGCAGTATGAAGATTGAGAAGGTTGTATTTATGCATGCACACACACACACACACACACACACACACACAGTGTGTGTGTGTGTGTGTGTAAAACAATTAATGAAATTGGCAATGAATGTGAAAGAGAGCAAAGAATCACATATAGTAGGGTTTTGAGTGAGGAAAGGAAAGGCAAAATGATATAATTATATCATCTCAAAATATAAAAGAAATAGTTAAAATAAGTAATAAAACAATCAGCTCATGCTTGGCTCTGACTTCTTTTCTTTTATCTAAGAGGACCTGCTCCTCCATCATCCTGAGACCCAGAGTAAAGATGGTAGAAATCCATTTGACCCATCTAGCTGTATAGCACTTTAGTCTGTAAGGCACTGAGATGTCAATGGTATGTAATACCTGTCTCAATTAACTTAACTGACAATTTGATGCAACCTAGAATCACAGTTGAGGAATTACCTAAATCTGATTAGTCTGTGGCTACATCTAAGGAAAACTGTCTTGACTGTTAATTGATATAAAAAGACCAAACCCACTGTGGGTAGCACCATTCTCTAGGCAAATGGTCCTGCACTGTATAAGAAAGCTATTTTGGCATGAGCCTCCCTAACAGCCTACAAGCAGCACCTTTCATAGCTCCTGCTGTGTGTCTTTGGCTGTGAAGGGAATTCCTTTGTCAGTACTGATGTGTGAAATAGCAAGCAGGCCTGCCTTCCAGTTCCTATCTTGGTTTCCCTCAATAAAGGACTGTAACCTGTAAGTGCAAATGAAATAAAGTTTTTCTCCTCCAAAGTCTCTGTGTGTCAGGATATTTGTCACAGTAATAGAAATGTAGCTAGAACTTTACATCAACATAACATAATCCAAGCTGACTAATGAACTCCAACACACATCTGGTCCTTTTGTAGTGCCCCAAATGTCAAACAGAAAGATTAACATCCATCTTTTAATACAAGCATTCACACATTATAGCATCAATCACATTATTATGCTATTTAAGAGTCATTTATATAGCCAGGTGTGGTTGGCGCACGCCTTTAATCCCAGCACTCAGGAGGCAGAGGCAGGCAGAGGCAGGCGGATTTCTGAGTTCGAAGCCAGCCTGGCCTACAGAGAAACCCTGTCTCAAAAACCAAAGAGAGAGAGAGAGAGAGAGAGAGAGAGAGAGAGAGAGAGAGAGAGAGAGAGAGAGAGTCATTTATGCCTCCCAATTATTCAAGTTTGGTAACAAAATCTTCCAAGACCTGATTCTGGCTTCCGCAACAATCACTTTTTGTTCCACCTTCCTGTTTGCATTCAATGGTCCATCATGGTAATCTTCTCACTCTCGGACAAGCTGCGTTATCGCTAACATTCAGGTTTGCCTGTGCTCCTACTTGAAATTCTCTGGCCAGCCCACCTTCATCTTCATTGTGTTATTTAAATGGCACTTCTTTGTTGAAGATATCTGGCACTCTATAGTGAGAATTATGGTCAGTCCCGCTTGTTAGGTTCGTTCTTTGAAGCATGTATGTTCTTTCATAATAATTTGCAACTTTAGATGTGTTTATAGTGTTGTTTAATGAAACCATTTCCAAAGCTAGACCATCTGTTTTCTGGCAATAGGAACTACATCATCAAATTTACCCTACCACCTAGACAGCCAATTGCTTAAACATGGTAGACATTCACAGTGTGCTTAATGGATGAAGGAATGCATGAACTGTGAATAAAGACCATTTCGTAGTATTTGGCTCCTAACAAGACTTGAGAAATAAAGTAGCTGTTTCCATCAAGCAAGAAACTCAGAAAACTCCCCTCATTCGGCAGAAAACTCAAGTCATTGTATTACTGTCACTGTTTTAGAGGTACCTCTGCATGTCACCTCATCCACCTAGGCCTCCTGGCCATGCAGACAAAGACAGAATTCAGAACTTCTTTGAACACAGGCTCTGGACCAACGACGTGTAAGGGGAATGTGAATACTCCACAAGCAGAGCTGGGTTTGCTGCGTCTCCCAGTTAACACACTCATGAGCTAAAATGGACTGTTTGTGTTTTGGAATGTGTGCGGACGGTGACCAGAAATGGAGTACTCGATGCTATTTTCTCTCCACAGCCGACTATGGTTTTAGGCATCCCAGGGGCATGGTCTGAGCAGTTTCATATAAACAACCCAGAGGCCCAGAGCAGGACCCCTCTGTTTTTCTAGGCCACTGGTCAAGACATTGGCTGTGCCACTGTTCTTAAGGACAGCACGGGTTGGGCCAGCTGCCACATGATGCTCTGTGATCAGCAAGCCTCTGCTTGTGGTTTCGGAGTTCTCGACGGAGTCCTAGAAAATGGCCTCACCAAAAGTTACAAGACAGGGTAGCCCAGGTATGGTAAGATGGAACCACCAAAGAGTCACATTTACTCTGTTTTGGGGTTCAAATCCATCACAGCCAATGACTAGGGATGTGAAGTTGGGCATGTCACTGAACGTCTCTAAGTCATACTATCATCAAACAGGAGATGAGTGGACTGGGGAGATGGCTGAGTCAATCAAGTGCTTGCCTTACAGCATGAGGATCTGACTCCAGTTGCCAGAGCCTATGTAAAATATCCAGGCATTATAGCCTTAATTTGTAATTGTAACACTGGAGAAGTGGAGACTGATAGAGCCATAGGTTCACTAGTTAGCCAGTCTAGCCAATTAGGTGAGCTTCTGGGCAATAAGAGGCCCTGTTTCAAAACTCAAAGTAGCTGCCTCCTGAGGAATGACACTAGAGAAAATATCACACACACACACACACACACACACACACACACACACACACACGCTCACAGATAAGCAAAAATCCTGTCTACTTGCAGGCACGTTAAACGATTCAATGTTTAGGAAGCATCCACCATGTAGCAGGCTCTCACTGATAGTCTACATCTCTCCACTTTTGTTTGTGACTTTTCTTGGGACTGACAGCAGCAATTGAAAGGAGATAGGATTTTGGTCTGTTGTTTCAGAAGTCAACCATCATGGTAAGAAAGGCATAATAGCACAGTGGATCTATCCATGGTGGTAGGTGCATGTGGTGTCCCCATGTTAAACCTTGGAGATCAGGAAGCAGAGAGTTCAAGCCAACACTTAGAAATTGGTATAACCTTCAAGGTCTATCCATGGTAACCCATTTCCGCTATCTAGGTCCAACCTCCTAAACGTCCAAAGACATTTCAGACTCAACCCATGAGCTATCCCTAGTCCTCCTTTGATCATACAGCAGAATCAAACCCTTAGTTTCATATGTCTCGATAACTAAGAGGGTGTTCTAGTGTCATTTTGTTGCTGTGAAAGCATACTGATGGAAATGAATTTGGGGAGGATGATATGGTTTTAGCTTACACTTCTAGTCTATAATCAAGACAAGTCAGGACAGAAACTCAAGCAGGAACTGAGACAGAAACAGCAGCATAATGCTGAGTACTGGCTTGCTCTCTGGCTTATGCTCAATAACTTTCTTGTACACATATCTAGGAATGGTGACACCCACAGTAGACTGGAGTCTGATACTTCATTTGGAAACCAAGACAATGCCCCCATAAACATGCCTACAGGCCAGTCTGATTGAAGCAGTTCTTCTATTGTGGTTCCTTCTCCTCAGGCAACCCAGGTTATATCAAAGTAACAATAAGAACTATCCATGACAGAGCATGAGTCTAGACCTCAGGCTTTTACCTACAGTTTATTGGAAGGCACTAAGTTGTTAGCTTCTTTGTAAGTATGACACCTAGGTAGGGGTGGACTCCATGAAAATCAACATAACATGGTAGAAATGACCAAATAATAATTAATGGCCACCTCATGGAAGCATCCACCATGGCCCAAGCACTGAAGTGTATAATTTACACTCCTATTGACAGAATCACTTTAGTAAACTGCTTATCTTTGCAACTGTGTTTAATAGACATAGTGATACTATCATCATTTTGGTGGTGCGGGGTATGTGTGTGTGTGTGTGTGTGTGTGTGTGTGTGTGTATGTTTGTATCTGTGTGTATCTGTGTATGTATGTATTGTGTGTGTATGCGCACACAATTAGAGGCCACAGATCAAGCTTGAGTACCATTTCTCAGGAGCCATTCACCTTGTATTTTGAGATAAGGTGTGGTGTGAACTCTGTGGCACTATTTGGGTTTGTTTAGAAGGTGTGGCCTAGATATGGAATGTTCTCCAAGATTCATGTGTTGAGCACATGAATCTCCTCCTAACTGAGCAGATTTTGGAGGTTCTGAAAGTGTTAAGATATGGGCCTTAGGTGGAAGAAGTTCTGGTTCCCAGAACCTTCCTCATTTTCTAATTCTTGTTTACAGGGCCCTACCTGCCACTATGATGCCCTACCTCCTCACAAGCCCAAAACAAAATTGAAATCAGTAAATGGAAATCTCCAAAACTGTAAGCCAAAATATGTCTCTCCCCCTTTATGTTACCTATGTTATTTCCTTTGCCAGGTTGTATAGCAGTTTGCTCAAAGAATAAAACCTTTCCTCCTGTAAAAAATACTATGAGACGCAAAATGTTTCACAGAGAACTGAAATTATAGGATGTTCTAAGGAGAGGTAAAACAGTACACCTTTCAAGGAGCTCCTTAAGCCCAGGAAGAAAACAACTCAAATACTTCAGGAAGTTCCTGAAACTAACCAAATTCACTATACCCCACCCATTCAAGGAAACATAAATAATAAGGACTCCTGGGGTATACTCTCTGACAACCTGAGCTATGTAGGAGAGTTGAGCTGTCTAAAAGGGGGTCATGCCAATTGAACTATCAAGAAATAATACTCTCCGATCAGTTGAACTGCCAGCAGGCTGTTCAGTGAGCTCCAGCCTTCCAGCTTTCATGAGCTATATATATCCATGCTAGGCTATGCTTTGATGATGTAGCAGGCTATTCCTGCAAGTAACCCCAAGAAAACTCATTGGTTCGCCAAGTTGGACTTTGGTGGTATCCTTATTTTGGTTTGTCATTGGTTTCTTACCTGGAATGAGTAGAAATTTGTTCATGTTTCTCAGGAACAGAACATCACAGGAAAGAAAATCCTAACACAGCAGGTTTATTACATCTTATATAGGTCTCTTAAAGAATCAAACTGTCTGACTTATTGTTCTGAGATTGCAGAATATCTTTACAATCATATTTTTATTTCATTCTCTCATAGTGCTTTGCTAGTGTTAACTGAAACTTCCTATGAGATGCTTTTATAATTATCCCATCTTGCAGATATAACAATTGAGGCTTATGGTTGTTATGTAATCACACAGCAAGTCTAGATGATTCTAATTCCAGCCATTGCATTCTCAGTCATAGTGAGAGACTGTGACTCCATGATAGCCAATATTTCTTCCAACTCTCAACACAAGATCTGACCCTTCCTCGGCCCTGGGAATTTAGTGGCACTTTTTCCAAATATTTATGGATAGCTTAAAACTTCACCATGGGAGCAGAAGACAGCTTACACATGGGTCCAGTATATGGAGTTATTCAGTCACTGAAATTCTGATTATCTCCTGGGACTTTTCTTTAGAGGAGCTGGGTGTTGGTGGCTGAATTCTCAAAACAGGCAGCCCCAGACTGATGTGTGGGAAAGAACTACAGAGTGGCTTTGACTTTTCACTGTGTGAATCTTCAGGCATTTGCACATATAATAAACTGATTAATGTTTATTTGAGTACCAGTTTCTTATTGTGCTTTTCTTATTTTTCTTATTTGTTATTTTCTAAGGTAGGGTCTCATGTCATTCATGCTATCCTCAAACTTACTATGTAACTGATGCTGGCCTTGAACTCATGGTCTTTCTGTCTCAACCTCCCAAAAGCTTAGATTATAGGCATATCCCAGCACACACAACTAAAGACTGAAACCTAGTGAATTTTTAAGTCACACAATTAGGAAGAAATTAGATAAAACCACGTATGATCTGACTGTGAATACTTCTCAATCTTTGAATCCAAGCCCAAGCCCATAACATCATTACAGAGACCAGTATCATCTTTGAGAGTCTTTGGGCTTTTGCCCATGTACCATAAATTCTGTTCCTCACAAAGTAGTCACAGTGGGATAAGCCAAATGTAAACAAGATTAAATAGTACCTGCCTGAAAATCCTGAGTGGCTTTTCATTGGCCAAATGCCGTATCTTTGCTCTTTGGTGCAGCCCATAAAGCTTGTGAGGTCAGCCCTTGCTGTGTTCTCAGCATCCTCCTCCATCAGCTCTCCTCAGTTTCTCCCATCCAAGTACTAACGGAGCCTAACCCTGCTTAGCTTCCGAGATCAGGCACATTCAGGGAGCTATGGCCATAGACGAGAAGCAGCCTCCTTAGTTTCTCATAGCCAATCCATTAACCAGACAAGTTCTGGTTCCTCAAACACAACAAATTATTTTCTCCTGCCTCAGAGCATCCCTGCTTTCAGGGAGACTTCTTGAATCACCCCATTTAAGACCCTCCTCTTCCTGTTTTATCTATAATTTAGAACCAAATAGCACTGGCCACTTACTTGGTATATTTTTCTGTTGGGTTGTTTAGTGTTTATATTTATTGTTTGGTTGTTTATTGTTCACCTTCCAGAATGTAAAGTCCAGGAGAGTGGTGGCTTTGTGGTGCTCACAAATGTCTTCTCCACATGTAGAGTGGTAACAAGGGTTAATTAAGTTCATGTGTACTAAGTGAACTTATGAATGATAGAAATCCAATATAAAACACCAAGTGTGATGGTATACACATGGAATTCTAGGATTGGGAAGGGTAACACTAGAGGCAACAACAGGATTATAGATCTGAGGCCAGCCTGGGATGCACAGAGAGTTTCAGACTAGTCTGAAGTACATAAGGAAACTTTGCCTCGGAAGAGAGAGAGGGAGAGAGAGAGAGAGAGAGAGAGAGAGAGAGAGGGAGAGGGAGGGAGAGAGGGAGGAAGGAAGGAAGGAAGGAAGGAAGGAAGGAAGGAAGGAAGGAAGGAAGGAAGGAAGGAAGGAAGGAAGAGTGGACTCAAGAAAGGGAAGAAATGAGAGAAGTTTCAACCCTAAGACTGGGGAAAGGGAACAATAAATCCTGATTTTCACAATGTGTGCCCCTAAAGTAAAAGAGGTGCTTGGCAAAAGGAAGCCACTGGTGGGCCCCAGGATAGCACTTGACCTTCTTTCTGTGCCCCTCGTGATGAACCATAAGCATCCCCCCAACACCAGCTGCTTGGGCAGGAACTTGTGATATGTTCAGGTCACTCCCTGGTGTCCCAGCTCAGTGAGTTAAGCTGAGCTCTCTGGAAGTCCTGATACAGTGTGGTCCTGTATCTTGCTAATGTCCAGTCAAACTAACTCTAAGAGCAAGCTGGATTGAAAGTGGCCCTTAATCAAACTCCTGGTTAAATTAATGACACATTTGCAATGGTCATTGCAATGAACATTTTCATCCTGTGTAAGTCATACAAACCAGTGCCTTGTGATGGCTGCCTCCAGATACCACACATACTTTTGGGGGGTTGAGACAGGGTTTTTCTGTGTAGCCCTGGTTGTCCTGGAACTCACTCTATAGTCCAGGGGTCCTCGAACTCAGAAATTCACCTGCCTCTGCTTCCCAAGTGCTGCACCACCAAGGCCAGCACACATGTACTATTTAAAATGAAGTACAAAGATGTAGGACAGATCCAAGAAAAGATAAACCATCAAGAAGAATCAGGAGACCCACATCCTTCCTTGAAAGTCATCTTTATATGGCCACTCATCTCCATCCTGAGTGTGGAATGATTGTATGGTTGGGTGTACCCCAGCCACACTCTGGGTTCTAGTACCTTCTGGAAGTGAGGAGAAAGGGAACCCAATCAAGAAAAGAGGAGATCTCAGGATAGTGTGAAATAGTGGAGATATTTACAGAAAGAAATAAAAATGTGAAAATGGAGAAGTGTTTGTTAGAACAGGTTAAAGATGAAATTAAAGGTATAGGGGCACTGAACTTAGGCAGTAGAAAAATAGAGTAGAAAATAAGACATGAAAAGAAGGAAGAATGGATTCAAGGTGTTAGGGCTAGAAGATAGAGACATGACATTCTTGTTCTCTGCCCCCCCTTAGCCCCCTAAACATATGTCCAGGGTCTCTGCCCCAGTCAAAGCCACCTCCACTCATTCTTGCATTGATCATAGCATCCACCTGATTTGCCTTCTTTTTGAAAGTATGAAGGGATGTGCAGTGAGGTCAGACTAGAGCAGCCTCCTCTGGTGGGAGGTGATAAGATGCTGTTTACATGGGAATGATTTGCCCCAGGCCCAGCTCACCAACCCAGATTTCAGCTGTGCAAATAGTTGTACTGTGAGTACATTCTTAATTAGAGACCATCACAGTAAATTGTAATGTATACTTCCACCTAGCTGTCTGGGTACCTGGATGGTGAGACAAGGTGCAGGAGCTCATCTGGCACATGGCCTCCCATGGACATCCCAGAGGCATGTATCTTCTAGCTTGAATGCTCTTTAAAGAAGAAATTAAGGAAAGTTCTGGGTAGTCAGAAGTAGAAACATAGATATTTTCAGTACTGATGGGACAAAGTACTGAGATGGGACAAAATATATTAGATATTCTGCAATATACTCTTCATTCTCAGCTCCAATTAACTTGGTTTTTCCTGGACATGCCAGTATCTCTTGGCTTTCAGTGCGGTAATGGGGATTGGGGGAAGATACCCAGTATGGAAATAATAAAGAAAGAGATGAAAGAAGAGAGAGAGAGAAAGAGAGAGAGAGAGAGAGAGAGAGAGAGAGAGAGAGGAGAGTACTGTTGTCTAAGGGCCTCTTGTGTGCTAATGGTTTACAGAAATCACCTCAATCCTTCTAATGCAGTATACTTACATTCAGTTACAGATGGGAAACTTGGAACTCAGGGAGGTAAAGCAACTGCCAAGTCCTATTTTGCTTCCCATTGCTGTGATTAAAAACACTGACCAAAAGCAACTTGCAGGAGCAAATTGTTTATTTGTCTATGTCACAGTCTATCACTGAGAGATGTCAGAGCAGAATCTCAAGCAGGAACCTGGAAGCAGGAACTGAAGCAGAGGTTGTAGAGGAACTCTGATTACCAGCTTGCTTCCCATAGTTTGCTTGGCCTGCATTTTTATACATCCCAGGACCATCTCTGTCCAGAAGTAGCACCTCCCACAGTGGGCTGAACCATCCCCCATTAATCATTACTCTAAAAGAAAAAATCCTTATGGAGGTACCAATAGACTAATCTGGTGGAGGCAACTCCTTCAGTTAAGGATCCTCCTTCTTAAACAACTTCTCTTTGTGTCAAGTTGACCAAAACACTAACTGGGCTACACAACTGCTTAGCTGGGGTCCAGCGTGGAACACAGACTTCCCCAGAAGCCAAGATTCATATTGGTGCTATCATCCATGACAAGAGCTACCTCATTTTATTATCAGTTATTTTACTGTTGATTTCTTAGGGTAACAGAGGATCTTGTCTCACTTAGGCTAAGTTTTATAAACACTGTCTCAAGGCTCTTCTCATAGCTAATGTCATCCACATTTCACAGATGGAAAATAATAAATCTGAGAGAGGCTAAATAGCTAACCTGACATACACAATAAGCAAAAGAACCATGACTTGAAGCCATCTCATTTCAAAACCCATATGCCTAATCAGAAGGCCATCCCTCACACTGTTAGTGTCCCACACACCGTGATCCAATTACACTCAGCAAAACTGCTTAAAAGCCAAGAAAAAGTGCTATGCAGAATATGGTTTTCAAGGAGCTGCACTATATATCCAAAATCTCATAAATGCATGTGACTCTGCTAACATATACATACATACATACATACATACATACATACATACATACATACATACATATGTAACCTCCCCCAGCCTTGAAGCAGGCTGATTCAGATCTTGCTGCCTCTGAATATGAGATCATCTGCTGTGTAGCCTTCAGACTTAGTTGGCTCTATTGTTATGTCAACTGCTGCTGTAACTCTCCAAACTCCTACTGCCTGCTGAGATACCCTTGAGACATTCCAGAGACACATCCTGCACAGGTTGTCTTCAGGCTGGATCCAGGAGTCAAGAATGGACTGGTGGGGGATGGGCCTACCCTCTTTATAAGCACAGACTCCCAGTAAACTTTAGGGGGCCTTGAACAGAGAACTTTGTATTGGCCTCTTTATTTCTCTCGCCGTCTAATCTTTTTCAGCCCCAGCCTGCCTGTCAGGAGAGCCCGGTTCACGTAGGCCGTGGGCAGCATACATACATAATACATACATATATACATACATACATACATACATACATACATACATACATACAAGCAAAACACTCATAAAAATACTCATAAATGGCTAAACTTTTAAAAATCAAGAAAATCTCTTGTCACAATTCCCCTAAGCTTACAAATGAATGCAGTTCTCCACTCTTATGGGGTATGCGCTTTTAAACAGCATCCAGCTCATGTCTGGGAGGATAACAAGCTCCGGTTGCTTGGAGAGCAGTGCGTTTTGAACAAGGAGTCCATAAAGTTGCCTGGATATTTGGGACCTCCTCTTTCCTTCCTATCACACGCCTGGCTTGCTCTCTGCTATAGCTGTGGGATTTCACCTGGCCTGGCCTCTGGCTTCTACCCAGCTGTTGGTGAAAGTTTTCTTGCTCCTCCCACGTGACCCCAGGAACAGAGAAGCCATTTAAGCCTTATAAATACTGGCAGGCTCAAAAAGCAAGTCTACAGCCTTAAAAACATGTCTCTGTTTCCTTTGGCAGATTGGCAGATCCAGTAATATTTTCAGATAAGAAGGTAAACAGTGGGTGGAAGGGATTAAGGCACCCTAACAAGGCCAGCATCTTTACAGAGTGGTAAAGAGAAGAACTGTTCCTCAAGTTAAGTCTCTTCCTTTGTGGGAAAAAGAAAGAGCCAAGTCCACCAGAATCCCCAAAACTTGGAGAAGTGGGGGAGGGTTAAGTGGCCACTCCTCTGTACTTTCAAGAAAAAAATATAGAGACATTTGAGAACAGGCTGGGCGGCACAGTTGTGGCACATGTCACCCTCAGAGCTTAAAGACAAAGAACCCTGTTCAGAAAAGAAATTTATTCAAGCTATGGGCTCAGTTCTGGAGTGTAATTGGGCTTTGAAAGTGCTAGCAAGTCACACTCTTTACAAAGAAAGAGGAAGCCAGAGTTGGATGCTTCCAGCCAACCATTGGACTGAGCACAAGATCCCCAATGGAGGAGCTAGAGAAAAGACTGAAGGAGCTGAAGGGATTTGCAGTCCCATAGGAGGAACAACAATATGAACCAACCAGTACCTCTGAGAGCTCCCAGGGAGTAAACCACCAACCAAAGAGTATGCATGGAGAGACCCATGGCTCCAACTGCATATGTAGCAGAGGGTGGCCTTGTTGGACATCCATGGGAGAAGAGGCTCTTGGTCCTGTGAAGGCTTGATGCCCAGTATAGGGGAATGCCAAGACAGAGAAGCAGGAGTGGGTAGGTTGGTGAGCAGGAGGAGGAGGGATAGGATAGGAGCAGAAAAGGGGATAACATTTTAAATAAAGAAAATATCTAAGAAAGAAAGAAAGAAAGAAAGAAAGAAAGAAAGAAAGAAAGAAAGAAAGAAAGAAAGAAAGAAAGAAAGAAAGAAAGAGGAGGAGAGGAGAGGAAAGGAAAGGAAAGGAAAGGAAAGGAAAGGAAAGGAAAGGAAAGGAAAGGAAAGGAAAGGAAAGGAAAGGAAAGGAAAGGAAAGGAAAGGAAAGGAAAGGAAAGGAAAGGAAAGAGGAAGCCAGATCCATGCTTCAGCCCTCAGAAGCTGAAGAAACAGGGAAGATGGGTTCCAAGACAGAAAAGTCTGAAGAGCTCAAGTGTGGATGCAGATAGATTCTGTGATAGCCTTAAAGAAAGATAATAATTGATCAAAAGATAGATTATCTTCAGGATTCCTCTCCCTTAGACCTCACCCCTAAGACCTCCTGTGTATCACTGAATCCAGGCTCAGGGAAGTAGGTACTTTTTATAAGACATAAAGATACACTCTTAGAAGGGAGACTCGGGGAAGAGGGAGATTCTGTCTTCCGTTTACTGTCTGTACATTTTAACACATACAAGGTACTCATAAAAATATTTATGAAGTAAATGAACAACTGCAGCCAGAGCCTGCTCTTTTGTTTGTTTGTTTGTTTGATTGATTGATTGTTTTTTACGTAGCTTGGCATAACCCATAGATGCACTATGTAGGACCTTAGGAAACACATATCTTTAAATCATATCTGTACTGAGCCAGTGATTAACCCCCACAGCATGTTCTAACAATCACATCTGGAATTCAGTGTCTTCACTTCCCCAAAGCAAGGCCATCACCCCCAGCATAGAAAGGAAGGTTGCTTTCGACCTTTTGGTGCTATTGACATTGAAACCTAATTGTGTTGACCTTGGTCTCCAAGGTAAACAAGCTGTGTGGAGGAAATGTTTGGACCCAAAAGATTCCTGTTTGTTTCCAGTCTGTCCTAATGGCCGGAATCCTGAATGGCTCCATTCTCTGCCTTTTACAGTACTCTTCACATGCAGTAAAGTCAAGAATTCCAAACTGCTGGTCCTTCTCAAACTCAGGTTCAGACATCCTCCCTCGTCCCTCCCATGGAATTGCACTTACAGCACTGACAAAGAAACACCAGGAGCTGGACCTCTCCAGGGGCCCCAAGATACCGAGAGAGCTAACGGGAAAAGGAAGGAGAAAGAGTGTGATAGCCAGGAGTTGCCGATCTATCGTGAAGTTTTTGTGTGTAATTTTTAAAAATTCATTTAGTGTGTATGTGTATGTGTGTGGGGTGTGTGTGTGTGTGTGTGTGTGTGTGTCTGTGTCTGTGTCTGTGTGTGTCTGTGTGTGTCTGTGTGTGTCTGTGTGTGTGTGTGTGTGTGTGTGTGTGTGTGTGTGTGTGTGTGTGTGTTTTGCTGGGGTCTAGAGATTAAACTTGGGACCTTGTGTAAGACCTTACAAATCTGAACACCGATAACATATCTAGAGCAAAGTTAGGACTTTCGAACAAATGGTCTCACTGAATCTTCTCAACAGTCAGTCCTAAGGCAAAGGATTTACTTTAAACTTGAGAAAACTGAGTCCCAGAAATAGTCCAAGGGCTCGTAGCTAAAGTGAAAACCAGAGTATGCCTTTGTGACAAAGCCTTAGCTAGGCCATGCTGTCTCTCCAGGCCTTCCTTTTCCCTGGTATCATAGTATTCCTTCCCCTAAGTCTGGGGTGATTTCTTAATTACATGGTCAGATCTTGGGCCTAGAGAAAAGAGACAACAAATGGTTAGATGAAGAGTCTCCTCTTAGAGGTTTCATCTGGGAAGAAAAGGATAGCAAAGGCTGAAACTGGAGTGAAGTGGAGTTTTGAGATGGGAGAAGTAGATCAACCTTCTCTAAAGGACTATAGGGACCAGAGCAAGGTTCAAATGGGGGCAGGGAGTGGCTAAGACTGTGTGTTGGAAATAACATGCCAAAAGAGGCATGCCAGACCTCCTGGTGTCTCAAGCAAGACACACGCTGCTGGGCTGAGGAAGTTGTCTAGCCCACAATTGGCATTGTCAGAAGGGGCCTGCCTGGCAAACCTTGGCCTCCTCATAACCCAGTCTGGAAAGCTGGCCTCTGTTGAATTTGGCTGGGAGCCCTTGATGATGTCAGCAGCAGAGAATGCCAAGTGTCACTGCTTTCCAATGCAGGAGGCCCTGCTCAACCAGGACCACAGCTGGACCATCATATGGGGCCTTGGGAATGGATCCAGGGCTGACTGTGTTTTCTGACACATGTGGTGAAAGATGAGCTGAAGTCAGGCTCATCCTTGGCACAAAGGGCCTTAAAACTCTGAGCCTGGTCCCTGGGAACCTTGCTGGTCTACATGTGATCTGGGTACCAACCCCGTGAGCATCTCCTGCTATTCATTGGGAAATGAAACTACCAGGGCCGAGGAGATGGCTCAAGGGCTTAAAGAACTGACCATGCAAGCTGATGACCCAATTCTGATTCTCAGAGCCCATAAAAAGACAGGCATTGTTTCATGCACCTATAATCCCAGCACCCCTATGGCCAGGATTATATTATATTATATTATATTATATTATATTATATTATATTATATTATGAGAAGATACGAGAAGCCACAGAAGTTTGCAGGCCAGCTAGTCCAATGCACACAGTGGAGGAAAAAAAAGACTGTTTCAAATATGTGCAAGGTGAGGTTTAGCACCACAGGTTGTCCTCTGACACTACACGCATACACCATCAAACATGTGAGCACATTGACACACACACACATTCAGACACACACACATACCACACCACAACAACACACACACACATATACACCACACCCCTCCCCACACACATAGACCACAACACACACAAAGAGATTAATTTTTTTTAAAGGAAAGGAAAGAAAAGAAGGTAGAAAAAAAGAAAGAAGAAAGTACAGGCTCTGGGCTCTACTCAGTCCCACTGAATCCAAATGTGCTTTCCCAAACTTGCCATGTAAGGAGTTTGAGACATACTGTCCTTGACCATGGCCCGATAAGATGAGTCAGATGTTATGAAACTGTACTTCTCCAATCTGTATGTTTTCTGAGACACGCCCACCCCAG
Organism: Mus minutoides; assembly: GCA_902729485.2. Lineage (NCBI taxonomy): Eukaryota > Metazoa > Chordata > Mammalia > Rodentia > Muridae > Mus > Mus minutoides. The sequence goes on from LR750012.1 coordinate 1,059,836, forward strand.
GTGGCTCAGATGCACAGTGGAGTTTGGTCCTCAGCACCAGAAACCTTTGAGACATCCTAAGAAGATCAGCCATGCTGCATTTAGGCAATGTCTTGTGCATGTCTCCCACAGACAACAGTATCACAATAATTCCCTTTGAGACGGTGTGAAAAGCATCATCAGACGATTTTCAACATGTCTTCTCCCTGCAAAGGCTTTGAGGCTGTCTCTAAGCATAATGGATGGCCTGTTGAGGAGGAGAATAAAGGTATCTTGGGCAACTCCAGAGTTCCATTGCCCATGAATCCATGCTGATGGGTTACCTTTGTGATTCCTTTAAAAAATGGGTCATGTGGGGTGGAGAGATAGCTTAGTGGTTACGACTGTATTCTGCTCTTGCAGAGGATCTGATTTTGGTTCTCAGTATCCATGTTGGATACTAACTCCAGCTCTGGGAATCTAACAGTTCTAGCCTCAAGAGACACCTGCTTTCATGAACACACCCCCACATACAGAAGCACATGTAGACACATCATTAAAAAGAAAAAAACTAAAAAAAAAATTAAAGAAAAAAGAAAAAAGAAAAAAACTCAAGTTAGTTTATGTTTTGTTTTGTTTTGTTTTGTTTTGTTTTGTTTTGTTTTGTTTTCTTTATGGATGAAAAAGTATACTTAGCCTGAAAGTAAGTGTCTTAGAGTTTCTAGCTGTGATGAAACACCATGATGAAAAGCAACTTTGGGAAAGAAAGGTTTTATTCATTGTATATTTAGAGGTAACAGTACATCACTGAAGGGCATGACACAGTGACTCATCCAGGGCAGGAATCTGGAGTCAGAAGCTGGTGCAGAGCCCATGGAGGAGCAGTGCCTACTGACATGCTCCTCTTGGCTTACACAGCCTGCTTTATTGTAGCCCCAGAAACACCTGCCCATAAGTGGCACTGCCTACAATGAGCTGGACCCACTCACATCCATCATAAAGCAAGCAAAAGTCCCACAGGCTTGACCACAGGCCAATCCAGTGAGGGCACTTTCTCAGTTGAGGTTCCCTCTTCCCAAATCACTGTAGTCTGTGTCAAGTTGACATAAAACGAGGCATCACACTAAATCACTATTGACTCCAGAGTCTGGTTGTGTGTGTGTGTGCTCAGTTATGTACATGTATGCACAGTAGATACGTGTGCATGTGTACGTGTGCATGAACACATATGCCTGTGGAGGCCAAGGAGCCACATCCAGTGTCTTTCTCAATTGCTCTCCACCCTAGTTTTTGAGGCAGGGGCTCTCACTAAACCTGAAGTTGGCTGATTTGGCTGGTAAGTGTGCAGCTTCTCCTGCTTGCTCCTCCTCAACTCTGGGATCTCAGGTAACCACCACCATACTTCACTTTCTTTTGTGGGTTCTGGAGATCGGAGCCCAGGTCCTCATGTTCCCTTGTCAACATGCACTTTGCAAGCTGAGCCATTTCTCCATTCCCTAGTCTGCTTCTCTTGATGACAGTTTCTCAGCCAGAAGAAAATCCTGGAGGCTGCCTCCTTCCCTCTTCACCACCTGCCACACCTCATCTGCGCACTTGCAAGGCTCCCCAGCTGATCCGTGCTGCTATGCCTGCCCTCTCCTCTCTGGTCCCTGAAGCAACTAGGAGGTCACTGAAGAACAGAAATCAAAGATGATTGAAATCCAGCCAAAAAGTCAAGACCAGCCTGGTCCCCAGCTTTTCTAGGCTGCTATAACAAATGACTGTAAATGCAGGTGGATGAAGATAGCAAAAATGTATTATCTACCAGGTCTGGAGGCTGGAAAAATCCAAGTCCCACCAGGCTAAAAAATGTCCTTCTGGGTGATACAGAATCTGTTGAGGACCAGCTCCAGCTTCTAGAAGCTACCATTATTTATTGGCTAGCTTGTGGCTACATCACCACCTCCATAGTTGCATGGCCTTTCCTTCTGTGCTCTGTCACATCTTTCTCTGCTTCTGATGACCATGTGTGCAGATGAGTATATTTAAGGCCCATACTTAACCATCGTGATTCCAAACCCTGCCTTTGTCTTGTCTTCTAACATTTATGGTTCCATGGACAGGATGTGGGATTTGGGGAAGGGTTAGTTCTTCATCTACTGCAGGGTCATTCCAATGCACTTTAACAAAACCTAAACTTTTTATTTATGGTAGTCACTAAGGGGATGTGATCCCTGCCCACCTCTGAACTCAACTTATTCCATCTTCTTCTTCTTTTCTTATCCCGTTTCTCTAATCTGCTTTCAGATCTTCAAACCAGTATGTGCCTAGAGGTTCTTTGCTAGGCAAAGTAACCTAGCAGTAACTATATTACTGCTTTGGGCATAACTTCCTGAAAGAATACATGAATTAATGAATGAAATGAATGAACGCATGAAGGAATGAATGTCGTACTCCCCAACGTATCAAAAATAGAAATGGTACTTGGGGTTGACTAGCATGATCAACTTTTTAGTTTTTCTCAGTCTGAATAAAGGCATTTCCACCTAATCGTTTTTTCAGTCATCAAACACTCTAAACACCCATCAGTCTTAGCTATCTGCAGGTTGGCTAGACTGGAGTCACACTCTGTCACTGTAACAAAGCATGAACTGGGGACTGTCAGAACTAATATCCAGAACCATACTCATCTCTTTGTTCTTTCAGAAGAAAAGGCCAAGGTGTAGACTTTTATCTTCATAGGCTTCATCCTATCTTGGAGACAAGATGCCTAGCTATAGCCTTGAATCTCTTCCTGATTTTGAGAACAGGACTACAATCAATGAAATCCGAATAAGCTACCAAGATAAAAGCATAAACAGAAATGGTTGATTTTGTTATTTTTGTTGCTGTTACTAAAATAAGAATTCTAACATGTCTAGATGTATAAATTAGTAGCAGTTATTAGAATCTAAATAGATAGAAAGAGAGCAACTCATCTCTCTCTGGTTTGTCTGGAACTTTCTCTGTCAGCATTTTAAATCCTGTATCCCAGGGGAAATCCCCTTAGTCCCAAATAAGCCAGGACAGCTGGTTACATAGTGGTAGCTTACAGGCCTATCCCTACCATTTGAGGGTCACAGTAAAAGGATAGAAGCTGGGGCCCACATAATGTATGTTTAAATATATACAAGTTATAAAACAAGCTAATGTACTATGGAATAAAAATATGCTTTCTCTTCCTACCCATGACAAATGGTCTCAAAACAACATGGAAGGTCAGGTTTGTATTTCAGTTTCATAACTGTCTATCTAGCTCCTGGTTTTCTTTCACTTTATCTTCACACTTTTAGCTCTGTCCTATACCTTAAGGGATATTACATAGATGAAAATATGCAAACTTCATCTGCACACACTGGAATAGCCAGCTCTTGGGTAGTCCTTGGTCCTGGGGTAAACTATTATGGGCCTATAAAATAGAATTGAAGCCATGCCTCCTAAGTCTCTTGGTCTTACTGGCAGGTACCTCTCCATGGAAGATCCATATAACAGGAACTCATGGATGGTTTCTAGCTCCCAAATGCACCATCTACTTCGACAAAGCTTAAGCTTGCAATTATTCAGCTAGTGAAATGAATCCTGCAGAAAACCTTTATAGCTCCCCCAGGCTATTCCTAGAAAAAGCTTTTTAGAATATTTGAAGTTATGATAAGAGTTAAGAAAAAAAAGTAATGTAGCCAACAAGAAGGACTACGTGAGGATGATTCTCACTTCCTAGAAATTCGTAAAGAAAAGGACTTCCATAAAGAGTCCAGAAGTTTCTCCCCTCTCTTTTTTTGAGTCCACACAAAGGCTAACATTCCTGTTTCATTTCGTGGGATTTACTTTGATCGATTATTTATCCTATGGTCAACACTGACAGACAAAAGACCACGTGATCAAAGGCTCTGGTTTGCACTTGCAGCCTTACCTACATGAGTTAATAAAATTTAGGAAACAACCACACAGCTGATACAGAGTGGTTAAAAAAAAAAAAAAAAAAAAAAAAAACATGATGTCTTAGAGTTCCTATGGCTGTGATAAAACATCATGACCAAAAGCAACTTGGGGAGGAAATAGTTTATTTGGTTTACACTTCCACACCACAGTCCTTTATCAGAGGCAGTTGGGACAAGGTCCTGGTGGCCAGAAGTAAAGCAGAAGCCATGGAGGAGTGCTTGTTTGCTGGCTTGCTCCCCCATGGTTAGCTCAGCCTGCATTTCTATACCACCAGGACTACCTGTGACAATTGGATAGATCCTCTTGCTTCAATCACTGAACAAGAAAATATCACACAGGCTTGCCTATGAGTTAATCCTATGAAGTCTTTTTTTAGTTAGATATTTTCTTCATTTACATTTCAAATGCTATCCCAAAAGTCCCCTATACCCTCAACCCACCCCCCACCCCTGCCCTGGTCTCCAACCTACCCACTCCTGCTTCCTGGCGTTCCCCTGTACTGAGGCATATGATCTTCACAAGACCAAGGGCCTCTCCTCCCACTGATGGCAGACTAGGCCATGCTCTGCTACATATGCACCTAGAGACACGAGCTCTGAAGGGTACTGGTTAGTTCATATTGTTGATCCTCCTATAGGGTTGCAGACCCCTTTCGCTCCTTGGGTACTTTCTCTAGCTCCATCATTAGGGGCCCTGTGTTACATCCAATAGATGACTGTAAGACTTCATAGGATTACAGAGGTGGATGCTCACAGTAATCCTATGCAGTCTTATGAAGGCATTTCTCAATTGTGGTTTTCTCTTCTCGGATAGTTCTAGGTTGTGTCAAGTTATTAAGACAAAGAAACAAAAAATAAATAAAAATAAAAGCAAGCCAGGACAGATGGTGAGAATAAGATAAGACACAAAGATATCCATATGAATAGCATGGAACTGGAGATGGTGGGTTCAGATAGGGCCTCTGCAATTTGCTACCAGTGTGACCCTAGGTGAGTTTCATTGCTAATGAGATCTTGATTTCTTCCTAATCTAAATAAAGTTCCAAACAGCATGTCCTACATAAAATTGGAAGGAAGGTGGGCACATAGGATGGATAAAGGACATAACCAGTGTCTGTGACATCACATTTCAAATCCTACATCTTCATAGTAGCAGGCGTGCGAGTGGCTAGTGCCAGAGAGCTACACTCGCTGAGCAGTTCTAAGCACCATCACAACAAGCTATAGCCATGGTGCTGTGAAATAGATTCATTAGTTCTGAGGCTTGCTGTTGAAGAGAGACAGCTTCAATGATGACTGGGATATTAGGTAAAAAAACCCCATAACAACCCGGAGGAAAACAGCTCTATTGGTAAAGAACTTGCTTTGCCAAAACAAAGGCTTAAATTTGATCTCCAGAACTCATATAAAAAGCCAGGAGTAGCAGTATACATCTCTAACCTCAGCTGGTGGAGATGGAGACAGGGGGCTTCCTAGGACTGCTGGCTATCAAGCCTCAAGGCACATGTTCCTGTGAGAAACCCTGTCTCAACAAAAGAAGACAACAGCTTCTGAAGAATGATATTCAAGGTTGATCTCTGGCATATACACCACCTGAACATAATTCCCCACCCCTACACACACACACACACACACACACACACACACAAAGAAGCCCCACTGGAGTCAGAGATGACGTCTTTAATACCTATGAAATGACCAAGAAGAACCCATAAGGAGATGCTCGAAGGCACTGACAAGTCACACCTTCTCTGGGATATGTGGCACTGAGTGAACAGTACCCACGAGCACAGAAACATGTCAGATCCTGAGGAACACACAAGAGATTCACAGTCACACTGATGCCACCTAAGCCATTTTGACCATTCACTCGACTCTCAAACAACATAAGGCAGGTTACTCACAGGCAAGCCCTAGTCACTGCTCAAGCTGTGCATGAGTCACTTCTAAATTAAATGTGAACATCACCAAATTAGCTCAAAAATGACCTAACATCTGGACCAGCCGTATCACTACTAAGTTGAAGGAAGGAAACTCGGAATTAGGGGAAAAAATAGAAGCCCACATTCTTTAAAACACACACACACACACACACACACACACACACACACACACACACACACACACACAGAGGTTATTTTCTTTTGAAATACAGGACTATTTTTGTAAGAATGACTGACTCACTTCTGTCTTTTTTTTTTAACCATTGTAAAGGAAAGAGAGTGTTTGTAATAGATGGCTTTACTACCAAATGAAGATGTCATGTGGCTATTACGTTCTCTGGTTTGGTTTATATTATCTTAGCAACATCCGGAATGTGCACATGAGTCTGATTGATTCGTTTCTGCATTGGATTGCTTAAGGCCTCTCCATAGCTGCAAGGAACTTACCGAAAAGCTTTCTCATGCTTCCTGGAGGCAGGGGCATGGCTTACCCCCAAATACTCTCTGGTCTGATAACGCTATGTTCTCAAACTTGATCTCATGGGGTAGAAGCCTTACTATAGGGCCTTGAAGGTAAATGAAGAAGGTCTAAAGATGCGTCCTGCCCTGAGTTCTTGCCACCCATTTGTCAAGCTTTGCCAGTTTGGGGGAGCAGGAGGACAAAGGGTATAAAGTCAGACAGATGAGGGATTTTTCCCCAAGATGACAGTCTGTCCGCTATCTCTGAGCAGCTTCAGCTTCCTCATCTGTGAAATGGGGGGTACTGGGGAGGATTAAGTGTGACTATCTTTGTAGAGGGCTTGGCTCTGTGCCCAGACACCTGGCACAAACTACACAAATGTTCGCTCTTCTTCTTTGTAACGTACGAGTGCTCAGGGTTATTTATGTAGACACTCTAGAAGCTAAGCCCCTGGAATCTCAGCTTTGGGGTAATAGAAAAATTTTAAAGCTCCAGCCAAAGTAAGGCCAGGCTCTTACCATCTCTGTCACAATACTCCCCATTCGTCACCTTTTGTCATAATTACTTGTTTACAGGGCCTGTCTTCCCCTAGAATAGCAGATCCTGTGTGTGTCTTACATCATTGCTGCCTAATCAACACCCAGCACAGAAAGGTGCACGAAAAAAAAAAACCCACAATAGTCATCTGTCCAGTGAGTGAAAGACTGGACAAGTAATAGAGCCATGGAACTGCAGACTGAATGAAGCACGGGGCAAGGGTAGAGTGGATGAATGAATGGTTGTTTTCAATGAAGGAAGGAAGGAATAAATGAAATAAGAGAGTGAGGTTGGTCATGTGTGTGTCTAACTGAGTCAAATGAAGGCATTTTGCATTCATGACACAAGATGAGCCTAACTAAATAGGAGATCTTGGCTTGGAAAGGGTGAGTTCTTCAGGGATAGATGACAGTTATTTTTGAATATCTTGAGGAGTTGGATTCAGTGCTAGGGTAGGTGATAATGCCCTACTGGAAAGCATGACTCACTCTGTGCTCACGTGGTACACGCATTGCACGTCCTTCTTACCTTCCATCACAATCCAGGATCTATCTGGCAGCTTCTGGCTTTGGCATATCTATTTATGTCAGATGACATCACCGCCAAGCCATGTGCCTGGGGTTGTGACAACAAGAGGGGACATCAACAAGAACCTCCTCCTAACCTCCCCACCCCACCCCAGACTTTTTACAACTCGATTTCCGATAACTAAGAATCCTTCCTGAAATCTCTTACCCACCCCTTCTTCTGAGTGAGCTCATCTGATCTTTCGAGAAGGCTGATCAACAGGGAAGCATCGCTGGACTTTGTCAGGGGGATTTGGTGTCTCCATGGCCTGCGCATCAGCCGTGGACACACTCATCTTTCAGCTGCTCTGGAGTACTGCCCGTGGCTGTCTGGGCATTCCATTGCTTCCCCAGAGGTCTCTACAACACCCAAAGTTAGTCAAAGGAGGTCTGAACGATGACTTCAAATTGCAACCTGCCTTGAACTGATATATTTAAAGTGACCATTGACCTATCCAAGTCTTCAAATGTCTGTGACTATAATAGGGTAAAGGAAATACTTAATTAATGCCACTTTGATATCACAAAGGAAGAAAGACCCCATATCCATGTGGAATACAGCCTTAAAGATCACTAAGAAGACTTTTCTAAGATGACAAAGCATTATGACTCCTCCCACCTGACAAACTAGCAAATCAGCTGTCACTCACCTTCTCCAGGCCAGGCATGAGAGCACACGCTTTCAGTCACCTGTCCATGTGACCCTGATAGCCAGTGACAGGAGCTTGATATCACTGTCTATTGTCTTACAGAGGTGAACTGAATGGGTGGCCAACCAGAGATTTGAACAAAGTTTTTCTGGCTTATAATCAGGTGTTCTTACTGTTCTGCATGGTCCACCAAGATAGGAGGTAGGGGTGACACCTCACAAAGTGGAATATATCATGGAACATACCTCCGAAAGAAAACTATGTCTTTATCTGGAGGGAAATGGGGACGGAGACCGCTTGAAGATACAGTCACAGTTTTTATGCATGTACATGCGTGTATGCGTTCATGCATGTGTGCATATTTATGAGCACATGCATGTTGTTTGTCAGATGTCTTCCATCTTGTTTTTCTTTGAAAACAAGGTCTCCTTCTGGCCAGGAACTCACAAAGTAGGCTAGGCTAGCTGACCAGTGAGCCTCAGAACGTATCTATCTCTGCCTTCCATCTCACCATCACTGGGATTATAAATAATAAGTCCCACCATCCCTGGCTATTTTAATTGTGAGCTCTGGGGATTGAACTCACATCCTTCTTTGCAAAGCAAGCACTTGACCAACTGAGCTGTGTCGCTATCCTTGATCACTGTTTTCTAATAGTTCTACTGTCCCCATTTGCAAAAAGGCCTTTCATACACATCATACAGGCAGGAAAGGGACAGATGAGTGACATTTTCAGGAAGGCAGCTGTCATCTCATGCTAAATTGGAAATATAAATATGAGAGACCCTACACACCCAGAGCCTGGGCTGTGAGAGGACAAGCTCTTCAACAGGGACGACACCAAGCAGAGAATGACAGATGCTGTCGGGATGACAGACGTAGGAGACAGGATTCCTCAGAGGTTTCTCCAACTGTTTCCTCTTTGAGCATTAAGCATCCAAAAATATATGCCCTGCACTGTAATGAATAAGCAGTGGCCTCCACTTGGCCACTGCTCATTATACCTGTATGTACAGGAACAGCTTGGAGAACTAGTCCAAGGTAGCAGTGCTGTGTACTAGGGAGAAAGATAACAACACAGGCAACAGCTATTCTGAAACATTTGTAATCAAGGAATAACTGGGTGGACACTAGAAGAGAAAAAAATGGGTTTTGGTTTGTTTGTTTGTTTTTGTTTGTTTGTTTGTTTTGGAAAAGACTATATTATTATGTCCCTGAATGCCAGCAGTGGAGAAAGTACTTTATATGCCTGCCCTCATTTCAGTGGGCCTAATATCTCCAGGACAGGACCCCAGTCTCACTTCACAGCTAGAAAAATCAGGATTAAGTGAAGAGTGTCCACAATGACAACCTCAAAGCATAAAACTATGGATTCAGCCTCAGACATTCCTGACTGAAAAGCCGCACTTTCCTCAGCAGCATATGTCAGACCCAATGGAGGAGGTGAAGAGGATCCAGAGACAACAGTCCTCAGCATAGACTGAGTCTCATGGTCGGAGACGGCAAAACAAGTCTGAAGCATGGAGAATGCCACAAAAGCCAAGGTTACGATGGGATGCTTGGGCAGGGAACCTAATCCCCAGGGAAAGTTAAGAAACAGGAAATGACTGGATTCGATGCTTTTCTTGCCACTGTATGGCTTAGTTTGACTTCTGTGTATATGTGATAAAGCTCTGACCAAAAGCAACTCAAGGGAAGGGAGACATCATGTCATCTTATAACTTTCTGGTCCCAGGCCATCATTGAAGTCAGAACAAGAATTCCAGGAAGGACTGCTTACTATCCCATGCTGCAGCCCCAGCCATAGCATTGGGACCATGAGGTGCCTGTTCACAACATGGCAAATCAGGAAACAGAGAGCGCAAGATGGAAGCAGAGCTGGCCTGTCACCCACAAAAGTCCACACTCAATAACCCACTTCTTCCAACCAGGCCCTGCATTCTCCCAAAACACCACCAACGGTGTCAAGAACCAGCTGTATTGGTGGGGGACATCCAGGGTCAAGCCACAATGTGGATCATATCAGACAGCAGCAGTCTAATTTGAGCCTTAAACCCAGCCATAGACATGAATCCAAGTCATAACGATGGGTGAGACTTCTGATAGCCACAGGGCATGCGCATGTCATTCTTGTGACCAATAAGACACATGGGCATTTTTATAAGCACCCCACAGAGAGATGTTACCAGCTAATAAACTTTCAGAGGACCCTGGAAATTTTAAGTGCCAATACAACAAAGAGGGTAGAAAGTTTAGATGTGGAGAAAGTTATTAAAGACAGTGTCAGCGTACCAACTTTTATATCTTCCCTGCCTTTTCAGCTCTCCCTGGAATGAGGAGTGCTCTGCTATTCACCTCTATCACTGATGAGAACTCTCCTGAGAAGCTGAGTAGGCTATATTTTTCCTGATTACCTGTGTTCACGTTATTCTAAAATAGAAAGTTATTCTAAACAGTTCCCCAGAGCTGATTAGATAGCTCAGTCCAGAAGTGCTTGCTGTGAAAGCCTGAGGCCCCAGATCAATGCCCAGAAGTTAAATTCAAAACAAAGGTGTGAGTTGTTCTGTATATGTGTAACTCCAGCACTGCAGACAGGCTGAGAGACAGGCAGATGCCTGGGCCAATTAGCCTAGCCAAATTAGCAAGACTCAGTCCAGCAAGAAACCCTGCCTCAAAAACAAAAACAAAAACAAAAACAAACAAACAAACAACCCAAGATAGTTTGTAACCTGAGAAATGACATCTGAGGTTGACTGCTGGCCTCCACATACATTTACACACATGTGCACGTCCATATACATGAACACATACATGCGCACTCATACATGCACAATAATAAATAAATGCTACCTATAACTAGCACTTTCAGGGCTATATACACTCAGCCACAGGTGTTAAGATAGAATTATTTTCATTTCTAAGCATACACACACACACACACACACACACACACACACACACGTGTGTGTGTGTGTGTGTGTGTGTGTGTGCATATGTATATATGTATGTATTATAGGGTCACTAGGCACATTGCTAATGCCTCAGTGGGAATTGCTGGTGTTCTTGCTGTAGTTTATAGTCTTAATTAGTATTGACATTGGAATATTAAAACCATTGTGAGTTCAACTCACAGCTTTTCAATCAGCTTTATAACCATGGGAAATTTTCTTAGTGTCTTCAGGTATCCTAGTTAGCATTAACTTTCAATTTGGCACTCAGAAGAATAGCCTGAAATGAGTCTCCATAGAGTAATTGCCTTTAAAGGTCTATAAACATGTCTATGACTGCCTTGACTATCTTAGTTGATGGAGTAAGAGCCAACCTAATGTATGTTGTACCATTTCTTAGGCAGGTGGTATGGAACTATATCAAACAATGATCCAGAGAACAATCGAGCAAGCAGTGTTCCTCTGTGCTTCCGCCTCCAGTTTCTGCCTCGAATATCCCTCAAATGGACTGTGATCTGAAAGTATAATCCAAATAAACTCTTTCCTCCCCGGTTTGTTTTTGGTCAAAGTGTTTTATTATGGCAAAAGAAATCAAACTAGAATATTAGAACTCAATGAAATGAAAACAAGAGCACTTTCCTCAAGGGGGGGTTCCATAAGAAAATTCCATGAAACTGTGTGGCTAGAAGCTGGACAAGTCGGCTCAGCATCAACCCAGAAATGATACTTCATGCAAACTAGCTTCAGTATGTCTTTTGAAGTTGAGAGGTCCTCTCTTCACCAAGTCACTATAAATCTATGAGGCAACCCTTCTAAGCTAGTTTGCTTCTACCACTACCCTCCCCCACCCCCAAGACTCACAGTGATTCCTAGGGTAGGAATTTTGGATCCTCATCACTGCCTTTTAATCCTACTAAGTGTGCTTCTTCCTTAGTGAGTCATTATAACATCTCCCTCCCACTGGAGCACAGAGAACATGATGAGTATTTTCTACATGTTTGCAAACTGCTTGTCAACTAATCAGCCAGTGATTCAAGCTCAGTCAGAGACTCAGTCCAGAAAACTTCCCAGATAGCCCCAGTGTCTCATGCACAAACCTAATCCCCAAAGAATCAAGAAGAGATTGGTATAAGCAAACCCCTCCTCCGAGGAAGAGTTTGCATGTAGAGAGAGGAGCCCTATTCTTTTAAACCATGTACTATGGTTTGACTACAACCTTTATGTTCTTAGTGTGAAATGTAACCCCTGCCCCAAATCATATGTTTATGGTGTGTGTAGGTAGCACCTTTGAGGGGTAATTAGGATTAAGTGAAGTTTGGAGAATGGGAATCCATGATGGCCTTGTATAAGAAGAGGAAGAGAGGGCCAGTGAGATTGCTCAGGACATAAAGGCACTTGCTGTAAAGTCAAGCCAGAAGATGTGACTCTGATTTCCAGTCTACATAGAGTAGGAGAAAGCCAAACCAAGCAAGCTATCTCTAGATCTCTACATATAGACTAAATAATTAAGAGAAAAATTAAAAGAAAAAAGAGGAAGAAGAGGAGGAGAAGGAGGAAGAGGGGGTAATGGTAAAGGAAGTGACAGAGAGAAGTAAGGGAGAGAGAACTGAGAAAGAGGAGAAGGAGGAGGAGAGAGAGAGAAGAGGAAGGGGATGGGTGGTGTGCAGAGGGGAGAGCACAGAGCAGGGCACAGAGCTGGGCTTTCTGCTTCACTACATAATGCCTTCCTCAGTGTAGTCATGTATCCAGAAGACCCTATACTATGAGCCAAATATACGCCAGTCCCTGCCCCTGGATTTCCCAGCCTCTAGGACCATCAGCTGAAGTGAGTCCATTCTTTATAAATTACCTTGTTTCAGAAATTTTGTTATAGCAACAAAAAAACGGACTGTGATGCCAAGCTCTTATCTGAGCCGCACATTCCCCCCATCCACTCCTCAAAGCCAACAAAATTTATTGACAGTTATTTTAATAACACTTTCTCCTTACACGCTCTACCCTGAGTTTACACAGCAGTTCTCTGTGTAGGCATTCCTGAGCATATGAAGATCCATGGCCTAGGACAAAAATAGTTCTCAGCTTAGGGGAAACTATGAAGAAGGGAGAAACTCCTAGCAAGCAAGAAGGCTTTGTACACCTGTAGTCTTATCTCCCAGGAGATACCTGGTGGTATCCTGTGGTACCCTGGTGCCAGTTACCATGCCTCATGAACACTGTGGGTGATAACTTGGTATACTTCCCACTCTCTTCTCACTCTTTTAGCAAAATCCTTTTTTTTTTTTTAGTAAAAAAGCATATTAGGATATGCTTTATTTATGAGTTAGTTACCTTTTTCATGATTCTGGGCATGGAACTCTGGACCTCCAGCATGCTAGGCAAAAGCTCCAACATTTAGCCCTATCTTGAAACCAGCTACATTATTTTTAAGAAAGGGAGAGTGAGGCACAAAGGACTTATATGCCTGAAGTCACTCTCCATAGCTGAATAAGGTCACAGTTGTTTTCTTTGTGACCCTAAAGCAGCCAGCAAGCCAACCTATAAGGACCTCAGTTTCCACCTTACCTTCCCCTATCTCTAACTGGTTTTCATATTCTATTTGATCACCAGGCCTCACATCCTGAAGCTGGCTCACATACAACAGAGAACACAGAGAATCTTAAAGAGATCCGAGGGAGTCTACCAATGAGCTAGCCAAGCCAATCAAGGACCCCATTGTGTGGGTCCCAGTTACAGTTAGGAATCCTGGAAGGGATCGCTGAAGGGAGCCATTGAAGGAGTTTATGAGGACATTAAGGAATCAGGGATTCCTTATTGAAGAGGAAAGCATCCAGATGAAGTGACCAAGGGACAAAGCTGTCACTGGTCCAATTGAAACTGCTGTGTGTGGGTGTTCTAGCTTCATTTCTGTTGCTGTGTTCAACACACCCTCCACCAACAAAAGCAACTTGTTTATTTTAGATAACAATTCCAGGTTAAGGTCTGTGACTTCTGAAAAGTCAAGACTCTGGGAACTTGAAGTACCTCGTCAAGTTACATCACATCTACAGTCAAGAGCAGAGAAAAGAGGCATGCATGCTTAGTATTCACTACCTTTTATCCTTATGTAGCTCGGGATCTGACTTTTAGGGAGCAATGCTGTCCAGAATGGACATTGTCTGCCCAATGAATTAACATAAATAAAAAATTCCCCCACAGACATGACCACAGGCCAACCTGGTCTAGACCATTCTTCATTGAGAGTCTCCTTCTCAGGCTGAGAAGATAACTCAGCTGTTAGTGGCTCAACAAAAACCTCTTCCTAAGTGATTCTGTGTGATGTCAAGTTGACAAGTAAAACTAGTTATCATCAGGGGGACAGGCTACATAAAACCCTGCCTATGGAGGGAAAGGGTAGAATTAATATACAAACATCTCGTCTACCACTGCCTGGACCTAAGGGGAAGACGGTGAAGTCCACGTGAATGGAGTTTGAGGATCTGCGTCTGGGCACAGAGTTAAAGGAAGAAGGGAAGGTGGAGCCGAAGCCATGTGGGAAATATCCCAAGACTGGGAGTCCCATCTACCATTCTTGCCCAGCAAGTCCTCACCCAGAAACCGGACAGCCCCTGAGTGGTCCCAGCATGAACTTTCATTCCCTTTAGCTGGGAGGCCTTGAGCAGCTAGATCGACATGGCTCAGCTCCAGACTCTCATCTGGACATACAAATGACAACCTTTGGTCAGTTCTAGGATTTCACTCATGAAACACTAAGGATACAAAGCAAGACAGGCATTTGTTCACTTTCATCCTGTTACCCAGGCTTACTATGAAAACAAAACAGAACAGATAGATAGATACACACACATGAACATACACGCACACGCATGAGTGAGCACACACACACACCACATACATACATACACATAGTGAACATATACACATAGTGAACAAACAGATTGGAGAGTCATTAAACAACACATTTACTTAAAATTGGTTGAATCTTCCAAGTCTCTAGCTAAAATTTTCTCCATGATGCTAGCTGTGTGCTGGTTCTTCTTCGTTGCCAATTTGACTAGATTTGGAATCACCTAGGGGACACATAATTGGTGTGACTTTGAGGGCGTTCTCAGAGAGGATCAACTGAAGCAAGAAGAGCCACTTCGGATGTGGGTAACACCATCCCTTGTAAGGGAGAAAGGAGGGAGCCAACTAGACACCAGAATTACCCCTTTTCTGCCTCTTGATACATACAAATGTGTGCAAGCAGCCCATACTCCTGCTGCAACAGATGAAAGCCAGTTGTTCTGCTGTGTTTCCCCTTCCCCAACTCTCTCTCTCTCTCTCTCTCTCTCTCTCTCTCTCTCTCTCTCTCTCTCTCTGTGTGTGTGTGTGTGTGTGTGTGTGTGTGTGTGTGTGTGCAGTATGTATGTGACAAAGGACAAAGCTGTCACTGTGGAAGATGATAGCCTGCATCCCACAGACTTGTATGTCCTTTAGATTTCCTGCTCTAGAATAAGTATATTTCTGAATCTGTATCTGATGGCTTATTTTAGTATAAAGTTGAAACTCTGAGCCTCAAGCATGCTTGGCAAGTGCAAGTGTGTGAGTGTTCCTGCAGGTACGTGGACATGTGTGTGAGGAGACCAGAGGTGGATGTCAGGGGTCTTTCTCAAACATTCGCCACTTTATTTTTTAGAAATGGGGTCTCTGACTGACATTGGAGCTCAGAACTTAGCTAGATTGATTGACCAACAAGCTCTACGGATATTTTTGTCTCTGCCTCCCTAATATTGAGATTATAGGCATACATTGCCTAAAATCTTAACTCAGGTTCTCATAGCCAAAAGGTAGATGTCAGAGACAGGGGAATTCCCCAGACACTTGAAGTCGAGCTGACCTGCAAACAAAATGCTCCATCTCAACCAAGTTTATGAACTGAACTATCTTCCTAGCTCCTTAAATTGCTTTTTCCAAGGTATTTTGCCACTCCAATGAAAAAAGTAACTAACAGAATAAGTGACCTTAGGGCAAGTGACACTATTAAAGAAGATACTTGTGACTGGGAATGTGGCTCGGTGGAAAACACCTGCCTAGCATGTGAAAGTGCCTAGCACTGAAAAAAATTTCAATTGATAAATCAATCAATTAAAAGGAAAGGTACCCTATTCATATGAATTTCTGCTCAGGGAAGTTCTAGGAACTAAGAGAAATATCAGTTTTAAAAGGATAGAGCAAACTCGTTCACCCTGAGAAGTAACAGACAACTAAAACTTTAACACACTTTAGTACCATGGAGCACTGCTGCTTGGAGCCTTCCTTCAGTGTTACAAGTAATCAGAAATCTAGCACCTCAGTGTTCTTCTCACATCCAGATATCCCTTGGGTGGATCCCTGTGTCAGTTACTGCTCACTGATGTAACCAAATGTCTGACAAAAAAAATGTAAGAGAAGAAGTGCTTGTTCTGCATTACAGTTTGAAGGGTTACAGTACTTCATGCCAGAGATGGCATGACGACAGGAGCGTCAGGCATCTTCTCACATTGTATCTGCAACCAGGAAGCAGTGAGCAGTGACTGGCAGTGCTTAGCTGACTATCTCCTTTGTGTACAGTCTGAGAGCCATGAGAGACTGCCATCTTCATTTAGGGTCTCTCCATTTCAGTTAACTTAATCTAGACAATCCCTCGGAGACATGTCTAGAGGCTTGTCTCTTAGGTGATTCTGGGTCCTATCAAGTATACCATCTCAACCATCTTAACCTCAACACAAACTGAAAATATCTCAAGTCCAAAATGCATCGAATATCCTAGGCAAACGTCCTAGTTTGGCAATAGACACTTTAGTGTATCAGGTATTTTCTTACTCCTGAGGTTATGTGGCTGGCCAAGAGCTGTGGGTTCCTGACCAGCATCACCAGAAACAACTGAGACCCTTAGAAAAGATAAAAATGCAAACATGTAAGTCCAGATAATTGCTTCCATATATCAAAAAGTTAAAACAAACCAGAGGCTTGGAAGATGTCTCAATGGGTACAGTTCTTGCCACACAAGTGTGTGGATCTGAATTCAGATAGCCAGAGTCTATGAAAGAGTCAAGTGTGGCAATATATGTCTGCAATCCCAATGCCCTGGAAGCTGGAGCAAACAATTAGTCCTGACTCAAACAAGTGGAAACTGAAGTCTGATGCCTGAGATTGTCTTCTGATCTCCTCATGTTGTGCACCAACACACAGGAACACGGAGTGGGGGAAGGGGTGGGGAGGGGGGAGAGAGGAGAAGCAGACAGACAGACAGACAGACAGACAGACAGACAGACAGACAGACAGACAGACAGTCACAGGGGAGGTGGGATAAAAAGAAAGCAAGTCCAAATCATTGTTACAATAGTTTTGGGATTCAGGCACATTTGACTTGTTAATTGGGTCCCTGGCTCAGAGCCTCAGAAAAGTGAGTTCCAGCTGTCAGCCTGGCATGAGGTATCCTCTGAGACCTCCTCTGAGACAGGCTCTGGTCCTCTTCCAAGCTCATCTTGGAATTCATTTTCTTGCAGATGGAGAACTAACTGACAGTGGCTGCAGTGGTTGACTCCTTAGATCTAGCAAGACAGAAAGAAGACCCTCACTAATAGGCCTTCTTTTTGTAGGCACATACCAGGTCAAGGGCGCATAGGAACATCTCCTCTCTATAGCTTATTCTAGACCTTACTTATATGTATAAGAGCCCTTCATCTTTGCCAGAAGACACAGCGTATCACAGCATCATTCCCAGCATCTTCACTGTCTTGTGTTAGAAGCAACTTACCATTACTAGCATGGGGGTCATTTTAAAATTCTGTGTGCTGCAGAGGGAGCAAGAAAAATGTGAATGCATTTGCAACAAGAGGGAAACAACCATCAACATTCTCACTTTTCAGAGACAATGAGACTCTCGGCTATTTTCTCTTAATTCACCCATGGTAGAGTTGAACTGAGTATGTATCTCTCTGTCTGTCTATGAATCAATCTATCAATCATCAATCTATCTATCATCTACTTATCTATCATATATATATATATATATATATATATATATATATATGTCAGACTACTTTCTAGGTATACATCCTGTGCTCTTTCTCTTTCTTTATGCTCCGTACTTTACCTGACTAAATGGGGAAAGGTTACTATTCTACAAGCAGCTAAATTACAAAGCTGACACCAAGGACAAACTTACCAGTCACTTCGAGTAACTTACAGCAAATTTGAGTAGTTACAAGGTGAGGGTCAGCAACATTGATGTTAGCAGAATTGGGCTCAGCATTCAAGCCTCTAGCTCCTGGCACAGTGTGATTTCCAAACAGGCAGAACCTCCTCAAGTCTTTCCCCACCCCTGTCAAAAGCTGTGAAACAGAACACTGGTTGGATCCAACAATCATGGCTTTTAATCCAGATGTTTTGGCCCTATAGGCAAAGGCTTTCTGAATCTGGGAACCTATCCAAAAATCTGGAGAAAATTAGATCTTTATTCTAAAATTAAAGTTCCTGTAAAAAAAAAATAGCAGGAAAGAAATCAAAAAAATGTAAGTTGTGGACAAGTCACAAAATATATGGCACAAATGTGGGTTGAAAAGAACACAAATTAAGCTACAGTATGTCACTCATGCATATTTATAACAGCTAATTAAAATAGGCTATGTGGTTGTGGATTATCTATATCTACTAATCCT
This sequence comes from Mus minutoides, assembly GCA_902729485.2. NCBI lineage: Eukaryota > Metazoa > Chordata > Mammalia > Rodentia > Muridae > Mus > Mus minutoides. The sequence goes on from LR750012.1 coordinate 1,078,536, forward strand.
CAAGCGTTAGGTGCATTTAATGAATACAGGATGTTCTTTAAAATCACAACCAAATAAAAGCCATTATTCATGTTCACACATGGAGACAACTTGGGCCATGACTGCTCTAGGCTAACAATGAAAGCCCTTGGGAGCTGTGATCAGTGGAGATGCACGAAAGTCTCTGGTGTGAAGCCAGGAAACCTGTGCTCAAATCTTGCTTCTACTTCTTTGTGCCTTTGTAACTTTGGGAAAGTCACCTGTCCCTTTTAGTACAGGAGCCACAGCAGATCATAAGAGACCAGTCAATAACTGACTTCCCAGTTCTGTCNCTAACAATGAAAGCCCTTGGGAGCTGTGATCAGTGGAGATGCACGAAAGTCTCTGGTGTGAAGCCAGGAAACCTGTGCTCAAATCTTGCTTCTACTTCTTTGTGCCTTTGTAACTTTGGGAAAGTCACCTGTCCCTTTTAGTACAGGAGCCACAGCAGATCATAAGAGACCAGTCAATAACTGACTTCCCAGTTCTGTCACTTCTCCAAGTGGTAATACAAGAACGTTAGCTATCAGCTGCATTCCTATTTGCTGGTCATGGGCTTGTTTAGTTTGCACGGAAGCCTTGCTGTCTAATATGGAAGCCTTTAGCCACTTGAGACCACTGAATATTTCCAGTAGGCCTAATCTTTAGAGAGATGTACCGAGAGAATAAGATTGTTCAAAGATGTGGTAAAAGAACAGAAAGGGTTGAAGAGTTGGCTCCGCAGTTAAGAGCACTGGATGCTCTTCCAGAGAACCCTGGTTCAATTTCCGGGACCCAAGAGGAGGCTCACAATTGTCCATAACTCGTCTCAAGGGATTGGGTGCCTTCTTCTGACATCCAAGGGTACGAAGCATAAACGTGGTGTACAGATCTGTACACACTGCAGGTAAAACACCCATATACACACAATTATTTAACTAATTAGCTCTTTAAAAGACTAGGAAATGTCTTAGAGCCTTATATCAAGCACAACTGGGACTATCAATACTTTGCTGATAAGATGTTAAGTAAAATTTATTATGAATATCTCATCTGTTTCCTTTTGATGTCTGTAATTGTAGCTATCAGAAGTTCTAAGTGTCCCACGTGGCATCCATTGTGTTCCAGTTGGAAAGCAGGCACATGTAATGTCTCAGTGTCCTCAGAGAGGAGTCTTACTTCCTTGGTGTTGTTTAAAGGACCCCGGGAGATCAAGTCCTGCCTGTCTGCCTTCCTTGATCTCCTCTTGTTCTATCCAGCTGCTGCTGCTCTTCTTCCACACTGACTCTTCCATCCCTCACTCACGAAGCCCATGACCACCCAGGGGCCTTTGCTCTTATTGCCCTGGGCTCCCCAAGTATTCTCTCTTTGTTGATTCTACTCACATCTAACTTATTCCTCTATTTCATGTCTCAGCCAGCATGCTGCCACCTCTGTCGGGCTTTCTTGGACCACCACGACACGGTGGAACAATAGCCAATGGATTTCTCCTCTGTTTATTTTCCCCTAGACACCCCGAGAAATCTGTAGTTTTCTTAACTAAAATCCTCCATCCACTGGACAGCAACCTGCATGGACAAACCCCCTCCCAGTAGGAGTGTTTGCTATGGAGAGTTCCCCTCAGTACTGTACACACACTAGTTGCCGATCCAGTATTTGCTTCTTTAGTGGATTCATTCATGAATGATAAAAGGAATGTGAAATTCATTCAAAAATCTCAGATAAGATAAGGAGAGGGATGTCGATGTTATCCACAGCATTATCTTGAACCAAGTATTTGCTCTTTCTCTGACAATGGTTCACAAGCCTGTGATAATGACCAGGGCCGTGGTAAAACCTCATGAGAAAAGGGGACACCACACGATCTCCAATTTAGAATTGGGGATTGGAATTTCAGTGCTGGCAATATCTGGTTTTGTTATCCTAGATTACGAAAGTCCTTGAGAGCTGGAAAGATGGCTCAGCGGTTAAGAGCACTGGCTGCTCTTCTAGAGGTCTTGAGTTCATTCCTATCAACCAAGTGGTGGCTCACAACCATCTGTAATAGGATCTGATGCCCTCTTCAGGTGTGTCTGAAACAGCGACAGTGTACTCAGATACACTAATGTGTTTGTTTGTGGTGTGTGTGTGTGTGTGTGTGTGTGTGTGTGTGTGTGTGTGTGTGTGACTGCCCTTGAATTTTTATTTTCTCTGAGTGATGTAGTAAGCTAAGAGCTTTCTCAGGTAGAGAACCCTGGTGTTAGTTATTGGAGCAACAATCTCGAAGCAGAAGGATTTGTCTTTAATGTATGGAGTATCCCAGCACTTAGGCCAGGTGCCTGAGACTCCCTTATGAATGAATGGACATTTCCAGCCCCTCGAAACAATGAACCTTGAGAAAATCAGACCTTGCTACTGTTCCAACCAAAAAAAAAAAAAAAAAAAAAAAAGATGTCCAGAATTCCATTTTCTTCCCTAAAGAAATAGAAGGCTCATTCCATTAAGGCATAAACCCATAAAGCCATACAAGCAAAAGAACCAAAGTTCAATTCACTGTAGCCATGTAAAAAGCCAGGCATGGTGGCACACGTGTTTATAATCCTAGCTCTAGGAAGATAAAGACAGAAGATCTCTGGAACTCACCAGTCACCAGCCTAGCCCAATTGGCCAGATCCAGGCTCAGTGAAAGATTCTACCCCCTCCCCCAATGAGGTATGACACACTAGTTTGACCACTGACCCCCACATGTATATCCATCTAAGTGCCCACATACACCATACATAGAAAGAGGAGGAAGAAGAGAAGGAGGAGAAAGAGAATGAGAACAAGAAGATCAAGAAGTGGTGATGGTGTTGCTGGTGGTGGTGGTGGTGGTGGTGGTGGTGGTGGTGGTGGTGGTGGTGGTGGTGGGTATCTCAAAGCTGCATTGAAGCTGAGATACAGTGGCCACATTCTCTCCTCATAACTGAACAGACACAAGCTTTAATTTGGCATCCATAAAAGGCCATGGCTATGGGACCTCCTTTACTGCATAGGTCTGAAGAAGGATTTAAAGGATAGGAATTGGAATTCTGAGCTGGAATGGGGACAGGTTCTAGAGGACAGCAGGGATCTCTTATCTGTCCACGGTAAGCAATTCTCTGGAAATTACTAGACGGGGCACCCAGGACAGCAGCTCAGTGATCTGTCCTGAGAAGGGGTGGCATCTGCATCCTTAAATGTTCCTGGAGTCAGAGGTAAAGGTAAGGAGAAGAGAAAGGCATCTGTAGCTGAAACTAAACAGTGTTAAGTTAATGCAACTACCATTGTTCAGAACAATGTTTTCTCAAGACAAGGCAAAGAAAAAAAAAAGTGGCTGGGACAGGAGCGGCTGGCCAGTGGCTCACTAGGAAGGTCTCTGCCCAGGCTGAAAGGGACAAAGCCTGCCTTTGTTATACCTCCTGGCTCCTGCTCTCATTGCTCTGAGACATGAAAGCTTCTGGCATGATGTCTCTCTTTAGCACTGTTGTTCTGAGGATCTGCTACTGAGAAAGCTGCTCATGGGGACCCTTTCCATCCAGAGCCACACTTCTGCTGACCACTGTGAAGTTCTAACATTTCACACACAGACCGCCTTGGAAGTTAGAACAAAATGGACCAAGTGTACACTTGTGCCAATTCTACTGGTCTCACCTGTCCTGATTAGTGTTAATAAAAAGTCAGAATCCCAGTAAGGGAGATCACTTGGTAAAATGCTAACCTCGCAAACATGAGAATCTAGTCTCAGTCCCCCAAACCTATGTAAACCAAGCCTGGTGTGGTGGCATGCTCATAATTCCAGCACTGGGGAGGCAGAGACAGGTGAATCCCTTGGAGGTCACTAGCCAGCTAGTCCAATCTACCAGACAAGGTCCAGGTCAGTGAGAGAGAGACCTTATCAATGGTGGCTGGGGCTTTACAGTGGCCAGTGATGTCCTCTGGCCTCTTCATGAACACAAACCCACACTAGATCTCCAGGTCTTCATTCATTCATTCATTCATTCATCCGACCATTCATCTATCCAACTAATGTGCTCTGAGCTTCCCTTATATGCTTGATGGTTGTAGTCAAAGGTACAAAAACAAAAGTCAAAGTCAGCCAAAGTAATTGTGGCAGACACCTATGAAAAAGAAATATAGGCAGGTCACCAGTGGAAAGCCTTTTTCCATGAGTCTGAAAGGGGAACCACGGTTTGGGGAAGAAGGGGCTGGCAATGATTTGAGATTCCCGAAGAGGATGACATTAAATACTCAGCAATAGGAAGTCTCTGATTAGAAGACTAAAGGATATACTTTAAGATCTATATTGGATCTGCTACAGGCAATATTTCACTTTCACCCACTGGAACCCTGGTTTCTGGCAGGAGATTTTGCCCATGTGGGTTGTAGAAAGACCACCTCACCTCATGACAGATGAAGCAGGATTGTTCTGGATAAAATAGTACTTGTGTTGTATTCTCTTGGGGCAGGAAAGCAATCTCCCAGAGCAACCTGGGCTCCGGAGCAAACAGCCAACTTACAGAAACCATTGTTAGATGTTCCATGGATACTTCATTCCAAGGATGAGAAACAGATAGATTTTGTTCATCCAGACTCACAAGACTTAATTACTAATTTTCACAGTCTATCCTTTACAGTCTCAAGCTCCATGCCCTGGGGCCAGTTCTGATCTCACCTTTTCAGATGAAATCAAGTCTTGTCACAGAGCACACCTTTGATTACCTGACTATCTCTCCTTGTCTTCCCAGTTGGAATCATAATAATAATTTTGGAGCTATAATATGAGAACGGCTCCCTGGGTGTGGATGTTTGCTGCTGCCTGATGACCAGAGTTTGATGCCGGAGCCCACTTGGTGGAAGGAGAGAATTGATGTCCCACAAGTTAGTTATTCTCTGACCTCCATACAAGTGCGCTCTCTCTCTGGCTCTCTCTGGCTCTCTGTCTCTGTCTCTCTGTCTCTCTCTCTCTCTCACACACACACACACAGAGAGAGAGAGAGAGAGAGAGAGAGAGAGAGAGAGAGAGAGAAAGAGGTCAGAATCCCAGTAAAGGAGATGTGTGTGTGTGTGTGTGTGTGTGTGTGTAAGAGAGAGAGAGAGAGTGAGAGAGAGAGAGAGAGAGAGAAAGAAATTAAAGATTGTGTTTTCTTCCTCTGAGAAGAGTTTAAAAGTTATTTAAAAAAAGATATTTTAAACTGTTTAAAACCCTTTTGTTGTTATTGTTTTTAAGTAATGATAATTTACTAGTCTTTTCTCTCTGGTTACTAAAGACCTTACCCAGGTTAGGGTGAGTTGAGGCTTCTGGAGACCACCTGCCCCCACGCACCCCTGGGACAAGGGGGAAGAGGTGGGCAGAGAGCACTCCTCAGCATTTATTTTTGGACCCAGCTCTCTAAAAATACCTTGGCTCTCCTATTTGCTCTCTCTTTTGACCTGAATGGATCTGCCTGGGTCTCCTCTGCCCCTCCCTCTGCTCCTTGCCCTTTAAAGGAGAAGGGCGTGGGGAGGGATTCCTGCCGCCTAGGGGACAGATGTGAGCCCTAGGTGGCAGGGCAGCCGGCTAAGCTGACGTCAGGGTAGAGTTTAGCCAAGTTCTCAGCCTCCCTGCAGAGGCCACCCTAAGGGAGGGGTATAGCTTTTTGCTCTGATTGGCTGGCTTTGAGTGGGCGCCCACGCGCATTGGCTGGCCACTTTTTAGAGGGAGTCCCGCTCTCCAATTAAAGCGGGCGGCGGCGCGGCTCTGAGCACAGTGCTGCCGGCTGGACGCAGGCAAAGGAACCTGAACTTGGCCCTTCAGCAGCGCTGTCCAGGCTGCGCGCGCCCTTTCGCCCCTGCCTGAGAAGCTAGGTGCTGTTTCTGCACCGCCAGGATGGCAAAGGTGGCTAAGGACCTCAACCCTGGAGTGCAAAAGGTGAGCAAGATCCCTCTGTATTCCTGTATCCTTCAGTCCCCACTGCTCTCAGACGCACTGAGTACCTAGGGACACTTTAATGGTCGCATCAAATCCACAGAACCCACAGAAAACAGAATAGGTGGCAATACTTACTTGAGGTATCAGGTTTATCCCCCAAATTACTCTTAAAGCCATTGATAAAGTATTTGCACTGCGTCTTAGTTCTTTATTGATGCTGATTAAAGGTGAACTAACGTTAAAATTTAGAGGGAGGGAGTAGACGCTTATTTGTGGTCATGGGAAACATCTTGGCTTTCTCTTGCCTGTACCCTCTCCAACTCCCTTATGTGCCTTTAGTGAAGGTTGGGGGACTGTGATGCAGCCCCTCCCCCTTCGCTAGCCTCCCAGAGTTGTGTGGTTTCCCCAGCACACAGAATAGTTTCTTTTGGTGCAGTTGGCAATGGCAGCCATTCTAGCTCAGGGGAACTAATTTCTGTCCCCAGGGTCTGCACGTTTCCCTTTCAAGAAGGGCTGGCCCAGAGCCCAGAAGGTCACGGGTAAATTGCTGCAGGCGGGGCCAGCAGCTGTGCCTACAGCTCTAAACTGGCTGCCTGCTTACCTGAGGCGCCCTGAAAGAAGAAGGCTGGGCTATGAGAAGACAGTGGTGTTCAAACCCTAGCCCTTCGTCTGGCACATTTTAGCTGTACATTAGCGATAAACTCCCATCCTTAGCAGCTCTTTCCCGATCTATAATGTAGGGAGGAGAGGGAACCAGTACTTTTAACAGCAATCTTGATAATGTAGGTTAACATCCCTAAGCAGTAATTATTAAGCTATGCTCTCAGAGTATTCAATCTTGCAGGGCAAAGTTCTCCTTTGCTGACATTTGGTGGGAGAAGGGAGGTGGAAGAGAGAAAGCCTCAGATCTCCTGCCCTCCCACTCCTGAGCCTAGTGATTCCTTCTGCACGTGGCATTCAATCAGACTTAGTCCGGGCATCTCCCTGATGCATTCACCAGACTATTTGCAGAATCAAGCGTCATCTCTCCTCCAGAATTCACAGAGCACTGAGACCTGAGTGTGGGGGATACCTGCTAGTCTCTAATTATTTATGGGCTTCACTCTTCCTGGTCTGCATTTTCCCCACACATTTGAGGGCAGACCTCATTCGTTCTTACTCATCTCTGTTTCAGTCTAGCATGCATACCTCATGCTCACAGTGAGACTCAGAAAACAACGACTACAGTGGAGAATAGCTAAGCCCACTGTGACTGCTCAAGGTGCACATGGAATTATCTATCTGTTTGTAGCTCTGAGGTATGGTACCTTTGTACCACTGCCCCAAATTCAGTCAAACTGCCAGAATTCAGGGATGGTATCAGCATTTCACTGTCCTCAGATGGGTCAAATGATTTGGAAGTGTGTTGCTATAAGCCAGTTGACATCTTAGAATGTGAGATGAAGTCTATAAAGATCCCTCCCCTTCATCAAGAATCCAGGCCACACTTGGAGAAAGCTTTGCTTTTATTGTCCCTTGCATAGGAGGGTGTGATTCTCTGGATTAGAGATGGAACATGTTCCTCTTCATGTCACCGTCTGTTGCCAACTTCCTTGGCTTGCGAAGGTTTTATTTTCCATTTAGATCCAATTACAGGCTTAGAGAAAGAATGAAGTGGGCAAAGATGAAAGGGTGGGTATCTTTTACCTCTTGGAATTTTAACCATTGGGAAGATCAGCAAGGGGGTAGATTAACCAATGTCTTCAACCTAAAGAGAGGAGGGAACGGATGGGAACCCAAGTGGGCCTTGGGAAATGGAGCCGTGCTGACAAATGCTATATGTCCTATCAAAATCCGAAAAGAGTTTATTGCATATTTACTTTAAAAATCAGCAGTCAGGGGTGGGTTATAACATTTGGCTTCAGGGAGAATAATTGCACTTAGACATTCTAAACCACTTTCAGACTGCAAAAGACCTATTTACCAAATGTGAAAGGGCTTAACATGGACTCCATAGTGTCCCCCATTGCCCTATCCCCCAAGAGTTGGGAGGGGTGGAAATCCCCAGCAGCTGGGAAGTCATAAAACGGTCTTCAAGAGAAAAATATAAAATCCCAAACTGGAGTAACCTCAGAGATCATGTGACTGTCAGCCTCTCTCTGTGGGATGCATGCTGTTGTCCACAGAGGCAGCGGGTGGGGACAGTCCCAAACCATTGACTGCTCTTGAGGCATCATTGGCTTTTCTCTTGGGAAAGGAGATTGTTCCCCAGGACAGGCAGGTCCCTGAGCATAGTGAAATTGCCAACATTCTTTGGCAACAAAGAAGACCAAATGCCTGTAACTAGGTGGAACCAATCACCAGGATAAATTTGTCCTTCAGATGCTTATTAAAAGAATTCTTTTTATTGCCATAGGCTTTGGCATCAGATCTGAGTTCAAATCCCAGCTCCACTACTTACTATCCTGACAGTAGGGCAAGCAAACTAACTTCTGTGTTGGTGTCCTGGAAGCTTCTGAAAACTGAAAGGCAATAGTGGTGTTAACTTGTCATGGTACCTGGGACACTCAGCAAGATGATGTATATTAAAAGCTCAGCATATGAACACTTGGTGAAAATCAGCCCTTAGTGTTACTGGGAAAGTGTTTTCCACACAATCCTAAGGACTTGAGTTCAACCCACATAAAGAGCCGTGGCACACATGTGTGCAATCTCAGCCCTGAGACAGATCCCTAGCACTCAATGGCCCTCCAGTCCAGCCTACTTGATGACTTCCAGATTCCACTGAGAGACCCTGCTTCAAAAACACAACATATATGGCCCTGGAGGAAAAATACCCAAGGTTGGCCTTAGGCTATCACAGGCAATTACACACACACACACACACACACACACACACACACACACACACACACCACCCAAGGAACAGTAAGTGACAAGATATCCAAGTGCGTGTTCAGGTTTAGCGAGCATCTTTCTCCACATATCTCCCCATTACATCCTTCCTAGCTAGCCTGTGCTCCAGGTTAGTCCTCCACTCTGCCCAACACCCTTCCTGTTTTCACCTCCAATTCCTGCTGTGTGCAAACTTGCTCTCACATGGCTTAGGCAGGCCAGTCCAACATCAACATGACTCCTCAAGAATCGTCACTGGCTCTCTCAGCCTTAAAAGCACACTAAGCTGTCACTTGAAGACCTTAATAGCCAACACATTGAAGGCATGCCCACAGGTGCCAAAAGCAACTGTCCCCAAAAAGAGCGGGAAAAGAGAGCACATGCTTGCGTCCATGTGTGCCACAGCACAAGTGTAGAGGTGAGGGGACCGGCGGAAGTCAGCTCTCCCTTCCACAGTGAGTTCAAAGGGTTAAACTCAGGTGGTGATGCTGGCAGGGAAGACGCTTCACCTGCTGAGTTATCTCCCCAGCCCTATCTAAGTCTTTTTTAGAGAATTATTACTCTGCATGTGGCAGACACTCATCCTGACATGCAGATAAGTCTGAACAGGCTCAGGCAGGAGGTCACAGGTAAGCCACAACACAGTATGTGCCACCATCCACTGTAGGAGCAGAATCCCCTAGTCTTATAGACTGCAGGGGTGCTGAAGCAGGGCCAGACAGGCTGAACTCGGCAAAGCAGAGAGCCAGACCACCCAGCTCCTTGGTATCTCTTTCATGTCTGTACTCTGGGCACTTTTGGGAGATGAGAGTGAACCAACTTCATTTCAGAAGAGGCTTGAGACTGGCTTCTGAGGGAGGAGAATGACCCTATCTTTCCTACTCACATATTCAAAATAGCCTGTGTAGAATGCAACAGAGATTTGCCATGATTCATAGCAGACCTGAAGCGCTCTTATCTCACCAACTCCTTACCCAACATTTAAGCATTCACTTCTCTGGCAGGTGGTTGACTCACTGCAGTGAGTAAAGGCATGAGGTGGGCTTAAGGTGTAGCTCAGACAAATTTGGAGCTAAGAGGAAAGGATGGACTATTCAAAGACTACCCCACCCGAGGATCCATCCCATAATCAGCCACCAAACCCAGACACTATTGCATATGCCAGCAAGATTTTGCTGAAGAGACCCTGGTATAGCTGTCTTATATGAGGCTATGCCAATGCCTGGCAAATACAGAAGTGGATGCTCACAGTCATCTATACGATGCAACACAGGGTCCCCAATGGAGAAGCTAGAGAGAGTACTCAAGGAGCTAAAGGGGTCTGCAACCTTATAGGTGGAACAACAATATGAACTAACCAGTACCCTCAGAGCTCATGTCTCTAGCTGCATATGTAGCAGAAGATGGTCTAGTAGGCCATCACTGGGAAGAGAGGCCCCTTGGTATTGCAAACTTTATATGACCCAGTACAGGGGAATGCCAGGGCCAAGAAGTGGGAGTGGGTGGGTAGGGGAGCAGGGTAGGGGTAGGGTAGAGGGAACTTTCGGGATAGCATTTGAAATGTAAATAAAGAAAATATCTAATAAAAAAATTTAAAAAAAAAAGATGTAGCTCAGAGGTAACATGCTCGCCTAGCACATCTGAGACCCTGGGTACTATTCCAAGCACTATACAGTCAATTAATTAACTAATTAACAATAATCATTATTACAATTCTAGGCATCTATTTGCTGGAGGCCTATGCATTGGTCATTTTCCTACGTGGTAGAAGTTGGCTAAAATCCAGTTGCCTTTCCCCTCCATTCTGCTGCCCTTTCTTTTATGTCAGATCATCTTCCTAAACAAGGACTTGTGGAGAAATAGACCCAGTGCTCCATTCTCAGGGAAGCATAATTATCCAGCAGCTTCTAGAACATCCCAGAAGAAGAGACAACTGTTGTTCTTCACTATTTTTCTTTAAAACTATCTGTCTCCTTCCACTGTACGTACAGGAAGAGGATTTGGTTAGCAGCTGCCACCGCCTTGACAGGTGTGGGGCCAAAAGCCACTTCTATGAGATTCCCTCAAGATCAGGGGGCTTCCTTGACTGCACTTGGGACATTTTTGGTGTCCTCGACATTCTTGGTGTCATGTGTGTCAACAGCATAAGTTTATTAGGACTCAAGAAAATGTCATCTGTGGAATTTCTCTAAGAGCTAAAGATGAAGTGACCATGGGCACTAAGATTGTTTTTAATAGTTGACACATATTTGGTTTCTAAGCTTAGATACTTGAGGCAGACATTTGGTGTTTTATTTTTATTACATTTATTTATTTATTTATTTAGTGTTGTGTGTGTGTGCACACATGCATGTATGTGTGTGTATGATATGATACCTGTCATAGGACCACTTTCAGGAGTTGATTTTCTCTTTCCATTAAAGGTTCTGGGGACCCAACTCAGGTCATTTGGCTTGATGACAAGTGCCTTTACCTGCTGCGCCACTTTGTCAGCCCAGATCCTGGCTTTTATAAAATCAGAAATGACAATGCAATCCCAAAGCTATATAAAATTCTCACACCAACTTTGTAGCTGGCATCTACTTCTTTTACATGAGAAATTAATCTGTTTGCTTTATTTCCTCTTGCTAAAGGACTTTATTTGTTCTTATGATTATCAACTCTTTGGGTTCCTTCCTCTCAGCCTACTTATCTGTCCTCTGTAAGGACAGAAATGTTTGGGAAAACACAAAAGAGGAAAAGGGTAAACACCTCTCCAGGATCGTCAGGATGCCTGACATGAGCTCTGACATCATTAGGATTAGCCTTCAGAACCACCAAAAGAAGATAGCAGTGTCTCTCCACATATGAGTAAATTTAGACACAACGTTTAAATGTTTGCATAACATGACAAGCTAAGAAGTCAAAACTAGGTCTCTCAGAACGCACAGCCTAAGTTCATCTACTCAGAGCACAGAAGGAGAAGGGGATGACTATGATGACTATTACTATACATTTCATACATAAATTAAGCAAACTCACCGGACACAACTGCTTAGCATTTTCCCAAAGACACCAGAATTCTGTTCTCTTCAGATAATATGTGAGTAACACCAGAATTGTCATCTACATCAAGTCAAGGATATTTCTGGGGATACAATAGAAACTTTCTATATTCTTCCTGCTTTTCTAGAAGACTGATGATATTCTATGGGCAAGAATCTGGTACAGAAACCATTTGAGGTGTCACATTATTACCATTCTATCCTGATTCTGAAAATAAATCCTATACATACTAGATCCATTATTCCAGGATGTGTTAATGTGGGGCTAAGCTTCCCTGAGAGACATCCATCTCAACATCCTTGGTCAGCTTGACACATGGTCTGCCCAGGAATATATGAATCAGAACAAGAAAACCACAGACCAGGCTCCCACAAGACATGCTTTAAAAGGAAGTAATATTGCTCAAGGAGGGGAAATTAAAGGCCCTATTTGGCCAGTCTCTATTTTGAAGGACAAAGACTATGGGTGTCCAGCCCCAGGTACCTACTACAAATCCACATTATTTGTACATGGATTAAACATTTTTTCTCCTATGATGTTTCAAAATATTATCTATGGAGATAAATGCAGATGAATCATTGTACCAACAAGTTGAGTAGAGTTAAATGGTAGTACTCTCCTGTAATCCTAGAACTGTCCTAGGCATAGACAAGAGGATCTCTGAGACTTAGTAACCATCCAGCCTAGACAATTTGGTGAGCCCTTAATCCCAATAAGAGATCTTGTCTCATAAAACAAGGCATAGAATGGTTTAAGAAGACATTTGATATCTATTCCTCTTGCCTCTCTAGATATGTGCACATACAAATACATGCACACATGGGGTGGGAAGAAATCCACATATTGCAAGCATAGTGATCTAGAGATAAGACCTAATTCTGTTATTTACCAGGTCCACAATTTTTGCCAAGTTACTCATCCTTGCTGGACCTCTGATCCCTCATTTTAGAACACAGGCTAATAGTAATTTTACCTGCAAATGATAGTTTAATGAGGTAAAGTAAGCCATAAACATGTCCCCCCTGGTGCTATTGGCATTCCTTCTGTGCAGCACAAAGCAAAAATCTCATAGGTCATTAAGCACTGGAACGTTGAAAGAGCAAGCTCAGTCTCTCTACATCACATGTGGCGGCTTCTAAGATATCAGATTGCAAGACCTTCTCTTTGTAGCTAAACTTGATCCAGCCATAAATATGTTCAAGCCACACCATATGCAAAATCATGGGGATAGAGGCAGTTCCTCTTGGATCTCTCATGGCCTGCCTTTCAAAAGCAGCCTTCACCTTGTCCAACCTCATCCTTGTAATCTTACCCAGGCACCTACCATTAGATACCTTGCTTATAAAGTGGAGTGAAATTCACTAATTTCTTCCTGAACAAATATTTGTTTAACATTTATTAGGCTCCACCCACTATCTTGTCATACAACGAACACAAAAGTTCTGAAACTCCTGCCGTGAAAACTTGAATCTGGTAGAATTCATTTTTTATATGGTAAGAGAAAAGCCCAACAATGTCGGTGTTCCAGATTCTATATGTTACTTGACCTCCCACCTAACACACACACACACACACACACACACACACACACACACACACACTTTGCCTAGACATCCCATCTCCACAGACTGTACACCTTCAGAGAAACCCAGATATGCTTGCTCTCTGCGACAGTAAAATATGTCATTCTCTGCCCACCTTTTATATCCTAAACAACACTCTAAGCAACCATAAGAAACAGAGTTAAAAAGAAGCTTCCAGGTCCAACCAGTATCTAGTTTTAGCATTAATGCTGGTAGGAAGGTAAACCAGTTGTCTGTGCTAAGTATGTATCCTCAGAGACTGCTGAACCCTGGGTTGTATTTTTTCATTATGTTGACTTCAGGGACATCAAAGAGTAAAATAACAGGGAAAGGACTAAAGGCTGAGTAATGCCCTATAAGAAACTTGTCCTCAAGAAGACAGCATCTATTTGGGCCACATGACTAAGTGGTGTTTCTAACTATTGATTCATGAGGCGCAGTACCAAGGTGACTGGCTCCAGAAATATGCTGGCTACAGGAGGTGGAAGGAAAGAAGATCCCAGCTTTGTCCCTACCCTGGAGGACAGCCACACACCTCCCAATGCTCCTATGCTCTCTACTTCAGCTGGCTCTGTAGATGTCAAGATTCCTACTTAAGAGGACTTGACTTTAAAGAGAGCGACCATGGGAAGGAAATTGTAGAGTGGAGATAATTTTGAAATCTTACTGGTAGATACAGGCAAGGGTACTTATCTTTTTCTTTGTTGAGGGGGGAATCTCACTGTGTAGCTAAGGCTAGTCTTGACTCATGATTTTTCCTGACTCAGACTTTCAAGTTCCTCCAAGTTCTAGGATTTTGAGTGTGTGCCACTATGCTGGGCCAAAGCATGTACATTTTACTTTTATATTTTTCAGTTCAAAGGATAAGATACAGGGCCCTGAACTTTCTGTACAAGCCTTCTACCACTGAACTATATCCCTCAATCCTTAGTGAGTGTGGTTTTAATTTTACCAACAAGTTAAGTAGAGTTAAATAGTAGTACTCTCCTGTAATCCTAAAACTGTCCTAGGCATAGAATACAACTATGAGAGATACATCACTACAACTGGGTTACCAGGCAAATTAGTGAACACAACTATTGTATCTTTATATCTCTAAGCTCTCATTAAAAGGTAGGACTTCCTTCTATTAGGAATGGAGGCAAAGGTCCTGGAAGTTTATGAGCCCCAAGCCTTAAATTCCAATAGATATCAGTAATTATTTAGCTCCATGGAATTTGGACATGCCATTTATATTCACCCTTGCTCTGAAAACATAGTGATGATAGACACTGTTATTTATTTGCAATTAATTTTAAGAGTTTCTCATATTACTAAACCATATCTCTGAATTTATGTGTTCATATCATTTCAACAATGGATTCCTTTGGGATTTTAATTTAGGCATTTAAAACATTATTCTGAGATGCTTTTTTATCAGACAGCCAGGAGGTCCCTTCCCATCATGAATAAATCTTTTCACAGTATAACACACATATACTATATGCATATGCACAGAGATACACATATGTATAAGCATATATTCACATATATATGGTGATGGATATTTGAGATTGCTAGAGCAGACAAACTAGACTCAAATTGAGCCCCGCTACTCATTTTCTATTATCTTGAGTAAGTTATTTTTGAAAGGGGCCTCAGTTTCTTCATCAGCAAGTGCACCTGAAACTCTTACACTTATTAGAATAATCTATTGAGTCGTTAGCATACCTCTTGACATATAAGTATTGCGTTCAATGTAGCTATGATCACCATTAGAAGAATTGCAAAAATGAAGTTCTAAATAAACAACAAAATATTATGTCAGTGAAACTCTCTTACCTGTGTTTGATATGGCTGAAAAAAAGAAGGCTAAATTCTCATACTTGGCCAGCAGTGTCTTGACTGAAGGTTCAAAAGTGATGCTGAGGAAGATCAAGAAAGGAAGTACTTAATCTTACTCAGAGAGGTGAGGGAAGCCTCCCCAAGAAGGCAACATGAGTTGTGTGTTGAAAGATGAGAATGGACAAGGACCAGGTCACAGTCCCTCTTTGTGCCTTCTATATCTGACACTCATATTCCCCATCGCACTTGCGGTTTATCTTAGGGATATCAGCTGTCTCGCACTATAGCGAAAGCATGCCAGTGTAGCCCTGCATTCCAGCTGGTAACCGAAAGCTTGCCTCTTTCCCTCAGTGAAGATTCTCTCGGCTGGTGGGATATTTTGCAAGGATCACAATGGCAATGGAGCAACTGTCTTGATGCCCCATGCCGATGACATCAACCTTCTAAGAGGCAGAACCTTGGCTCTTGGGACTCAGAATCTTCCTTCAGAGTGATTTCTTCCACTTAGTTCCTCCTTCAGATTTCCGACTGGCTCTGAAAACCTGGATTCTTTCTTAAAGCATTTTGAGGGCAGGTGACATAGCCAAATGAAATTTACAAGGCTTGAATATAAAAAAAAAAAAAAGTCACTAGGTTGGTTGCTCTTGATTTTTGTTAGTTCCATGCAGTGGTGTATGATTATAAGACCTGGGGGGAACCTTCAAATGATTTGCTGCCAAGTTTTGTGGAAAATGAAAACACACTGCCATCATAGCTGTATTTGCAAGGACTTGAAGAAGGGGTAAAATTTAATGAAGAAACTCATCTGTCCTCCCACACAGCCAGCAGGCCCCAACAGCCCAGGAGGGAAACAGTTCCAGAGTAAGATTTGTAGCTAATTAGGCTTTTCATAACTGCCTCCATATTTCCACCTTTCCTAGGGCCCAGAGTTAGGACCATCACGGGGGGGGGGGGGGGGGGGGGAATCACTGTATTCTTATTTGAATAGTGCTTGTGCTCTGCACTTAAACAATTAAAAATGAATTTTTGAAGGTTAGGAAAGTCCTTAGAGAGTCTCAGCTTTCTTGTTGAGTGGACAAGGTCACAGACTCAAGCAAGGCCAGGTGACTTGTTCAAGATCCCAAAGCTAGTTGGTAGACATGCTAATAGGTCAGGAAAGTAGCCCAGCAAGAGAGTATTTATCTAGCATGGACAAGGCCCTGAGTTCATCCCTATCACTGAGACAAGGAGGAGGACACAGAGAAATTGGTACCATAGCATTTAGGTATGTGGCTCAGTTGGCCTTGTGCTTGCTTTGCATGTGTAAAGCTCTGGGTTCCATCCTTAGCACTGAATAAACCAGGGGTATGGCTCCTGTGGTAGAGATAGAAGTTCAACTAAATAGCAAGTATGAGGTCGAGCTGGGCTACATAACAAAGACATGCCTAAAAGACAAAGCAAAACACTGTTTTTTTTTTTCCTAGCCTCCATAGTCAGCACCTGCAATGCAGGATGAAGTGGGCAGTGATGAGAATATTTTTGCCCCTTGAATAAATCTGGTTTTGTGTGTGTGTTTATTTGTTTGTTTGTTTGTTTGTTAGCATCTCTAATCCTTCCATAGTTCTTCCTTCTTTTGAGCTAGAATCTTTGTCTCTGCAGTTCTTCTACAGTAACTCTCTTTGCTTCCATGGTCAGCTCAAAACTGAATGGGCCGTTGTTTCCTGAAAGTCCATTTCCAGTTCTTCTGCCAAGTCTTCCACTATAGTAAGGTGGAAAGATGAGGCTTCCATTTCTAGGGTCACTTCCCAGTTCTTGGAGCCCTAGCCTAAGTCCTCAACTGAGGGAGATGGGCCCCAGACTTCCTTTAAGTTTGGCCAGAGACCACTTTTGTGAGTTGTCATTACTCCGTGTGGGAAAGATATTCTCTCCATCTATCATCATGTGCTGATATACCATCTACAATCCTGTTCCTGGAAAAAGCTAGACAGAGGACCCTAAGTGCTAGTGACTTACTAAGAGAAAACCTCCCACACTCTTGGGTAATACTTAAGGAAACTCAGCACCATTATTCCCAGTTTAACAAAAAGGTGGGGAAGCTATGAACACAACACCTGAGAAGACTGAAGGGTGGGTGCACGTGTGTGTGTGTGTGTGTGTGTGTGTGTGTGTGTGTGTGTGTGTGTGTGTGTGTGCGCGCGCGCGCGCACACACACACACACACACACATGTAGGGCAGTGAGCACTCTCTCCACTTCCCCAGTGCTGAGAAGCACGTACCACCAAGCCCAGCTTTTTCTATGTGCGTACTAAGAATCAAACCTTAATGCTTTCACAGTAAACACCCCAACTAAGCCATTTCCCAAGTCCCTGGCCAACATATCTCTTAATTGCAGAGTGGTCGTAGTTTATTGCCATCTGAAATGCTTAGAACAGTGACATCGTGATCAAGATGGTACCTCTGTGAGTTGTCATCTGGGGGGGGGGGGAGTATGTAATAAATAAATGAGAGAGTTGTCTGTCCATCTGGAGGGAGTATGTAATAAATAAATGAGAGAGCTGTCTGTCCATCTGGAGGGAGTATGTAATAAATAAATGAGAGAGCTGTCTGTCCATCTGGAGGGAGTATGTAATAAATAAATGAGAGAGCTGTCTGTCAAGGTTACCTTGCTTTCACTAAAAGGCACCGCCAAGAGGTGAGAGATAGTCTACAAAGAGAAAGCTTTACAAGTGCTGCACACATAGATGCTTTGGACAAAAAGTTGTATCCAGAATATATAGATTTCTTCCACAAACTGATTCTTAATGGCCAACTTTAAAAAATAGTTTTATTTAAGCATGTTTATGGGTACCTGCACATCAGTATTGTGCCATATACATGCAGATACTTGCAAAGACCAGAAGAGAGCATCCTATCTCCTGGTTCTGGTGTTCCAAATAGTAGGTGCTGAGAACTGAGCCTGGGTCCTCTACAATAGCAACAAGTACTCTAAATCACTAAGCCATGTCTCCAGTCCCTAAAAACAAAGGCTGGACTAGATACATCACAAAAGAAGAAGCTTAAATAGCTTTTATGTGCAGTCAACGGGGGCGTGGGGGGAGAGATGTTGTTATCATTATTTCTTCAAGAAATGCAACGTAAAAGCATAAGAAGATTGTTTTGGATACTCAGTGGAATGTTGAAATTAAAGCAGATGTTACCAAGTCTGGGAAAGAAGTGGATCAACTAGATGTCACATGATGTTGCCAGGGAGACCATAAAATGATACAACTAGAAGCTGGTGGTGACTTCTCCTGGGCTTTAATATCTGTCTACCCTATAACAGTTTTACTCTTATGTATATGTCCAAGAGAAAGGAGCATGGGTATCCACCATAAACACTGAGACAAGCTTGTCTGGAATGATTTTTATCTATAACAGCCCTTGATTGTAGGCAATTCAAATCCTCATCGACGTGAGAATGGATAGTTAGATAAGAAAAGCTGAGTAGTTTTTTTTTTTTAATTTAATGTATGCAACCACCTGGGTAATCCTAGACATTTTGAATAGAGAAATTAAGAAGCAAAATTATATACTACCATAGAATTTCTCGTGTATAATGTTCTGAACAGAGTAGAAAGAAGCCTACAAAGATAGAAGACAGACTAGTAGCGATCTTTCTAAAACATGGTTATTGCCAAGAAAGGAGCACTTGGGAACTTTATGGGATGCAGGGTTTCTGTATTTTATCTGATAGTGGTCTTAGGGAATACACATATAAAGTAATCAAGTGAATACTTGAGATTTTTTAATATTTTTAAACTGGAAAGCGAGCCACTGCAATCACTGTGATCCTTCTGGAAGGTGGGTGTTGGATCAGGAGAACCAGCAGCTCAGCTAGTCTAGCAAATGCAGCAGTAAACAGCAGGAGGCTCTGTCTCAAAGAAAGTGAAAGGCAAAGATCAATACACAAGGCTGCCCCCTGACATCCGCACGTACACTGTGGCAAACACCAGCGCACACACATGAGTGTATATCATACACCCGGGAAACAACGAGGGGAAGTGCTGTATAAATTTTACTTTGCAGTTCTGCTAAGGGTTTGAAGAGACAGTATTTAAGAATAAGGAAGATGGATCTGTGAATAGATGATTAGGGGACAGTGGGGCTGAAGGCTATGTTCTTGTAGCAGCCTGGTGGATGCTACATTAAAGAAGTCTGTCTCAAGGAGCTGCTGCTGGAGCTTTTAAAACTCCCTTCTATTAGTCCAGAATTACCATTTCTCTGATGGTGCCTCTTCAGTCCTGTACCTGACAGTATCTAGCCTCTTCTGAATGATCTGCAGCTGCTTCTTCAAACGGAACTTTCTTGCACACACCCCTGCTTGCAGAGAGGGCCTTCTTCTCCATACACCCATCTTCCATGAGGCCTGCAATTCAGAACAGGCCCTTTGTCTTTCTAACTCCTAGCACCCATCTGCTTTCCTACTGAGCACTTGTGTTACCTTCAGAGTGGTCCAGGGACATCGGCCATTGTTGTCTTGCCTGCTTTATTTCCTGCACCACAATATCCTGTTTGTGCTGAAATCCTCTGCCTGGCCTCATTCCCCTCGGTGTGCTCCCTGTTAGTGAAGTGCACAGGAAGGGCTTGGCAGTGTGGTGGGTGGAGCAGAGTAAGGCAAGCAGGAAGTTAGAGAAAGACGCGGATGAATGCGGTAAAGGAACGGCAGCTTCACCCCCTCTCTGGACAGACACAGTCATTCCTGAGAGGAGGAGAAGAAGGAAAATAGAACATAGGGGTGGATGGTTAATACAGATGTGGAAGAAAGAAAGATGGCCACTCCCTTCTCTTCCATCCATGGGGCCCCATGTGGCTGTGCTGTTGACTCGTAGGCCTTTACATTGATGAGTCAAAACCAGAGCCAGCAAAGGTGTGAGATGCAGGAGTAGAGGGAGACAGACACCTTGATGCCGCCCTCCATGGTACCCAAGAGACGTCTTAGATGCAGATGTAGCAGAAGATGGCCTAGTCGGCCATCATTGGGACGAGAAGCCCCTTGGTCTTACAAACTTTATATGCCCCAGTACAGGGGAATGCCAGGGCCAAGAAGTGGGAGTGGACGGGTAGGGGAGCAAGGCGGGGGTAGTTGAAATGTAAATAAAGAAAATATCTAATAAAAATATATTTAAAAAATTATCACATTAATAAAAAAAAACCTAAAGAAAGATAAAGCGGGAGGCATTCTAAACCAGACTCAGATTATCGACCCTCAAACTTATCTTCCAAAGCAAGCGCTGCAGGATGCAGACGAGCCACACCTTGATATATTTCTGGTTTCCAAAGAACCAACCCGGGCCTTCCTGTGAATCCAGCAGCCGCCACTCTCCAGCCAAAGGTTCCCTGAGAACAAACCAGGGATTTCCATAGGCTAGGGAGACAGGCTAGGTCTTCAGACAACAGCAGTCACATCTCAGAAGATCAGGCCCTCCCTGGGGGAGGGGGGGTGACTAAAAGTTGAAATTGAGGCCAAACTGCTTCTAGCTCAGACCCATATCTAGTTTAATTTTTCTAGCCCTTGATGAATATTTATACCAAAATAGGCCAGTGGAAAACTTCCATCTGTGAGAATTTGTGGACGTTTGTCTCTCTGTAGCCACCTTGACCAAGCTTAGGGAAACATTAGAATCACTGCCAACTGCAGAGTCTTTGAAGTGCGGGAGATGTTAAGAAGGCTGTGGACCATAGTATTTCTTCTTATCATGAAGACTCTGAGTTGGCATTGCATCCTAAAAGAAAAGAAAACCTTAGTATCAAGGCTGCGGCTTAGTGCTTTATAACTTTAGCCAAGCCTTCAATACCACACTGAACACGGTGAATAGTATTTTTTAAAGCATGGATAACTCTATTAAAATTTTTGTTGGGTGAGATTGCTCTGTTCGTTGATGGTTTTTAAATATTACTTTAAAAAGTGTGGGGGTGCGGCGATCACTCATCTGCTGCAGTGTAAGAATGAGAGCCTGAGTTCCATCCGCAGAACCCATGGTTTTTACAAAGACCAGGCATGTTGGCATGCTCCTATAATCCCTGTACCAGGGAGGCAAAAACCAGCTGTATCTCTGGAGCTTGCTGGCCACCTAGCTTAGGCTACTTGGAAAGTTGGGGACTAGTGAGAGGCCCCATCTCAAACATAAGGTAGACAGTACTTGAGAAATGACACTGAAGGGTATCCTCTGTGATCTTTCTCTCTCTCCCTCTCCTTCTCTCCCTCATCCCTTTCCCCTCTCCCCTCTCTCTTACACACACACCTACACATTCATAAACACCCATCACACACACATACCAAAAAAAAAAAGTTAAATACTACAAGTAATTACTTTTATTGTCATATTTTTTCTACTATTTGTACTTCGGGCCTCCCATAAGCTAGGCAAGAGCCCTCTTCTCTTTGCTGGTAAAGAAATGTCACCGAAGCATCTTCTTAGTTGATTATCAGCCATCTCCTATTCCTCAGAGCCCAGGCTCCTCAACCCTGCCCTCTTCTCCATGTGCAAGGCTGAACTAGAACTCTTGTTCCTGCATAAAGTCTATTGACCTCTCTTGTGCAGCATGGGCAATGGGCCATGCATTACACCAGGCCATAGTTTCCCTTATTTTTACAAACACCTGCTTTTTCAGGGGGTAATCTAACGCTCAGAGGATGAAATAGTTGCTTCAGTTGCAGACTCTATCATTGATGAAGGTTAAGGATAGGATATTCAACCCTAGGTCTCCCCCCATTTCCTACTGTGATTTCAACATTATGAAGTCTAGGCCATGAATTTGGTCATGGGTTGAATTCAGTCAATACACAGGTATGAACACTAGCCAGAGCCTACCTCCCTTTTCAGATCTCAAATCCTTCTGAGTCTATCAGGGAGAAAAAAAAAAATCTCCTTCCAGTACTAAAATATCTGACTTCTCAAACACTTGCCCAGATTCATGTTAAAGTCACAGTGCACAAACCCAAAGTGTTCAGAAGTTAATTTCATAGAATCAGAACTTAACATAGTCATTTCAGTATTTGCTGTATTTTTTTAAAGATTCATCTATTTTTAAATGTTTGTGTATATGAATAGTTTGTCTACCTGCATATCTGAATGCCACTGCATTTGGTACCCACCAGGGACCAGAAGAGAAAGAGTTAGATTCCCAAGAAAGAGGTACAGATGTTTGCAAGCCACCATGTAAGTTCTAGGAACCAAGCTCAGGCCATCTAGAAGAATGGACAGTAAACCTGCTCTCCAGCTCCCACTTGCAATGTCTATGGCTGCTTTCTATTTTAAATACACTTCACGGGTAAAGTTATTTTTCAAGAAACAAGTTTTCAAAAAGCGATTTGTGTAACTATAAATAAGTAGATAGTCACACAGATGGTATGTAGAATACAAAGTCCACAAAGAAGGAAGACAGGGTTCTGTAAACAGCTGATGTTTGATTTCTCTCTGATCTCCAAAACACTTCGTGTTTTCCAAAACATCTTACATGTATTATCATGTGCAATTCTTAACATCCACCCCATAGAGCTGATAAAGACTATAATTCACTTTTAAAGATGAAATGAACTAGGGATTAGTTCAGTAGTAGGGTTCCATGACTGTCATGGATAGATGGTCCTAGGTTTTATTCTCAACACTATTACACAAAACATATAATAAAGCTGAATATGGTGGTGCAGACCTGTAATCCCAGCATCCAGGAGGTGAAGAGGGAGGGCCTAAAGTCTAGGGTCACCTGCAGCTACAGAGCCAGTCTGTGATATATGACATCCTGTGTCCAAAAATACGAAAGTATATTTAAAATGGAAAAATCTGAGACTGAAAGGGACAGCAAGTGCTTGCCGGAGTTACGTAGGTGACATGAATGGTGCCCAGGGTTTGTGTTCAATGCCATGAGCTCCAACATGCACAGAACTTCTCCAGCACCCTGTGAGCAACTGACAGTAGGGATGGATAAAGAGATATTCCAAAGTGACGCAGCCAAGACCAGCAATGCCAGGGAAACTCTGCACAGCTTAACAAACCCATGGGTTGGCTGGGGTTTCACAATTTCCCGGTACTTTATATATTCTATTTCATGGAAAAGCCTGGAACAGAGTCTCACTACAGAAATGTGCTCTGCTCTTCCCTCTCCTGTGAGTCACTTACCAGAAGAGAGCAAAGGAATGAGCCTACCTGTCCAGGCAGCATCTCTTAAAGCCTGGGTATGGGCATGCAAGCAATAACATGGGGTAGAATGGACCACATCGTAAGGAAATTTCCAACTCTGAAACAAGGAGAGCAGTTCTTCCCAAGTTGAATGGCCTTGAGTGGATGGCTGGGATTTGGCACTAGACTTAGGTACCTAGACAGAGGGAGACACCATAACTGGGGATCGGGTTCCAAAGAAGATAAGGGACAGTTCCATTTGTCCACACTCAGAGTTCAGCAGCTGAGGAGGTTAGAGGTAAAAGCTACAAGGGAGAGATGAAACCACTTAGTAGAGTCCAGTAGGAGAGAAAGGCTGGTGGTGGAACGAGAGAGGAGAAGGGACAGCTCATCAGGACTTGGAAGGGAACTGTCTGAAACCATAATCGAGGACCATCTCATCTATTAGCAGTGGATGCCAAGAAGTATAGAAAGAAGGCAAAAACTGAGAGTGCTATCAAACAAAGGAGCCATCTAAACCAGTACAAGGCTGTAGGCTGGGGACTGGCTGTAGGCTGGGGACTGGCTGTAGGCTGGGGACTGGCTGTAGGCTGGGGACTGGCTGTAGGCTGGGGACTGGCTGTAGAAAACCGAATGAACTCCTGGAAATCTTCCCTCTTAGAGCTTGCAATCCAGCAGGAAGCATTGCTAAAGATCATCGTAATGGGTAGGAAGTTAGGCCCACCATGGTGGGTACTATAAAGAAGTCAAAGTCAAGTCCTCCAAGAGCACATAACAGCTGTACACGACATTTTCTGCAAACTACCTTGGGCTCTATAACTATAGTGTTGGTTTGTCACTTGAGTCATGTCTAGTGAGTTTCAAAGGTGAGGCCTCCACAGTGAGTTATTTGCTAGTGACTGGACACCTAATGTTTGTTTTTTGGTTGTTTGGGCAGTTGGCTTTTTTCTCTGTTTTTATTTTTTACTTATTTTTATTTATCGCTATTAGTGTGTGTGTGTGGTGTGTTGGTGAATGTGTACATGCAGGTGTGGTTGTGTTGAATGTGTGTGTGTGCGTGTGTGTGTGTGTGTGTGTGTGTGTGTGTGTGTGTGTGTGTGTGTGTGTACAAGAATGCTCCAGCACATATGTGGGAAGCAGAGGAAGACTTGGGAGTTGGTTTCTCCTTCCATCAGTGATTCCAAGAATCTAACACAGGTTAGAACATTTGTGTGATAAAAGATGTTACCTCCTAAGCCCTCTCTTTAGCTTTTGTTTGTTTGAAACATAGATGGCCCCCTCCTGATGTAACCTCAGACTCACATAGATCCATCTGCCTGTGCCTTCTCAGTGCAGGATTATAAGCACGAGCCACCATGCCTAGGTCTAATTTCTGTTTTATAAAACTTGGCTTAGAAAAAAAAAATGGACCTATTAACTCTTTACGGTCCTTTCAGCTCTAGGGAGCTATGTTTTCTCACATCCAGAAGCCAACTCTACCTAGTGTACAACTAGGCCACTATGTAGTGGGGCAGTCAGGGGAAGGAAGAAATGTTTGGGCTCAAAGGTCTGTATTTAATGTTCATTTTTTTTAAATGTCGGCAAAGAGAAGAGGAGCCATTATGAGAAAGCAGCCCTTTGAAACCAGAAAAACACCTGACTAAAGGCAGCATACTGAAACACTGTTACTTTGTCAATGAGGCATTGATGTCGGTTTAAGCATCTGTTCTTTCTCTCTCTCTCTCTCTCTCTCTCTCTCTCTCTCTCTCTCTCTCTCTCTCTCTTTCCTCTCTCTCTCTCTTTCCTCTCTCTCTCTCTCTCTCTCTCTCTCTCTCTCTCTCTCTCTCTCTCTCTCTCTCTCTGTGTGTGTGTGTACACTAGCACATGTGTGCTCACATGCATATCTGCATGTGCTTTCATTGTCAATGACCTAACTTACAATTGAAGCTCAAGATTCCTTGCAGGAGGCATTTGCATAGTGAAGCCAGCGGACTTTTAATAACTGGGCCACAAAACACATTTTGACAGCATGTTTCCTTTCAAGATATTAAGATTCAGACAGACAAGATTTAAAACCTTCCTGTTTGATTTTCTCCAGCTCCCCCTTTCCTAAGCTAATGCCAAATAGAAGCATGTTGCTCTGAAAATGAGAAAACACACACACACACACACACACACACACACACACACAATTATACTCTTATAGAATTAAATTCCTAAGATAGCACAGTACTGAATTCACAAGTGTTTCGTCAAACCAGAAGGTTTAATGAGCAGGTATAACTTTAAGACTATAGTTTACACTGGAAACAAAGTTTATGAAGAGATGAACTCTAAGACCCATGAAATGAATTCGTCTCCATGCATAACCTGAAGACAGCAGTCCCAGGAACACCAGCAGCTTGTTCTCATTTAGGAAGTGTGGGTGCCGGGGTGGAAGGGATCCCATAAAAGGATCTTATTTTTTCTTATCTTCACTTCCCCCAAGCTACTTGGATAAGAGTCTCAAGGGAGTCAGATAACTTCTGGTTCATAGCGAGGGTTATATAGCTGGGCTCTATTTGCTCTTAAAGCTACAGATCATAAGGAAGGAAGAAAAAGCTACCTAAGAAAGGGCTGCATTGGAGGAAGAAGCACTTGGGCTTTGATCAAAAGTGTCAAGTTAGCTTCCACCTCCACGACTCCCCTCCATAGCCAGTGCCCACCCTGTGGGAATGGGCAGTGTCTCCAAAGAGCCATTAGAAAATGCCAGGGTGTATATTAGGGTTGTAGTTCCCTGGTAGAGGGCTTGTCTAGCTTATGTGAGGCTCTGGATTCAAATCCCCAGCACTTCCCCAAACAGCAACAAGCTCCCAAGTGGGGTATGGTAGCTCACACCTGTCATCTTGGAGTTCCTGAGACACCTGAGACAGGAAGATTAGCACAAATTCCAGGCTAGCCTGGCTACAGAGTAGGTCAGGCTGACTATACTATAAGATCTTTTCTTAATAAAAAGCCTTCTGGGGAACTTGGGGATAGGGATGTAACAGTTCAGGTGGTAAAGTGTTTGCCTGGCACTCAGAAAGCCCTGCGTTCAATTCCCTGGACTGCATTCATCGGGAGAGGTGGTACAGTCCCAGCGCTCAGGAGGGGAGGCAAGGTGATCTCAAAATCATCCACTATGCACGGAGTTTGAGTCTAACCTGGGCTGCTTTAGCTTCGCAAACTCCATACAAACATATGCTCAAACCCTCCAGAGCCGTGGTTCTCAGCCTGCGGGTTGCAATCCTCTTGGTGGCTGAAGGACCCTTTCCTTAGGCTCACCCAAGACTATCTGCATATTCGATATTTACTTTACAATTCATAACAGTAGCAAAACCACAGTTATGAAGTATCAACAAAAATCATTTTATGGTTGTGGGTCGCCACAGCTGTATTGATGAGGAACTAACTGTATTCATGGGTTGCAGCATTAGGGAGGTTGAGAGCCACTGCTCTAGACACAGGATGAGGATGGGGCTAATGAGAGGACCCTCTCTGCTTTGTACATCCCTCATTTTATATTAGCCTAGGCAGCGTGGGGAGCTAGTTCAAAGGCAACTGAAGCCAAAGGAAAATCTGAGTTCAGCCTTAAAAACCTTATCGCATCAACTCAATGGGGGTATCTCAGGAATAAGATTTTTGAACCAGCTTTGGATACTGCACTGTGTAAACATGGGCTATCAGCAAGCCGCTGGCAGCCAGGGAGGCTGGCTTTCTTTCTCCCTCCATCTCCATAGTTTGCACCCTGCCAATAGAAAGTTAAACAAAACTGTCTGTGTCCAGGGTTTGGACCACTGAGTTCCTAGATTTTTTCCATGTGCTGCCCCACAAAGCTGGTCGCTCAGCAACCAATCTCTCAGTACTGGAGTTGGGACTTTGTACCTTGTTCTAATGCTTTTGTCAATGTGACCCCAATCTCCCAACCTTTAGAAGACACAGGAGAGTTTTGATGACCACATTCAGGTTGTGGGCTTTCAAGGGCTCTTTGGAAGGCTTAGGAGAGGGGTCTTGTCTGTCTGGATCATTTCTTCTCTCTTAATGTCTCTCATCTCAGGACTTTGTAAGAAGTGCCAAACCTTAGGTGAAGGTCTTATCATTTTCCCCTCCTAATAATAACAGTGAAATTATTAAAAAGAGTGGAAAGAAAGGAAAATTAATATACAACTTTCTACCTTGGTTAAGCAAGCACTCAATTGTTCATATTCCAGAGGTTGTGTGGGGAGGTAGACATTACTAGAAGATGTACACACAATTTCTTTGTGCTGGTTCTATCTCAGTGAGGCTGAAACTAAGTTCCTGTGTCACTCACAGTAGGTGGACTGCCCTTCCCTGAAAGGATAGTTTTCAGAAAGTCTGACAGCTGTCATCCCAGGATGCTCACACTTTCCCTGGCAGGGACCTAGCTTGCAGGTTGAAGTGCAAATCATAGTAATTGTCCTCCTAACCAGACACAAGGAAACCGCAGCCCTTCCTTTTCCCTGGAATGCTGCTGGCTAGCTGCCTCCTCTCCAGGCTATCCTTCCTGAGGTTAATCATGGCCTCCACACCTCCCCAGCTCTAGGCAGAAGAAGATAAGAGTCCCATCTGGAAGGAGATGACATACCTGGGCTCATATGAGCTCCATGTCTGCAAGCTGCACAGGGAACCACAGCATTGTATTGTTTTCTTAAGTATAACGTTTGGGGGGAAATGGTCTGGCTAAGAAGATTTCTCTCATTCTTTTACATAAGAACTTCAGGGATCTTGATAAAGGTATAAACTTCATGTCCCAACCATTGAAAAAGTAAGTTACCTCCAAAGTACAAGACCCAAAGTAGCAGTACTAGTAGTAGTAATAGTAATAGTAGTAGTAGTAGTAATAGTAGCAGCAGCAGCAGCAGTAGATAGTAGCAGTAGTAGTTCAAGTAGTCATAGCAGCAGCAGATGATGATGGTGATGGTGATGGTGATGATGATGATGATGATGATGATGATGATGATGATGATGATGAAGCCATTCACAGCACACTGCTTATATTGTCAGTATGGAGTTGCTCTTTTCTGAAGAACTGCTCAGTTCTTCCTCAGGCAGACCTCCTGTGTCCCAGTAGAAGCAGACCAAGGGAAGGGTACCTAGGGATGTGCGGACAGACCAGCATGCATGGCAGTGTTTGTTTGCATCTGGATGTTTTTTTTTATTTTTTACCTAATGCATTGCAAAATGAATTCTCTCTATCTTACCTTTTCTGCTCTCCAAACAGGAACTGTCTCTCTCTGTTCATCTTCTGTCTTGTTCCTCACTCACAGCCCTGGGTTCTGGGAGATCCCCAAAAGAAAGCTTTAGGCCGTGGCCAAAATAATCCTATTTTTCCCAAGTATGGACTGAGTACAGGGTGTATTCTAGAGGGTTCCACCAGACAACAGGCCTTGAAGTAACTGTCTCAGAACAAGACAGTAGATAAGGAGATGCATAGAAATTTCTGCTTTCCTTCCCCTTACTTGAGTGGCTATCTGACCAAAGTTCTCCACCATGACAGGGAGACAACCATAGAAATGACTGAACATTACCTCCTAGAACTGTGCTGACAGACAGTGCCAAAGACTTTGTTGTTATTATGGGACACATAACAGGAATTCTGGGCCTTCTTTGCATATCTCTCTCTCTCTCTCTCTCTCTCTCTCTCTCTCTCTCTCTCTCTCTCACTCACTATTTGTGTGTTTTTCTCTGTCTCTGTCTCCCCTGCCTCCCTTTAACCCTCTCTTCCTCCCTCCCTCTTTCCTTCGCTCCCTCTCTCCCTTCCCACTTCTCCCTTCCTCCTTATCTTCTTGCCCTCTCTCCTCCCTGGTGTGTGAAGATGGGCTTCTGTGGTCTCCACATTGGGGGGATTTTGAGTTCTCATTGAGATAAGCATAGGGGAGAATAAGTGTCTTCAATCCTGATATCCTTCCACTGAACTGTATAGTAGGCTGAAACTTCACAGACTAAACAAACTGAGATTAGCTCTGTTGATCTAATGCTTAGAATTCTATGGGTGGAAAACTTTGTGTGTTGTTTATTAAAGTCTTATTTGAAGTAACAGATTAGGATCACAACTGGCGGATGACAAAGCTGGTGGTTGCCATGCCTGACTTGGGCTTCTGGGTAAGGCCTGTTTTCCCTCTTTTTCAATAGGCTTGTATGTGTGGGAATTATCCTATGACCCAGCTACAGTTGTTCAGATTCAGATGGTGTTTCTCACACTGTGGGGAAATTCTTGCATCCCAAATATTACTTTGTTATTTTTGAGACAAAGTGTCCAGTACAAGTTGGCCTCAAAGTCCTTTTGTGCCTCAAATGACATTGAACTTCTAACTCCCCTGCTCTTACCTCTTGAGTGCCAAGTTTTTCAGCATGTGCAACAACACCTATATGCGAGGCTGGAATAGGACCCAGGGCTTTCTGTAAACTGAGTGTCCAGCTCAGAAATATGTGTGAACACATATGCATGTGTGGGTGTATCCATATGTGTTATAGGCATGTGCGGGGGAGGGGGGACTAGTGGGAGCATGGGTACACCAACTTGTCTTTCTCTATCACTCTCTACCTTAGTCTTACACAGACAGTGCCAAAATGAGATTAGGGTCTCTCACTAAACCTAGAGCTTACCATTTGACTTGCCTGGACAGACAAAAAGCCTCCGGGGATACAAGAGATCTCCCCCTCTCTCAGTACTGGGGTTATTTATTACATATATAGGTATTTTGCCTGTGTGTATGCCTATGTCCTTTGTGTGCACAGTACCCTTAGAGGCCAGGAAGGGCTTCAGATTCCTTGGAACTAACGTACAGATGATTGTGAGTCTCCATGTAAATTCTGGGAACTGAACCTCTGGAAGAGAAGGCCATCTCATGAAGCCCTCTATCCAATATTTTTTTACCCAAGGTTGGTTGAATCCAAGGCTATAGTGTGCACAAGTAATGAAGAATGACACTACTTATTAAAACTGCTGCTATTTCAGGATATTATGGGAAATATGGAACCTCTAACCAAAACAGTTATGACCTTGAAGGTCTCTGGGGGTTATATAAATATTGGGGGGTTAGAATATACATTGAGAATTTCTAGAGGCCCAAGTGACTAGAAAAAGTATTTGAATGGCAACAGTAAACAGAAACAGAAATGGATATATTTAAATTTGTGGAATGAACCCCATCAACCTCCTAGGAGTCTAAGAGTTGGAAGTAAAGCCAAAAATTGTTTCCATCTTGGTTAAGGAGGAAGGTTTTTACCACTCCACCATTTGGGTCCCATATCAAGCTCCAGCTCCATGATGCTATACTAAGTATTAACAACCTGGAGTTTTTCCCGGCTTCTAGGAAAGAGCAAAATATATGTGATCCATGGCTCTGGTCCACTTCCTCTAACTGTTCCCTTCCCTTCTGTTCTTGCAGTCTATCTGTTACCTTGAACATCTTTTGGTTTGCTGATCAAAACATGAGCAGGTGGTAGAAATCCTGAGGTCAAGTAAACTGGACCTGAACTCTATCCTATTGCTCATTACCCAAACCTTCCCAGGTCCTCATGATCAATCAGACGTGCATTCATTCCCTCCTTTTATACCCAGATTCCCAGAATAAAATACACTTACAGTTGCAGCTGCCTGGAGTCTGGAGACTTCTGATATGGTAGATAGTTAGACCTAGAGTGGTGAGCCATGCCCCAGGATGTAAGGTGGTTATATGGATTTGTTTTCTCATGGACAAAATGGGAAACATCTTCCTCCTGGCATCATTATAAGGATTAAACAAGATAAGGGATGTGAGCTGGGGTGTCACGTACAGTATTGTTGATGGAATTCTCCAGAACAGATTGGCCAAGAGTACACGTAAAACAAAACCTACCTAGTACATCATCATGGCTCAGTCACTTATGCTCTTGGATCTTCAAGAAGAGGCTCAACATGTCTGGACCTCAGTATTGACATCTAGAAATGAAAGCAATGAAATGTATCTTTGATAGGGTTGACAGAATTCTTACATGAAGTATCAGAGTATGTAAATGCTAGACATTTGCCTGGAATAAAGTAGTACTCAATAAATGTTAGCTACATCCATAGTCATTGAGAAAAACACAGCATCAAGTGGCGGTAGATTTAGAAGCCCCTTCCTCCTCTAGAGGGCTATATTCCAGACCATTCTGAATGGGCAAGTTGTTCTTCATCTGTTAACCAGAAATAATAACAGTCTTCAAAGATTGACCCTAATTGTTAACAGAAAGAATGACTAAGGAAGTGAAGTCACTTGGTGGACCATAAAGCTATTATTATCAGGATATTTATAGTAGTGGGATAGTTTTAGGATTTTTTTTTCCCCAGAATGTAATACTGGCTCTTTCTGGACAGTCCCATAATTTCACCCTGATCCACTTTCCTCCATCCTGACTCCCTGTGATAGAATCCCTGTGAGTTTGATTGAAGTAACCTAATACGTTAATCCTCAGTCATCCTCAATCACCTACGTTTATAGAACTTTCAGTTCAAGTCACATTCAGATAGAATCCAACATCCACTTGGAAGGTATTACCTCAGGAAGCATTCAGGATAGTCACAGGGCATGTGCTAGCACTAACAGACCACTGTCAAATGTTAAGACCATGACTGTCATGTGATCAAGAGATTTTCCTACTCATAAATGAGAGAAACTGTAAAATATTGGGACCAGATCAGACCCCTTTAAAGTACCAAGTCTCTGTAGGTAATTTAATGTTAGCACAATGATAATGCCAATCACAAAACCAGTTGATGAGTTGATGCCTTCCAAGGCAATAAATCCTAATCCTAGTGGTGAAAGTTTCAAAAACAGAGATATTATTTATGTCTCCCAAGACCAAGACCTGAAAGACAGCATGCAGGGTCTACTACTTAGTAATATTAGCACTTAGTGAAATGGCGATCTCTGAATGATACAGGAGGCAGGGGAGCCAATACTCAGTGTCTTCCTGCCATTACATAGCAATATGAAAGAATCTGTCAGCCATCTTTATGCCATATTTCCAGAATTTCAATAATATTTTAAACAGTGGTACATATGCATCTCATTCTATAAACAAATTTTATTTTTATTTTACATGAGTCCCAAAGAAGAAAGAGAGTGAGCAGGATACCTCTTTTCTAATTCCCACATTCATCCTGAACTCCACACTACAGTCTCCCCTTTAGATTCCCTGTCTTCTCAACCCTATATTGTTCTTGGTGATGTTTTGTCACTGAGACAATTCCTGGCGAATGGGGGAGATGGTGCCAAGCAGGAGAGCCCAAGTTTGCTGCATCAGCACTTGCATAAAAGCCAGAGAGTGGAGAGTGGTGGCGTAACCCTGGTGTGGGGCCAGGGTGAGGAGAGGAGGCTCCCTGAAAATCAATAAGCAGACAGCCTAGGTGGCTGAATTAGTGAACTACTGTTTCGGTGATAGACAGTGTCCCAGGGAATAGGGTGGAGAGCAATAGAGCAAGGTTCTCAATATCAACCTCTGGCCTCCACAAGCATGTGCACACATACACGCACTCGTGCACACACACATGCACAAGCATGTGTACACACAGAGACAGAAAGACAGTGAGACAGAGAGACACAAAGAGAGAGAACAAGAGAGATACTTCCCCTAGGAGTTCACCAAGAAAGCAAATGTTAAAAAAAAAAGTCTAAAGTCCCTAGCCTGTCTCTTGCTCCCTATACCATCAGTAACTACCAGACTGACTGAAATCCTTTAAAGAAATGAACGATCCAGTTCCAAGACATTACATTACATGTACCACATCCTACCACAACAGAGCCAAAAATATATTGTCCAAATACATTTTCTTCCATTCCAAAGAAAACAACAGATTAGACACTGCATTCTAAGAAACCTTTGTTAGAGTGATGGTTCCCTTAAGCTTCTATTCTCAGCTACTGGGAGAGGCTGGGAGAGGCTGGGAGACACGGTACCATCCATCAACAGCATCTGCATCAGAGAAGTGAACTGTTTATAAACCAGAGGATCTTGTTTGGAGCTCTGCTTCTGGCTAATTCCCCTCCCCACTCCTCAGACAACAAGGTCATCATTTTCTCTGTGTTGAAGATGCCTGAGTCTGCCTGGCTCCAGTGAATGACAGGCTCTGAACAAGTGACTGTTTTTTTGTGTTGGAGAGTCAGCCAGGAAACTAGTTGCATGCATGGCCTGACTCTCTAAATGTAACTCTTTCTTGCAAAGCCAGTTGTTTTTCTTTTCTAAGAACTTCTTTAGTTATGAAGACTGGCACCACTAACAGGCTGGAAGTTACGTTCTGCTTCCTATACCTATATGACTATGATGATGTAGCCCAAGGATAGAGCCCCTCCATCATCACGTGCCTAAATATAGTGGCCTTTCTTGGTTAGGAAGAAACCTTTCAGCTTTGCTAAGTTTATCAGGTCTGACGCAGCAGTACCTCCACTGACCCTGCATAAGACTAGCCTGACTGTGGTCAGTTATGGATTGGAGAGGGGCTCATAGAGCCCTGACCCTCTTTCTGAATTAGCAGCTACTGATCAAGTCTAGGAAGTAGTGTGTCACTGTTTTCTGTTGTATACCAACTAGGTTTCGATGGACAGCTCCAAACTATGGTTACATAAGCAAACTCTGGTTGAAACTCAGTGGGTCACAGAACGAAATGATGCGATGTGAGAAACAGATTTATAGGGAAGGAGGGTGGTTTGACTTATTAGGAGGGGAAATGAGAGAGGCTAGGCAGCAAGAGGAATCGCAGTGTATTTATTATACAAGTATGAGACTGTCAACAAGCAAATTTAGTTAATAGAAAACCCAACGAAACCAAGAGCTTCCAAGAACAAAGGCTAGAACCAGCCTTGCTTAATGAGTGAGTCGCCAAGCACGGAGCATGCGTCGGCCTTAGGTTTTATTTTGTTTTGTTTACTTGGTTTTTTACCTTTCAATCTAATCAGAGAGGCAACAAATAGTTAAGGAAGAAAGTAAAAATCACGGGGTGTGCCTTTCCTAAAAGGGTTCCCCAGAAATCCCCAAGGACATGGAAAGAATGACTAATTCAAGGTCTTTCAAACTGTCTTTCACGGGATCTAATGACAATAGCAAATATTCAATGCATAATAACTGTGTGCTAAATCTTTTCCATGTAGCTTCGCCATTAACCTTCTTAGCAACTCCGTGAGGCAGGTTGGGTTTCTATTATCCCCGTGAGTCGGGACGAGAGGGATGTGATAAGCCCAGACACTGGCCCTGTACATTAAGAGAGAGACTAAAGTGTTATTAAAACCCAGTCCAGCCTGACCCCTCACCAAGGGCCCTTCTCCCTGACATAGACACCCACTCCCCTACTCTCTTGAATCTAGCACAAGCTGACACCTTAAAGGTCAGAAGCCTTTGCACATCCGGCCTGCTGTTTGTACTTTGTCATGGAATCCTCACTTCCAGCCTGCTGCTATACTAACATCTCTGTAACATCTCACAATCGAGTACCGCAGGGGAAACACAAGCCAGGCAGCCCTACCCAGGTGGTTTTCTAGTTTTACAAAGCAGGAACCTAATCTAGACAGAACAACGGCTTGCATCCAGCCACACACATAACTGATAAATGCCAGACCCAGCGCAATGAGGCTGGTCTCCACATCACTGGCTGACACGCTGAAGAGCAACTCTGTCTTACATCACTGTTTCTCAACCGAACAGGAGCCAGCAGCCACACTGAAGCTCAACTCCAGATCAATCCTTAAAACTAATCCCCTTCTGGAAGGAAGGTTAAATAGTCCCTCATTAGAAGATCGTTTCTGCTCAGGCCTGCTGGGCCACTTACGAAATGCTTCCTAGAGGATGCCTTGTTTCCAGGCCTCTGGGGATACCTGAAATACTCCAACAATAAAGCCTTATTCTCGAATTAAGTAAACTTGGAATCACTCAAATATTAAGTGTGGAAAGATTGCTGTATTTAACGGGTATAATTCAAGGAGGGGAGGAGGTGGATGCCAGAACAGATGC
Organism: Mus minutoides; assembly: GCA_902729485.2. NCBI lineage: Eukaryota > Metazoa > Chordata > Mammalia > Rodentia > Muridae > Mus > Mus minutoides. The sequence goes on from LR750012.1 coordinate 1,113,891, forward strand.
AAGCCAACAGCTTTAAGGGCCAAAGCCCTCTCTACGGAGCATGGCCCCCAAATTAGAGAGGTGGTTAGTGCTCTGAGCTATCTCAGTTCTCACACTTAGCAGAGATCTGCAATCTTAACCCTGGAGGGACTAAGGCAGGAGTTATCTCAGGTCTGGGGCCCGAATAGATCACGTAGTAAGCCCCACTCCAGTGGGGGAGGGGATAACATGATTCTAGTACTAATCAGACGCAAATATAAACACGCTTTCCTCTGAACATATGCCACTAGACTGTCCCCTCCTGTGCACATGAAACAGAAAGCAGGTTTGTAACTGTACTGTTAACAGTCGTCACCAGGTGAGGCAGATGGAGTTAGACATCACTGCAGGGAGATTTGGCTGCACTGAGAAAGACATTGTGAAGGATCACTGTGCTGACCTAACACTGGCAATGAGAGTAGGTTCACTCACAAGCTACACCAGGTTCCCCCGCAACACTCACATACCTTTTAAAACCACTCCTTTAAAACCATACCTTTTAAAACCACAGAGAGCTATAGAAAAGTCACTAAAATTCTTACCTTACAAGCATTAGAACCTGAGTTTTATCCCCAGACCCAGTGTGGTGCTATATCTATTTATGGTAACACCAGAGCTGGAGAGGTAGAAACAGGCAGATACTCGGGGCTTACCAGTCAGACAAGTCAGCTTGCTCTGTTAGTTCAGGACAGGTTAAGATCTTTTCAAACAAACCATGTGGATTATGCCTGAGGTGAAACAATACCCATCCTGGTCCTCTGAAATTCACATACATAGACACACACACACACACACACACACACACACACACACACACACACACACACACACCAGAGTGAGCCAGAAATGTCCCCAAAAGCACACTCAGATTACCACAGCACAGAATATACCCTATCATTTGCTCTTTTCCGAGTGTCTTCCCACTGCCAGGGTCTATTCTCTCCACTTTCTGTCTATTCTGTCTGCACAGTCGACATCCCCAGGTGACCTCCTTGGTCCTCCCATAAGGGTTTATTAACAGACACCTTCTTCCACACTTCTGACATTCCAAATCATAGCAGTTAGCATAGCTAGACTTGCAGTCCGGCTCCACGGCCCAGCCCTTGCTGTTACTCAGCAGTTGTTTGCAAAACTGAGTGAAAAGTATGAGCTTCCCTCTCTATGGCCCCTGGCTTGTGTATCCTTTAGGGAACTCAGAGTCCAATGTTAAAGTCCCTGTGCATGGCGCAGAGTAGACTATAAGTAAATGCTATGCCATCATCCATGCCTTTGTTAATACGAGGGGCTTATTCCTTTACATTTCTAACAGGGTTAGCCCTGCTTCTGATGAGATAGTACACACCTCTATGATGTCTTCCTTTGCCCCAGCCCCAGGAGAAAGCAAGGTTAAGTTTCTCAGCCTGCAGATCCATCGCTGACCCACCACCCCTCCAATTCTAATGTAATACATTTCTGGGAATGCTGTTAAAGGGCAGTCTAATGAAAAGGAGCCAGCAGGGTCAGGCTTTGAGATTCTTGAATTTCTTGTGTGCTTGTGTGTAAGGTTGCTGGTTCGAAGACCCCATGAGAGCTACTGGATCTAACCACAGCAGCAAAGGCAGCAACAAAACCAGCCCTGTGTGTTGCCCTGACTCCAAAGGAAATTTCAAATGCTTGGGAGATTGTTTTTGGTACATGAGCAAAATATTTAAGTCTTTCTCAGAGTCATAAATGTCTGGGAGCCTGTTTCTTTGTATGTGCTCACAGTGTTGGTCCAGTCACATCCTACCAATAAATCAGAAGGCAATGGGGGAGAAGAGACACTCTGGAAGATTCCATTCTGGTGATAGATAGATAGATCAAGGAATGAGTGAAGGTGCAGAGAAGAGCAGATGGCCCCTCATAGAAGTCTTTCCAGACAGCTCTGGCATTTGGAGACAGCCCTGGAGCCTGGCAGTGAGCCCTAGTTGAGCTTTTATTAGGAAGGGCCCCACCCTTCAGCACTTGCCGCCGATGGCCCCATTCCCGGATGTTCTTCTCTGTTCCCAGTAAACAGTGAGTGGCAGAATATTGATCAGGAGCCCTTTGAGCCCCCCACACAGTCCCTTTGCTGTTATGCCAAGTCTCCCAGAGGTCAATGTGAAGGAAAACACCCTCTCTCTGTCTCCTTTTTCCAGATGTCCTTGGGCCAGCAGCAGTCCGCAAGAGGAGTGGCTTGTCTGCGGTGCAAGGGAATGTGCTCCGGCTTCGAGCCTCATTCGTGGAGGTAATGGATTTGGTCAAGGAGACTCTGTCTGCTTTTGTTTCTTGACTGTCTTTTCCAAAAACTGTGGGTGGTTCTCTCTGCTGAGACGGTGTAGGATGCATGCTAGGAAGGGCAGCTGGGGAATGAACCTTCCTGCCTGTCCTAATTCAGAAATGAGTGGATGCTGTAAAGATCTTGAGATCATAAGGAAAAATACTTGGCACTTCATAAACCATGTCAAGGTAGATGCTATCTGGCCCAGCGAAGATTATACTCTTGTTTTGTTTGGCTTTGTTTGTTTGTTTGTTTGTTTTGCTGTAACTAAACATCTGACAGGAAGCAACTTAAGGGAGCAGGGGTTTCTTCTGGCTCACAGTTGGAGGGGATACCATCCGCATGGAAAGGAGGAGGACCCACGGTGACAGGGATGCAGCTGGTACTCCTCAAATCTCGGTGGAACAGGATGCAGAGGCCAGATAGGAAGTAGAGCTGGCCTAGGAAAACCCCATGGCTCATTCCCATGGACCCAGTTCTCCCAGCAAGGTTAAAGTTTCTATAACCATATAAAACAGCTACCAGCTGGGACCAAGTATTCAAACACATGAGCCTGTTGGAGAGATTTTACATACAATACACAATAGAAGTCTATGGGAAGATGCTTTGGGGAATGCCTTTAGGGAAGGACTGTCTCCCTACCTCAGCCGCATCTCTGGGGTGGGTTTTAACTTAGCCATGGTTCCTAAAATAGAGGTCAAAGTTAGAGCTTGGGAGATAGTTCTGTTGGTAAAGTGTTTGCCTTACAAACGTGAGAACTTGATTTTCTTTCCCCAAACTCAATTGTCTCTGAGGAGGCAAAGACAGGAGGATCCCTAGGGCTTGCTGACCACCCAGGCTAGCCTTGGCAAATGCCAGCATAACTTTCATTGGAACTGCTGGAGCAATGAGAGACCTTCTCTCAAATAACAAGGAAGAGAGCACCTGAGAAATGACACCAAAAGTTGTCCTCTGACTTTACACACATGCACATACAGGCACACTTGTCTCTCTCTCTCTCTCTCTCTCTCTCTCTCTCTCTCTCTCTCTCTCTCTCTCACACACACACACACACACACACACACACACACGCATGCACACACATGCACACACAGTCAAAGGCATTCTGTCCACAGTACAGGAAGACCAGGACCTGTAATTCACATCTGTACATTAGGAGTGCCTGGTCCAGCTAGAGTTCTGGAATTTGCCTTTCCTTTTATCACCAAGGGCTCTGAAACAATGTTGAGGCTGCCAATCAACATAATGGCCCAGAAATCTTCACATCAGCCTCAGTGTGGATGTTGGCTCTAGAGTTGTACAGGGCATAACCTGGCGACTGCCTCTGCCACCACGGACTGGAAGGATGTACTCCACAGAACGCAGTAGCAAACCAAGAGCTTTTGTTCTTAGTGTCTTACTATCACTTACTACTTGGCGGTTCAAAATTCCCCAGGTGTTTCCTAAGATGCTGACATCTATGATGAGATTGCCGTTGAAAAAATATTCGCCATACGTGAGCCCTTATCTCAAAAGAAATTACTTAATAATGAACAAACCCTCTATATTGAAATAATGAAGCAATATTATACATTAAATAGTATTTCCTTTATTTTGCAAATATGTACAAGTAAAGTGAGTGATTGGAATAAATTTACTAAATGGCATGGTTTGAACTTAGGCTTAAAGGAAACCAGCCTCTAACTCTTAAATATCTGCACTACCGTGGGTTGAGAGCTCTGCCCCATTCCTTGACTCCATTTCCTGACAGACCTCAGTCTCAGAGGAGCACACATGTTCTTCTTCATGGAAGGGACCCAGCAAGTCAAGCAACCCAGGCCTTTATCCACTAAGAAACTTCCTCCTTCACTTGCTCCCAGCAGCAAGGTTCATCCATTCCTTTCTTAACCATTTGAGCAGACTGTGTGGCCTTGAGGAAGTTACCTTAGCTATCGTGTCAGCTCTACTGGTCCTAATCTTTCTTCCATCAGGGTCCCAGACAATATTGAGGGGTCTCTTTAACTCTCTGTGGACAGCTAGATAGTCTCTCTACCTGAGACACCGAGTCAATGCTCCCTCAGCAAGGCTCAGTCTTGGGTTGCTGCTATCCAGCATCTTAAGAGGGTCCTGTAGTGTATGTGGTTTGTTTGTCTGGTTGTTTATGGAGACAGAACAAGTCTGGCCCCATCCCTCATGCTTCCTTGGAGCAGAAGTCTCTTGTTGTTTTAAGCCTTGTGTTTCCTTATCACCCTGCCCATGGTTTTTAAACCAAGTAATTTTCTTGAGCAGCATATATTGTACTTGGAAGTCTAACCTAGAACATGCCATCTTGCATTTGGCCATACGAGGAGCTTAAATCCAACCCATTTTAATACAGTGATGTCACAGCATCTCAACGGGGGGGGGTGTTCTTTCTACACAGCTTCATGTCCCAGTTTTCATAGTAGGTGGTTGAAAATATTCTATTTTTACAATTGTAAAGCAACAGAAGCAACTCTAGGAGAAAAAGAAATGTGGGGGGCTCACAGTTCTAGAAGGTATGCAGTCCATCTTGGTGGGGAAAGCATGACAGTGGGGGCATGAGGCTGGCCCATTGTATTGCATCGGCAGTCCAGAAGAGACAGCAATCAGGAAGTGGAGCCCATCTATAAAATTTCAAAGCCCTCCCCCCACCCCCAGTGACACTCTTCCTTCAGCAAAGCTCTACTCCCTAAGGTTTTATAATCTTCCACACATCACCATTAGCTGGAGCCAGTTGTCCAAACAGGTGAGCTGAGCCGAAGAAGAGTAGTTTTTATATTCAAATCACAACAGATATTTAAATGACTGAACTTTAGTCAACCTGGTTTGAAGGGAAAGCCTGCAACTAGTAGACTTAACTAATACAGAACAGGATACAATTCCCAGCCATCCACAAAGAGAGGAGAATTTGCCACTTTAATGGCACTTAGGTTCTTTTGGGGGTGTGAATGTGTCCCTCACGATGTGGGTACCTGACAAGAGTTAGGGTAGAGTGGCTTCCTCATCTGTCGCGGTGCAGCAGTGTGCCCAGCAGTAAGAGCATGAAGATGCTTGGAAGAGATCTCAAAGATTACATCCCCCTGTTTGTTAACATCTCCCCATCTCAAAGGGTTTGCACTCCCAGCAGTTTAGGTAGCGTCCTGGGATCCCACATTAACCAAAACAGCCCAGAACAAGCTCCACATCCAGTGTCACCTGTGAGGTATAAGGAGATCAGACAGTCAAATGGATCAGAAAGGGCTTATAGTCAGGCCTCCCCAGCATCCCAACATACTACTAGGCTTTTCTGTCCGAGTCTGCGGTTGTCATCTCTCAAGTGAAAATGATTATCTATCACCAACCTTGCAGCCTGCCTCTCAAACTGAATGAGATGCTCAATTATACATTACAAGGGACTCCTTTCTGTGAGACCAAAAAGAAATGACTTCTCATATACAGTCTGCAATGCCCTTAAGGTCTTTGTCTCCTGTGGTGCTGGGATAAATCCTCCAGGGCATAGATTTAACTATTCCTGCACAACAGCCTAACAAACTTGAACTCCAAGATGCAAGCACCCCAGATAACATTCTGTCCATCGTGCCACACAAGACGCAGCCTGAAACGAGACAAAAGTAGTGCTTATTTTAGCCTTCCTTACCTCAAATGTTTTTCAGACTTCAGACCACAGAACACCAGGCTCTCATCTGTATCTCCTAGTATTGCAGTTCAACCTTCTGCTGTTTTGTGTTAAACTTCCCTCTCCTTCTGCCATGTTAATTGTGAGCTCCTTGAAGGTTCCAGATAAACCGCCTCAGCAAATGGGATGCACTTTTCAAGTCCCGCCTTCCCCCCACACACACATACACATATACCAAAAGCACACTATTGAAATGTGGGGGCTGATGAAGCTTCCCTGCAGGCGGCTGGACTATAGGATGGTTTTGTCCACATCCCATCCATGCTTCTACCCACGGGATGACAGAGGCATCATTCATCCTAACCATAATAATGAAAACTGTCAACATTGCTAACCACCCACTGAGGGACATGATGGGGTCAAGGGACCCTGGATGTAAGACAATCTAACGATACTTCAGACAGCCTGGTGTAAGAGCAAGCAGGGCTCTTTCAGGACGCTTCATCCTCGTCTCTGCCGTTGGTCTCAACATTGCTCACTTTCTTTTTTAAAAAATCTCTTAAATCGCATGTACTGGGGTGTCTGAGACATTGCACAGCAAACCTTGGTGACAGGCCTTTGAAGGGAGGGGAGAACACTTTTCTTCTCACACCAAGGAACTCTCTAGAGTTCCTAAACCTTAACAGCATGACACAAAACAGCCAAACACTTTCTTTTATTAATTGTCAGAGAGAGAGGCACCAGGGCTTTCAAGGGAACTTGATATTTCCCCAGAATGTATCTTTTCCTCCTGGGCCCCTGTCAAAGCCACCCTTCCCGGGACATCAATCGCCCCCTTCCCCATGCCCCC
>LR751255.1:0-79773 GCA_902729485.2 Mus minutoides
GGTACTTTCTCTAGCTCCTTCTTCCTTGGGAACCCTGTGTTCCATCTAGTAGCTGACCGTGAGCTTCCACCTCCATGTTTGCCAGGCATTGGTATATTTTCCCCTGAGACCTCTATATCCGGGCCCTTTCAGCACCATCTTGCTGGCATATGCTATAGTGTCTATGTTTGGTGACTGATTGTGGAATGGATCCCTGGCATTATAAAGTATATACCTTAATATCATTTTAAGGTATATACTTTATAATGCCAATAAAAAGAAAGCTAAAGCAAGAGAGTACCTATCTATGAGGTAGGTGAAGAGAGATAAATAGAATTAAACTATTCTATGATCTCATTATTTGGAAAGGTTATAAAAATATTAATTAACTTTACACTGTACTAAGTATACATTTAATTTTTTTCAAGGATTGCCTCAAAAAAAAAGAAATAAAATAAGAATAAGTATCTCCCAAACCAATAAAGAGGAAAAGATGAACTTAAAGTAATAAATTAAAGCAGCAAAGGGAGAAGAAAGAAAACACAAGAGTGAAGACAAAAAAAAAAAAAAGGTACAAGATAAAGGAAACAAAATAGGTCTGAATAGATGAGTAATTAGGATAGATCAAAATGGACTGTGTCAAAGAATGGATCAGGATGTGCTGTGTGTAAAAGCTATGTCTGAAACATAAAGACAAAGGTTAAGAGTTAAATCATGAAAACATGATGAAAAGAAGCGAACATTAACCTAGAGCTGTGTTCAAATCAGGCAAAATGGGCTTTCCAGACAAAGGATTTACTAATGGTAATCATTGTTTAATGCTAAAATGCTAACTGTCTCAGTAAATAATAAACTTATTTTTGAATGTATCCACTAAAATAAAATATACAGAAGAATATAAAAGAACTATAGGAAGAAAGCAGATCTACTATGTTATTGGCAAAATTTGACACGCCTAAGAGATTGGCTATGTGATTTTGATATGCTTTGATTATGTGATTAGCAACGAAGTCTATATATTAGGTACATATATTATACGTTTAATATGGACCCATTATACCCTGTATATATATATATATATATATATATATATATATATATATATATACTTCTCAAAACACTTTGGACTAGTGTATAACTTGATGTTTCGTTTAAAGTTACTATAAATTTTTAGTGATAAAACACAGGAAGTAGCTAGGACCAGTGGAACCCAGGAACTCCTCCATACAGTAGCATGGGTTCCTTCTAGTCTGGGCTGGTACCCTGAGCAGACCTTATGTGAGAACAATGTAGCCAGTCCTATAACATCCAGAGGTCACTTCACTCCCAGGCACTCTAACATGCCCAGGATCACAGGATGACAGGATCACAAGATAATAGGATCACAGGATCACAGGAACTTGGTCACACCAGGATCTCAGGATCCCAGAGGCAGCTTGACTCCCAGGAGCTCTGACACACCCAGGATCTCAGTATCACAGGATCCCAGAATCACAGGATCCCAGAGACAGCTGAACTCTGAGGAGTTCTGACACAACCAGGATCACAGGAAGGACAGGCTCCAGTCAGATATAGCTAGGGTAGGTAGCAGTAGAGGTAATCAGATGGTGGGAGGCAAGCATAAGAACATAAGCAACAGAAAACAAGATTACTTGGCATCATCAAAACCCAATTCTCCCATCTTAGCAAGTCCTGGATAAAAACCATCACTCCAGAAAAGCAAGACTCAGATCTAAAATCACTTCTCATGTCTGTGATAGAGGACTTCAAGAAGGACATAAATAACTACCTTAAAGAAATACAAGAGAACATCGGTAAACAGGTAGAAGCCCTTAAAGAGGAAACACAAAAATCCCTTAAATAATTACAGGAAAACGTAATCAAACAGGCAAAGGAAATGAACAAAACCATCCAAGATCCAAAACTGGAAATAGAAACAATAAAGAAATCACAAAGGGAGACAACCCTGGAAATAGAAAACCTAGAAAAGAGATCTGGAGTCATAGATGCAGGTATAGCCAACAGAATACAAGAGATAGAAGAGAGAATCTCAGGGGCAGAAGATACCATAGAAAATATTGACACAACAGTCAAAGAAAATGCAAAAAGGTCTGAACCCCAAACATCCAAGAACATCTAGGACACAATGGAAAGACCAAACCTAAGGATGATAGGTATAAAAGAGAGTGAAGATTCCCAACTCAAAGGGCCAGTAAATATCTTCAACAAAATAATAGAAGAAAACTTCCCTAACCTAAAAAGAGAGATGCTCATGAACATACAAGAAGCCTACAGAACTCCAAATAGACTGGACCAGAAAAGAAATTCCCCCCGACACATAATAATCAAAACACCAAATGCACTAAACACAAAAAGAATATTAAAAGCAATAAGAGAAAAAGGTCAAGTAACATATAGAGGCAGACCTGTCAGAATTACACCAGACTTCTCACCAGAGACTATGAAAACTAGAAGACCCTGGAGAGATGTCATACAGACCCTAAAAGAACACAAATGCCAGCCCAGACTACTATACTCAGCAAAACTCTCAATTACCATAAACAAAAAAAAACCAAGATATTCCATGACAAAACCAAATTTACACAGTATCTTTCTGTAAATTCATCCCTACAAAGATTAATAAATGGAAAACTCCAGCACAAGGAGGCAAACTACACCCTAGAAAAAGCAAGTAAGTAATCTTTCAACAAACCCAAAAGAAAATAGCCACACAAACGTAACTCCACCTCTAAAAATAAAACAAAACAAAACAAAAAACAGGAAGTAACAATCACTTTTTCTTAATATTTCTTAACAGCAACAAACTCAACTCCCCAATAAAAAGACATAGACTAACAGACTGGATATGTAAACAGGACCCAGCATTTTGCTGCACACAGGAAATGCATCTCAGTGACAAAGACAGACACTCCCTCAGAGTAAAATGTTAGAAAACAATTTTCCAAGCAAATGGCCCCAAGAAACAAGATGGTGTACCCATTCTAATATTGAATAAAATCAACTTTCAACCAAAAGTTATCAAAAAAGATAAGGAAGGACACCTCACACTGGTCAGAGGAAAAATTTACCAAGATGAACTCTCAATTCTAAACATATATGCTCCAAATGCAAGGGCATCTATATTCATAAAAGAAACTTTACAGAAGTTCAAAGCATACAATGCACCCCATACAATACTCTCAGCAATGGATAGATCATGGAAACAAAAATTAAACAGAGACACAGTGAAACTAACAGAAGTTATGAACCAAATGAATCTAACAGATATTTCTAGAACATTTCATCCAAAAGTAAAAGAATATACCTTCTCAGAACCTGATGGTACCTCTCCAAAATTGACCATATAATTAATCACAAAACAGGCCTCAACAGATATAAGAAGATTGAAACAATCCCATGCACCCTATCAGATCACCACAGACTAAAGCCTATCTTAAATACCAACAAAAACAACAGAAAACACACATACACATGGAAGCTAAACAATGCTCTAATCAACGATAATTTGGTCAAGGAAGAAATAAAGAAAAAAATTAATGGCTTTTTAGAATTCAATGAAAATGAAGACACATCATACCAAAACTTATGGGACACAATGAAAGCAGTGGTGAGAGGAAAACTCATAGCTCTAAGTGCCTCCAAAGAGAAACTGGAGAGAGCTTACACTAGCAGCTAGACAGCATACCTGAAAGAATAAAAAGAAGCAAATACACCCAAGAGGAGTAGATGGCAGGAAATAATCAAACTCAGAGCTGAAATCAACCAAATAGAAACAAAAAGACCTATACAAAGAATTGACAAAACCAGGAGCTGTTTCTTTGAGAAAATCAACAAGATAGATAAACCCTTAGCCAGACTAACTAGAGGGCACAGGGACAGTATCCTAATTAACAAAATCAGAAATAAAAAGGGAGACATAACAATGAAATATACCTTAAAATAATTATTCTGTTTGTTGACTATTAACAGTTAAAAAGGTTAAAATCATGTTCTACAAACATCATGGAGATATTATTTATAATTTTTCCCACTGTGCTTGAAATTAGCATTTTCTTAGTGTTTAACTTTAAAGTGTTTTTGTTATTTTGAAATTTTTAAAACATACTTACTGATAAAATAAAAAAAAATCACAATCACATTGACTGGATTTTTCTGATGACAATATACTATTTTTAATACCACAAGAATAGAGCCACAGGTATATGTGTGTGCTCATGTGCATATACAGACAATACATATAGATGATGCACACACAAAATAATGTACCATAAAGAAGGAACAACTCCATATAGGAATTACAGAATATTTAAAACCAAAGAAAATAACCTCTCACTGAACCTTGAAGCATATAGTCAAAATGAGGCTTAGAAGAAAACTGTGTAAATTGAAATACTTTATTTAGAAAAGTCAAGAGTGGATCTGGTAAGGCACACAAACAGCCAGAGAAGGTTAACAAAAAAAAGTAAAATAAGAAGAGTAAGGTGTAAAGAAGCCATAGGGAGAGATAAGTGATTGAAATGGAAATTTGTGCTCTAAAAAAAGTTGCCTGAACAGACACCTCACCCAGTCAGTGCCTCCAAGGTGATGGCCACAGATGATGGCAGCCCATCCATAGCCTCAGCACAGCCAATTTGTTTATCAGCTGTCGTTCACAGTCATTCACAACCAACAAAGGATTATCACATATATAGGACAAGCTCTCAGGGAAGACAAATCAAACTGAACAAGTGGGGAGGTAATCAGGAAGAAAACCATCTTTCAGAAGAATTACTACTTTCAGAGATGCAGGGAAATGGTGTTTTAATGAAGCAGCTATGGAATACTGGAATTACAGGAACACGTGGAGGGAAAAACATGATAGAAACATTTTAAAACCAAGAAGGAAGATTGCTAAATAAAGTTAAAGAACATCCACATAAAACTGAAAGGTAGCAACTGGTTATGATGGGAGAAAAAAAGAGTAATCGAGTCATAGGGACATTTCATTATGTCCAGCATCTGAGAAAAGAGAATGCATTGTACAAACAAAGGAGGCAGGAAAGGAGGAGGGGGGGGTGAGAAGCACAAGGAGGCAGAGGAGGAGGAAGAGGAGGGAGAAATAAAGAAACAACTCACAGAGATTCATTAGTTGCAAAACCCATGATTTTCCATATCAGCAGGATCCTAAACAGTGATGAAACTATGCCTGCTCTGAGACACAGTGCTCAAAACTTTTAACCCACTCAGGAAAATAATAGCTCCTAAAACTTCCAGAATTAAAACTAAACAGGTGTAAATGTGATCAAGAATCACAATGACTTCAGATGTCTCTACAAGAACACATGAAACTAACAGATAATTATGATGCCTGCAAAATTCTTCAGGAAACTGCTTTCTAAATTAGATACTTACACTATCCAAATCCTAAGTAAATGACAAAGGACAGATATTTTCAGACATTAAAAAAAATTCTATTTTTCCCTGCTACACATTTTGCTTTTAGAAACCTATGAAATATGATGTCTCATCAAACTTAGATGTAAACCAAGAGAAATAAGAGAAAGCAAAAAATATTAACCCTTAAAGTGTAAAATTTTATATATATATATATATATATATATATATATATATATATATATATATATATATATACCACAACAACCAAGCAAACACAAGGTATAGAGGAAGTGCACTCATTAGCCACATGAGTGCTTTGTGGTCAAGAAATCAGGTAGAAACACTCTGCTATCTAGATCCTGGGATTCAGTCCAAAACATAAGAGAAATGATCTCTATAGCATATATATGTGTATATGCATAGCCTATCTTAAGAAAGATACAGTTGGTTGACTCTATCAAAGGGAACTTGGTGAAAGGACTTGAAGGGAGAACTGTTTTATTCAATTTCTTTTTTTTATTAGATATTTTCTTTATTTACATTTCAAATGTTATCCCCTTTCCTAGTTTCCCCTCTGAAAATCCCCTATTCCCTCCCCCACCACCCTGCTCACCAACCCATTCACTCCCACTTCCTAACCCTGGCATTCCCCTACACTAGGGCATAGAGTCTTCACAGGACCAAGGACCTCTTATCCCATTGATGACCAACTAGGCCATCCTCTGCTACATATACAGCTAGAGCCAGGAGTCCCACCCTGTGTACTCTTTGATTGGTGGTTTAGTCCCTGAGAGCTCTAGGGGTATGGGTTAGTTCATACTGTTGTTCCTGAAGGGGCTGCAAACCCCTTCAGCTCCTTAGGTCCTTTCTCTAACTCCTTCATTTGGGACCCTGTGCTTAGTTCAACAGATGTCTGTCAGCATCCACTTCTGTATTTGTCAGGCACTGGCAGAGCCTCTCAGGAGACAGCCATAGCAGGCTCCCATCAGCAAGAGCTTGTTGCCATCCACAATAGTGTCTGGCTTTGGTGATTTTATATAGATCCCCAGGTAGGGCAGTCTCTGGATGGTCATTCCTTCAGTCTCTGTTCCACACTTTGTCTCTGTAACTCAATTTCTAATATACTCCTTTGTTTCTCAGAAGTGTTGTAACTGAGTCTACCCAAAATGAATGTGTGTGTGTGTGCAAGTGTGTGCACACGTGTACGCATGTTCCCTGTTTTCATCTGATTCAATAATTTTGCTTCTAGGATTTATTCTAATATGCCTCTGCATATGTGCAAAAAGATTTATGTTCAAAGTTCCTTGTGGTCAGAAACAAAATAATTGTATATATTATATCTTTCAATAAAACTTGGTGAAATACTTATATACATGCATACAGTAACATGTTTTTTAGCTATAAGAGGAAATGAAGAAACATTTCATGACACACAAACAAAATTTCCGTAAATTATTATGTATAAAAGGCTAGGAAACATGTCTCTTATTGGAATAACCAACGCTGTTTGTTTGTATTTGAGGCCTGAATCAAAGACAGGAACTGATTCCTAGAACTGTAAAAATAGCCAACGCCCAGGGTTAAGAGGGGTGGGAATAATAAATATATATTTACTAAATTGGATTTATCTCAGAACTCCAAAGACATCCTTAGAATTAGATAATATTCAATGGTAATGCAAATTAACAATTTAAAAAGGAAAGCCACATGATCACTGTAATACAGAAAAGACTTTGACAAAGACGAATACACATCCAAAAATAAAATCCTCAACAGTAAAAATACAAAGAAACATCTTAAACCAAGTAAATAGCATTGTGTTGTTTGTTTCTTTCCAGATCTGTGATAAATGCCATGGCCAAGATACCTTAAGGGAGCATTCATTTTAGCTCAGGGCTCTGGGGGTAAGAGACCATCCTGGAGGGGAAGCATGGCAGCAATAGGAAGCTGAGAGCTCACATCTTCAAAAGGGAGCTCAAAACGCAGAGAGAAAACTGAACACGACATAGCCTTCATGCTCTCGAAGCATACCTGCTTCTGGTAACCTCCTTCCAATAACAAGAAAGTCTGTACCCCCTAAGCCTCCCCAAATACCACCAACAACCTGGCATTAGGCATTCAAACACTGTTTCTTACAGGATTGTCTCTCATTCAAAAACCACTACAGATCTCTTGCCAGGATCCCAGAAGAACCAGTGAACAAAGGTTAAAATTAATTTTTATAAAATAAGAAACAGGACAGGTTACTCTGAAAAAAAAAATAGAAGAATTGAACCCTGTTCAGCAAAAACAAAAAGACCATAACCAAAATAATATTATTGAATTAAACACACGATCTGAATATCTGAATGAGAGAACAGGCTGGCTTAAACAATAATGATATGCTTATATGCAAAAAATACCCAAATGAATCTGTAAGTTACTAAAGAAAAATCCAATATCTAGACTAACACACACACACACACACACACACACACACACACACACACACACACATATATATATATATATATATATATATATATATATATATATATATATCTTATAGCACTAAGCGGCGATGAAGAAGAATCAGTTTTGAAATATATTTAATAAATGTAACCAAAATAAAGTACCTAGAAGTAAATCTCATATTGTGTGATATTTCCATAGAGAATTATAAACCTAAAGTGAACGAGAAAAGAGAAACCCATAAAGGGGACTTTTACAATAGCCACAGGTAAGGATTTTAATCACCTTGAAAACAGTTGTCCTTATTCATTTTATGCAGCAACTACTACAGTTTAAAAACATCCCCAGTTAGTCAAAGCTCCAAAAAATCATATAGAAATAAAAAATTCAACGACCCAAGAAAATTAAAAAAAAAAACAAGTAAGAGTTGAGTTATAATATTAGAGGCCTTAACCTACATGATGCCTGATTTCTACAGAACACTCCTATATCAAGAAACAGGAAACGCTTGTTAAGAATAGAAAAATGAATAATCTTAGCATTAGATAATATCTTATAAAAGCACATACATGCACATGTACACATACACACATACATTTATGGGCATGCTAATGTGTGTATGTGTATGAGAGAGTGAGTGTGTGTGTGTGTGTGTGTGTGTGCGCGCGCGCGTGCGTGCACACGCATGTGTGCGCACACACACACACCAAGGGTGGTAAATAAAAACAACGTATGGAGCACTATCAAATAGTTACTTAAATATAAATGGTCAAATGTAGCAATCAGGTGACAGAGATTGGTAGTGTAAATAGAAAAAAAAATGTCACCTAACTATATGCTACTATAAAACTTAAACATCATAAGTAGTCTTCAGACTTTCAAGTACATCATGCTAATAGCAATCAAAAAATTGAATTATCTGGTTTAAAAGTATAGCAATGAAGAGAAACACATTGCTTAGAATAAATCCTCTAAAATAGCTACCTTGACAGCTTCAGGATTATCATGAATTAAGGACATCTCTTCATGGACCAACAAGTCTACAGTTACAATCAGAAACATCAATGGTGTTTGCTCAGCAAGGCGTAGAACAAATAAAGAAAAATCACCACAGATTTTGATCAGCACCATCAAACAACTGGAGTTAACTGGCATTGATAGAGCATCCTAGACCCAAACAGCAGGACACACAACCTTCCCAAATGGACAAACAACTGTCACCAAAATAGACTGAGCAGCTAACTACCTGTTACCACATAATTCTTCCCAGCTAGAGTCCGGAATTACACTACTCATATTCATTACAACATGGCTCATAATAGGAAAAATCACTGGAAACAACACAAGCTGTGATGATATAATACTGTGGAATAATTGTAGATAGAAATAAATTATGCCTGTTCTACAATAAGATGTACAAACAAGAGCAGCATATAAAAGTGAATAGCAGAAGATTTCTGTGGAGTTTTAATTCTGGCAAATTATCTGAGAAGTTAAGCAATACACATTTGTAATGTATATGTTGACTAAGTATATAGTGTATTCTACAGGAATACAGATACATATACTATACTAAACCTGTATCACCAGACATGAAATTTATAAAAATGAAGTCAGTATTGTGCTTACTTACCTCTGGCTGGCAGAAAGACAGTAGAACTGGGAGAAAATGCATGTGATTGGAAATATCCTTTTTCTTAAGCTTCTGCTTCCGTGGCATTTATAATTTTCTCTCCTAAGTTTAAAATACATTTTAGTTTGTGTGTAAAAAATAACATACAGTTCAACTTGTATGCTTAAATATAAGAAGGAGAAAAGTGAATCAAAATAAGAAATCTTTTATTAAAATTATTCATGAGGAGCTGATACATACGGAAGACCAAGATCAAAGTTATAATAATTCACTGTTCATAAAGAATAGAACAGAAGTCAAGCATGGTGGGGTCACAGCTGTAATCCCAGCACTCCGGAGGCTGAGGCAGAAAGATTGGCATGAGTTCAAGGCTGTCCTGAGCTGCATAGTGTGTTCCAGGCCATGTGGGATGCTGTCTTTAAAAACTTCAAAAAGGAGGGAGGAGACATCAAATAATCCAGAACAAATACTGTTTAATGATTGGAAAGACCTTATTGCTTAAGCCACCACACACTTTGGTTGTAGAATGTAGAGACATCAAACAGGAAATGAATGAGCTGGAAGCTCCCTCCCCACAGGCTAGCTTTTTTATTCATAATTCTGGTGAAAAAAAGTCTACAGTATTGAGCCGGGCGTTGTGGAGCACGCCTTTAATCCCAGCACTCGGGAGGCAGAGGCAGGCAGATTGTGAGTTCGAGGCCAGCCTGGTCTACAAAGTGAGTTCCAGGACAGCCAGAGCTATACAGAGAAACCCTGTCTCGAAAATCCATAAAAAAAAAAAAAAAAAAAAAAAAAGTCTACAGTATTACATCATGTAGCCCTGCATGCTACAATACTGACCTAACAGGCAAGGTATGCTCAGTGGTCAAATAGCGACATAACTGTTCCAGGAGTCACCAACAACTTCATATTGAATTTGAGGGCTGTTCTACTCTGGGAATTCATGCCTAGGACCATAAGCCTGGTCAAAAATCCCATGAAGAGAGAAGATAGGCTCTAGGGAGGGCCCTGTTGACAGTAATCTCTTTAGCATGCTGCTATCAGTCTGGGTTGGAGAAGCTTCTGTTTACAGTGGGAAGTATTATTTGAAAAACAAGCCTGTTGTTAAACTACCATCTAAATATTTATGTTTCTATCTATTTATTAGTTCTGTTTTCAGCTTTGATCAAAGAAACTTCCTTTTACAGTGGACAGCCAGGTATGGCAGAGACTTGTAATTGGGCAAAGGGCTGAAAATAAATGACTGTCAATGATCAGTACTAATGAGACATCTATGTGACCCCACCCAAGGCTCAGAGAACATCATAGACAGGGGTCTGAAAGTATATTAAAAAGAAAACAGATGAAGGAAAAGAGTTGTTGTAAAGTACTGTCTCCCTGGGGAGGAAATCACAGTACCTGTGGTTCCTGAACAAGACTTATAGAAGACTGGCCCCTTCAGCCTTCCCAGAGGAGCCCTGGGCACTGAATGGGTTCAGGATAAGAAAGGGTCTTTTTCTTTTTCTTTTGCAGTGATGTAGTCATTGGTTAGATGCTCATGCTCCAGTAAATAACTCCCAACTTATGCTCATGAAAACAGCTCTAACTAAGCTCAACAGGTCACAAAAGAGAGAAGACAGGAGAGCCAAGAAGCTGTGAGAACGAAGGGGCTTGCAGAGAGTGAGAACAGGAATGTATATGATCAAAACACATTTCATGAATTCATGAAATTGGCAAAAAATTAAAAACTGTAAATGAAAACTGTTTGAATCTATAAACTGATATTATTTAAGAAGGAAAATATTGTTAGCTTCGAGTGGATTATAAAGCTTCCAGTATTTTCAGGGGCTTTTTAAATAATCACAAATGAGAGAAGACACAGGGGTTGTTTTCTGTAGTTTCACTTCATTAGTCTATAGAAGTTGAATTTAAATGTACACACACACACACACACACACACACACACACACACATAATCAAAAGAGGCCATGAACTTGAGAGTAGGCAGGTATTTGGAAGGGGCTGTAGAGAGGGTATGTTGGAGGAGTTGGATGGAGGAAATGGAGGAAGAAAGTGATGTAATTCTACTTCAAACAAATAAAGTAAATATCTTCTTTTTATCTTTACAGGAAAATGGAATAGAGTATGAAATTGGACATTAGAATTATAAAAGAAATGAAGGGACAAAATTGGAGCAGAGACTGAAGAAATGGCTCACCAGGGCTGGTCCGACTTGGGATCCATCCCATGGGTACGGGGTGGAGGGGTGCACCAGACCCTGACACTATTACTGATGCTATGTTGTGCTCACAGTTAGGAGCCTAGCATGCTTGTGCTCTGAGAAGCTATACCAGCAGCTGACTGAGACAGATGCAGATACTTACAGCCAACCATTGGTCTGAGGTCCAGGAACCCTATGGAAGAGTTTACGGGAAGGACTGAAGACCGAATGGGAAGAACAACAGTTTCAACTAACCTGGACCCCTGGGAGTTCCCAGGGACTAAGCCACTAACCAAAGAGCATACACAGGCTGGTTGGAGGCTGCTGGCACAGCACATATGTAGCAGAGGACTGACTGCCTTGTCTGGCCCCAGTGGGAGATGATGTGTCTAATCTTGTAGAGACTGATGCCCCAGAGAAGGGGTATTCCCAGGGAAAGGCACCCTCTCAGAGGTGAAGGGGAGGAGGGATGGGGTGGAAAAGTTTGGGAAGGGGGGGGAACCAGAAGGAGGGGTCAACATTTGGGACATAAATAAATAAATAATTTTTAAAAATTAAAAAAAAAAAGAATTCTCAAGCTCTAGCCCTCTTATTTACTGTTTCCTGACTTATTCCATCTCCAGGCAGAAACCAAGTGGAAATCACAACCATGAAGACAGGACGAGCTGTCAAGACTGTCCTTGTGCAGCAGGGCAGGTGTTCCAAACCCAATATGCAGCGATGAGACCTGACTCAGGACATCTATGCCAAGGGGACCCAGTCTGAACAAACAAGGTCCCCAAGTGAGGCTCACAGGTAAAGGTCAGGCCTGAATGGCAATGCATGGCACAGGCTTTGGGCCCAGTCATTTACAGATTAGAAGTTGAAGGATCCCACATTACCTCACGAAGTGAGACATTATTTTTCTGAGCCTCATCTCCATCACTTGTACATAAGGAAAATAATTTTGCTTACACAATTAGTCTTCAAAATTTTGGCAAAACACTCACAAAAATGAATGGTACAGAGGTGGTGCTTAAGAATTTGCATTGAGCATTGCTCAGCCAAAATTCTAAACCTCACCAGAAACCAGTCACAGACTGCTGTTAAGGGTGCTGGCACCGTTCCTGTTGGTTCAGAAATGAACAGGCTGAGCCCAGAGGAGAATGGTCGAGGTAAGGCCAGTCAGCATAGTACTCCTTAGCCTGAATTTTGTCATCGGCACAATAAAACATTCGAGTTGAGTGTCTCTAAGGACCTCACGATGCTTAGTTCTAAAACTCTCAGATCTGTGAACCAAATCTAATGTGAATTCTATGTTTAGAACTGATATATTGTTAGATCAACTGGGAGTGACTAGAGTCATATCATCTATTGATTTACATCAAGGTTGATGGTAAATGACCTTGGATAAAGAATATAATCTAGAATGGTATTTGTAACACAAATGGAGTGTAAAGTTTAATGGCTAGCCCTTTGCACTGAGGACCTCTTAGATATATCGTTGAAGTTTAAAGGGGTCTCAGAAGGCAGGAAGTCAAATATTCCAACCAGCAGAAAAAAAAACCCTAGAGAACACCCCCTCTCCCTTATGGCCTGGCTTGAATATATCTGAGAACACAACTTTATTTCCTCACCTCTGGAAGCAGGTCACTGGACTGCTCTTCTTAAGACCAAATCACTGTTGAATCCAGAATGTTTTCTTCTTGGTTATAATAGTTTCTAATATTTGAATAAAAGCATAATTCTTTCCAAATCATATACCTTCAATTAGTCCATACAAACAGATTAGACTCCATAACATCCCAACTGCCTTCTTTGGAGCCACTGAATTAAGAATGAGGCTCCAGTCATGGCACACAAAGACAATCATCTCCAGTTAGTGAGATACGGGGCCATGTAACGGTTTCTTTCATATTTGGGAGTTCTCACTTAGGAACATAAGAGTTAGATGGCAAAGACAATTATTTTTACAAAAAAAAAAAAACATACCACATTGTATTAACTCTTTCTTCTTTTTCTTTAAATAAAACAATGTGAGAATATCCAATAAGGGTAACAGAATGGGTAGAAGTGTGCTGATTTTGTCCTGTTCCATTTAATCCCTCCCCACTTATGCCCTACCATGTTGTGGTTACTGGAAGCCTATTTCCCAGAATGCCCCAGAAAACCTAACCTCTTGGTCTCTTATGAGTCCTAACATTGTATTTGAAATCAATTAAGATGCCATATATACTGCTAGCATGGAGCATAGAGCATAGTGTTTATCAAGATCAGTTTAAACCCCAGCTCTACCCCTTTATGTGTATTTCCTGTTGTGTAGGGAGCCATTCAACCACTTCTTAAAGACGGCACTGACCGACTCAGCTGTACTGGCATAAACAACTCTTAATTGGCATTAGGCAGTGTCAGCTGTTGTTTGATCTTGTGCCTGAGATCACCTGGTGTATAAGCAAGAGCCATGGGGCAGCCTGAGACCACCTGGTGTCTGAGCTCGGTGATTGGCCAGGACAGGGTTTAAATAGCTGCTCCTGGGTTGGCTCAGGGCCCCCATTCCATTCTACCACTCTACTCTGCTACTCCACTCTTCCTGGCCCCATTCACCATTTCACTCTGACACTCTGTAACTGCATGGCCATTTGTCGTTTGCCATTTTAAGCTGTAAGTGCATCAAGTTCCTGAGTAAACCGCCTGGAGAAGAAGCCTGGTTGTCTAGTGTCTTATTCCCTGCTGGACGGGGAAGGCACTTGACAAGATGGAGGCCCGCAGGAAGGTTTCAGAACTCCAGAGGTACAGGGTGGGTCTGGTAAGTATAGGCCTTAGCAAGTCTGTGGTAAAAGCGGCTACAATTTCAGTCTGCGGTAAAGCGGCTGGCAGGCCCGGTAGAAGGTTCCTAGGAGGAGTAAAAGTTCCCAGGTCTTTGGGACGAGTGAGGCTCCCGGAATCTGGGACAGATCAAAAGGTTTCCGGTAAGGTATGAGTTAGAGGGTGTAAGGTTTCTGGGACGAATTGTAGGGTTCCCAGCACGAGTGAGAAGGAGTAAAAGTTCCCAGGTCTTTGGGATGAGTGGGGCTCCCGGAGGCTGGGACAGAGCAGGAAGTTCCCGGCAGTAGGGACAAGGTAGATTAAAAGGTAAAACAATGGGCAATTTACATTCTTGCCCGATTCGAGGAGCTTTCAGAAGCTCCTAAGAACCAAGAGAAAAGAGGTAAGGAATTGAAAGAAGGAACGCATCATTCTCAGGAGGGTGAAGTAAAGGAGAGTAAATTGGAGAATTGTCAGGAGAGTGAGTTGTAAAAACAAACAAACAAACAAACAAAAAGGTAGAGTTTAGGAAGGACAAGATTTAAAAGATAGAGAAGCTTGAGGAAGGAATCGAGGCTAAGTTACAGGTGAACAACCAGAAGCCATAAGACAAATGGGCACTGAGGTGCGCAAGTGATTTTGATAAAATCTTTGCAATTGCCATCCACAGTCAGGAAAAAGGAAAGTCAGCACCTCCTCCACCTGGACAGCTCAATGCAGAGCTGAAAGTGAGTGGCTGTTCACCTGGACAGGATGTTAAGATAATCAGGATAACAGTTGGATTATTTAGGAGCCAAAGTAGGAACAAAACAGATAATGCCACAAAAAGTAGAGTTTAGGAAAGATAATTTGAAAACTTTAAATGATTTCCAAAGATTATTAGGTGACATTAATTGGGCTCGATGTTACCTGAAGATGCCAAATTATGAATTAAAACCTTTGCATTCAGGTGTGATAGCTTCAAATTATATAGGAGAGGTAAAAATCATGGTTTCTTCCCCTGAAGTATATGTGCTATATCCCCAGGAGATAAAATTGCACAGATAGTATTACTCCCCAGTTGTCATGCTAAGTATCCAACCAAGGGAAAAGGAGGATTTGGATCTACAGGGGGGTCTCAGGGAGGAAGCATATGCAAAGGAAAATAAAGAAGACTTGAGACAGCAGTGAATAAACCTTGTAGAAGGACAAGGTAGAGATAAAATGTGTTTTGTGTAAGGTATTGTCTGTCCTTGGCATGCCAATCTGTTCATGTCTGTCATGTGAAGTCTGTTTTTGTTATTGTCTGTTCAATTCACTGGTTCACTACAAATCCCAGTTCTCAGTATAGAGTCTGGCCAGCTAACGCTAAGAACTAAGGGGCAAAGTTCCAACTGACAGAGGCAGAAGCAGACTCTTCTTTAAAGACATCAATATTAAAAAAGATCTTAAAACATACTGCCAAAAAAACAGTAAATAAGAGGAGTGAAAAACATAATAACAAAAAACTCTTAGCACAAGGCTGAATCTATAGCACAGCTGATAGCAAAGGCTCTGAAAATAAGTGTAGGAGCTTTTGGTAAACAACCAGAAGCCATAATTACCCCCTATACACCCAAACAAATAGAAGTGTTAGCTGCTACTAATGACGAATGGGCAGTGGTGTGTACAAGTATGACAGGTGAATTTGATAATCATTATCCCTCTAGCCCTTGGATTCAGTTTGTTTTAAGAAATCCTGTGATTTTTCCTAAGATCACAAGGCTGAAGCCGATTGCAGGTGCCGTTAATGTATTTACAGATGGATCTAAAGGAGGCATTGGAGTGATATATAGGGAAGGTTATCTCCCCAAAATTTATCTTTTTCCACATGTATCAGCACAAGCAGCTGAGCTGAATATAGTCTTGCCTGTACAGCAATTGGAAAATGTGGGTTTGATAAAAAAGACATCTGCTGTTTTTGAGCTATTAACTGCAATACAAAAGTGCATATGGGATCATAAGAACCCCTTTGCCTGGTGAGAAGGCTCGCAATGTCATTGGACATTGCTTAGAAGCTTGGGCTGCCTGGGGAAAGCCTCAGCAGCTCAAAACTGACAATGGACCAGCTTATGTCATTTGCAGTCATGGACTGCCATATAATCCACAGGGCCAAGGCATTGTGGAACGCGCTCATAGCACTTTAAAGGAGTGCTTACAAAAACAAAAAAGGGGAATAGGCCATTTTTTATTTCATTACCATAGAAATAAAAAAGGGGGAAATGTAGGGAGCCATTCAACCGCTTCTTAAAGACAGCACTGACCGACTCAGCTGTACTGGCATAAACAACTCTTAATTGGCATTAGGCAGTGTCAGCTGTTGTTTGATCTTGTGCCTGAGATCACCTGGTGTATAAGCAAGAGCCACGGGGCAGCCTGAGACCACCTGGTGTCTGAGCACGAGCCACGGGGCAGCTCGGTGATTGGCCAGGACAGGGTTTAAATAGCTGCTCCTGGGTTGGCTCAGGGCCCCCATTCCATTCTACCACTCCATTCTGCTACTCCACTCTTCTCGGCCCCACTCTGCCATTCACCATTTCACTCTGCCACTCTGTAACTGCATGGCCATTTGCCATTTGCCATTTTAAGCTATAAGTGCATCAAGTTCCTGAGTAAACCACCTGGAGAAGAAGCCTAGTTTTCTAGTGTCTTATTCCCTGCTGGACAGGGAAGGCGCTCGAACTGTTGGGAAAATTTTGGTACTGTGTCCTCACCTTCAGGCTAGAATAATACCTGTAGAGTCCTTACATCATTTGGATGCAGTAAGAATTTTATTGAACAAATGAAATTCACACCCTGTGTCAGATGCCAGCTTAGGCCTCACTAAGCTTGCTTCCTAAACTCAGAAAATCTGACTTTTCTAGAAAGAACTTTTTACTCCATAGTATTAGCCTAGTGTTCAGGATTCAGGCTAATAGAGTTGAATGTCTTCCATCTCATCTTTCCATTACCTGACTCCCAGGATGACAGCAGCTACGTTTTCTTAAATAAGCAAGCCTGCTGGGCTTCAAACCAGTCCCTAGACTCTTATAAATGACTGTACTTGACTTTATTGAGTGGCCATATCTTAAAAGATAGAATAGCAGTATTTAGCTTAAGTGTATTTGAAAATCATAAAAGTAAGATCTAGCAAAAAGTAAATTCTAGCATTAGAGAGAAGTCTCAATGGCTAAAAGCACTTGCTGCTCTTCTGAGGATCCAGATTTGGTTCATAGCATGCACATGAGCGCTTACAACCACCTGCAACTCCAAGTTGCTGTCTTCTGGCCTCCAGGAGAACTAGGCACACATGTGATTCACAAACAAACATGTAGGCAAAATACCAGTAAACATGAAAATAAATCTTTTTAAAAACTAAATTCTAAATATATTGTGGAAATAAGAAACAAATTACCATATAAATTATCACAGGCAATTTGAAGTACTCAAGATTTTGTAGCCTGGAAACAAACTGAACACTAGACAGACAAGTCAATTTTGAAATTGCTTAAAAGCAATAGAAAATCTGAAAACCCAATAGGCAAGCCATGAAACATTTTCTTTAACTACTAAGTATAAATGAACTTAAAAAAAAAAAAATAACAGGTTCCAGGACTCTACTCAATTTAATACAAACAAACAAACAAACAAACAAATGAAAATCCAGAGAAATCATTTTTAAGACAGAAATCAAGGGTGACCTTGATGAAAACACTTAATCAGAATATGGTGTACTAAGAATCACTGTGACATATTATGCAAGTAAGTATAGGAAGACATAAAAGAAATTCCCTGTTTTGCAATAATAGCAAGAGGATAACTATAATAGGAACTGAGTAAAGATGACTTTTCCTTTTCAATATGAAACAATGGACATTTTTACATACAAAAATAATGAGTAGACAGGGGATCCAGATGATAGACAAGACAGGAAATTCTGGAACGATGTTCTTGAGCAACCTTTAGGAAGTATAGCAGAGCACAATCCACTCGGGAGCCATGATAAAGACAGAATATTAGAAGAGGAATTGGTATATGGAAGGTCACATAACTAATTTAACGAACCAACAGTGGAGACAGAGAGTAGATATCAGAGCTGGACCAAGGGCTTAGAAGAAGTCACTAATATGCAGATCAAATGCAAGTCCAGAAAATAACCAAAGTCAGAGGAATCACCAGAGTTCCCAGCCAGCAGAGATCTCTGTAAACAACCAACAGGATGTGCAGAGCATAGCAAGCAGTGTTTCTGTCAAGAGCGGATGGCATATGCAATCCTTTCAATTATATCAGCTAATGATGTAGATACCTAAACTTGTGTTTATGTGTTGTGAGGTGTTTCACGACAAAATTGTTTACTGACACTCTTCTCAGATAACTTATCATTTTCATTTACAATGGTGAATATACTGTGCAGAGGCATATATAAATGGATTTATTATGGAAGTCTATGAAAGCAATTATGGAAAGTGAGGAATCCCACAGTGTTCTCCCTATTAGCTGGAAGCCAATAACATACCTTGTTTCTAAGCCAAAGACTTCAGACCCAGGGAATTGCTGATGAAACCCAGAGAGAATGAACTTCTGATGTCTGAGGACAGGACACAAAGGATAGCCCAGCTGCAGAGAATGGAGTACACACAACCATCCTCTGGCCTTTGTTTCACCCAGTTGTTTCACCAATCATATAGAGCCTGCCTACACTGGGGCTGTCCTCTAACCCAGGCAAGATGACACCCAGGGTCGACCATGCAGATACTATGAAGACAAAGTGGAGAAAACTAAAAAGCAGGATTTACAGGACCAAGGGCATAGTGCAAAGATCATTGTGTTGAGCCAAGGCTCCTTTTGAGAGTCCGCAGTCCTATCCCATGGGGTTCCTTCCTCTGGCTCCTAAATCCAATGGCCAGATTAATTTCATTATTATTTCAACAATGAATTATATTCGTGTGCAAAGGCATCATTGAATGTGTAATATAGCAAGCAATCTGAAATTCAATTAGTTCTTCCAGAGTTGCATTGACACTCCCAAAGCCCACAGGGGCAGCAGCACAGTGATGGATCCCAGAAAAGCAGACTGTATTCACCAAGCCATTCGCAATTTTCTAGCCGCTCACTACCATTTCTGCCTCCATCTGTGCAGTTGTGTGAAGTCACATGATGCTGAAGTATCAGAGCTACTGGAAAAAAGCAATAGGAGTCTCTGAGTCCCTGGATCCTTGGGAGGTCAGGCCACAGGAGAGCCATCTGACCTGGGTCAGATGCTGAGTAAATCGAGAAAAGCATCTCTCCTGTATTAAGTCGCTGACACTTATTTTTCCTCCACAGCACAACCCAAACATGACCCTGACAAGACACAGACGCACCAACTTATCAGAGGTAACCAGTTGGCCCATAAATGCCAATCTCTTAAGTCATCGTAGGCATCACAGATGCTTAAATAACAAGTTCCCTAAGGATATAAAACATAATTTGATCCACAACAATTTGGTTTGCACACAGCACATCTGGTTTTCAGGAATACATCTGTGTAAATTGAGTTACCTCTGTAATGATATTGTATTTGCATCTGAGAAACTAGGAAGAGAAAGCTGACAGTGGGTTAAATAAAAAATGCCTGGG
The DNA here is from genome assembly GCA_902729485.2 of Mus minutoides. Taxonomy (NCBI): domain Eukaryota; kingdom Metazoa; phylum Chordata; class Mammalia; order Rodentia; family Muridae; genus Mus; species Mus minutoides. The sequence continues at coordinate 20,061 of LR751255.1, forward strand.
TCCGACTTGCTTTGTTCTCCAAGCTGCTGTGATAACATACATAAACACCCTACAGGCAATTAGATGCTGATTTCTTCTTTGCTCTAATGATCCAGGTGGCACTAGAATTATGTTTAAACATCTTTTCCTATAAGGATAGAGTATATGATTTTATTTCCATTTTAATTAAACTTCTCAATAGTGAATAATGTACCTTATTTAGAAGTCCAAATCTTCCTGGAACCCCACCTCCCCAACCCTACAACTCAGCTAGGAAAACCAGCCTAGCTGATTCAGGCAATTGTGCTGCTTTATAAAATACTGTCTCCAAAGAATCCTTTACAGCCACTTGGAGCCAGCACACAGTCAATTATTAAGTTTTCTACCTGTATTGCTCAGTCTGCACTTTCCACCTTAGCTGTGCCCCTATTAATCTGCCCTGTAATCACTTTGCTATTTTTGATTCTGATAGAGGGCTTGGTGAAGTATCTTTAGCCTTTTGTTTGGAAGGTCAATATTTGAGGCACAGAAAACGGCAGTGGCAGGCTGGTGTTTGCATTTAGACTGTGCTGCCCAGCCCAGATGTTGAAGAGAAGATACCAAAATGCATCCTACATCATGAACCCGTCGTTACCGAAGTCCTTTCTACTTCATTGATAAGATGACAGGATTTATTAACCAGAATTTATCTATACCAATTCTTTTATCACTTGCAATAAGTTTCTGTAACAGCACCACTGTCCCAAATATTTGCTAAAGGCTTAAACAGTTTCACATGTGTGTTCCTTTATTTAATTTACAGCAGTTTCTGAAAGTACGCTATTCAGTGGGAGATGAAACAGTGTATGTTCCCTGCTGTATTTCACCTTCTGTTTTATGCTTTGCTGGGTTTCATAGCGATCTCTTTTTAACCAATAAAATTTGTTTTAGGGAAGAAGATATTTTCTTAAAATAGTTGGACTGCAGGAAGAAGCCTATATCATAAAACCTTTGCCCAGGACTACATATCAACAGTGGTTCTGCGGACGTGTAAAAAAAGGAGCCCAGCCCCTTAATTCCCATGGAAGCGATTTCCATTCTCTCATGATATTACTTCATGGGGGCAGTTATAATAGAGTGGGAGACATGATTTACCTCTGTAAATCCTGACTCTGACACTTGAAAACTGTAAGCCATAATCTTTCTGAACATAATCTTTCCCACCTGTGAAGTGGAACTGGTGATACTTGTCTGTGGAGTCATGCCAATGAATTGGCATGGTGCCCATGTAAACATGCCTAGCACCAAATTAAGCTAAAAGAAGGCAAAAGATTAGATAAATAGATGATGGATAGATAGATAGATAGATAGATAGATAGATAGATAGATAGATGATAGAGCAAGTTAGAGGTAGAGATAGAGATAATTAGAATCTTCATGGCACATACAACACATCTGGTATTAGATCCCATGAGGGAAATGGGGAAATCCAGAGATCTTGCCAGATCTTATTAATATACGCTCATACACTGGCCTCCAGTCTTTATTCCACCAGTCAGAAACATAGTGTTCAATTTGTTGTTCCTTTGTTTGAGTGTTTTTAAATTTCATCCTTCCCAACAAGAAAGACGTTTGTATGCTTTCTGCTAGTTTAGTCCCAGTCTTTTCCTTCCACTCTTCCTCATTCACTGCTGACACAGTATGCAGGTACCCAGAATGGCCTTGATTCTAATTCAGACTTAAACATTAGTAGTTAAATTGAGTGTGCCCTTTATCTATTTACTCTTCCTGGGAGAATTAACTTGCAATAACCCATGTCTGTAGTACAAGGGAGTCTTGAAGTACTCCCTCTAAGAGGGCATTAATTGTCAGGTTCAAAACTACAAAGAACACCTCAGGTTCAAGGCTTTGGAATAAATCTCAGAATGACTTTAGTTCTTCTGTGTCCAATCAGTCCCTCTGTGGCAGAAAAACCCTGAAAACAGGAGCCTCCAGTCTAACCTGCATATACCTCATACACAAATGCTCAACCCATCCAGTGCCTGTGGTCTAGAAAACAAGACGGCAATGAGCCTCATTGAAACCCCTTTGAATAACTTATCATTACTTGCCATCCAGGCCACAGGCTTTTGAACTCAGAGCTGTAACCCATGCTTAAGGAATCATTTATCTTGCAACCTAATAGTAGTAGATCTCTGCTTCTTCCTGCTCTTCCCTTTCATAAACACAAAATATATTGTGACAGTCTTTACCTTCCTTATACACAATATACTTTTCCATTTTTTCTATTCTGTGTCATTTTTAAATATTGGCCATGACTTATCAAATTGATTTTATGACTCACTAATGGGTCACAGCCTACAGTTTTAAAAACACTGATCTAGATATTTAATAAGGACCTACTAGCCTGGAAAGGAAGTAAATGAGGGCCATACTTTAGAGTACATAGAAGATTTTTGGCTTTCTTACAATTACATGTAGTTTAACTCATTTCTCTCAAGAAATACAAACTGAAAATTCTAGAAGATGCATGTAAAATAAACATAAGAAAATTCTAAAGCACAGAGAAGAAAGCAGACTGACTGGAGAAACAGGAACATGGATGCTAAACTGGTGAGTTCTCTGAGATTTCCTGAAGAACCCTGTAATATAGAACTGTTGATAAGAGAAGACAAACCAGCTCTTGCCTTATATATGAGGCCTCAAGTTCAATTTCCAGCAAAGCATGTGCATGCTTGTATACACACACACACACACACACACACACACACACACCAGGTCTCTATGAAGGACCAAGAAATAAGAAGCATGCAGAGGAAGAAAACCTTACAGGATAAATGTTATTTACCAGACAAACACAACAGTTAAAACTATATTCTCACCTCTACCCATGCTACAGAAGCCAAGTGATAAGTCCCCAAACCATCACTGTCAAGGAAACCTAACCTTGTCCAATGCACTGTCTGAAATGGCTAATGAAGAGACAAAGACTCCTTTGCCTGTCAATTGGTAATGTGTTCCCATGCTGTTTAGCTATTCACTGTGCCTACTGACAGGAAATTGGGTCTCAACCTCCAACTCAGCAGAACATAGAAAGTCTCTCACTCTGTATTAGAAAACTGTCAGAGAAGCTTAGTGGTGACGTGGAAATTTTGCACTATCTAGGAATATAAAGATCATTTCAGTGCGGTGTAAGTGTAGGCCATAGAAGTGATGAGAAACTTATGGTTTTCACATGTGGGTAAGTATCCAAGTAGAGCAGCCGCCATCCTTCCTAGGACTAATAGAGCCTCCTCATTGAGTCTCAATTAACACTAAACTTTGGCTTCCACATGCAGTGATGACCAAGGGAATCCCTTTCCTCTTTCTGAAGGATGAAGGATGACAGAGGAAACTACTTAAATCCATAATTTTAATAAGACCTAGAGTCATGTAAAACAATACTATAATACTCCAAAGGTTCAGATACAATTACCACTCATATCAAGAAACAGAAATACATCAAGTGAATGAATACGATAATAAGATGCCATGACTATGATACCAGAGCTGTCAGAATGGCCTGACAGAATTTTTTCAGTGCTGAAGTCTGAACCCAGTCCTAGACAGAATCATTTGGTAAGAAAAAAATTAATAAAAGACAGTTAAACGGGAAGGAAGTAAAACAATATTTTTATGAATGTTGATACTTGAACCTACATAGAAAACACAATTAAGAATCTAAAATAAAGCTCCTACAGCCAATAAATGAAGTCACCATAATATCAGAATACAAACAAGTCTAAAAAGACTATGACTAAATTACAACTAATTTATGAACATTTAGAGAACAGCCAAATTCAATAGAATATTCAAGTGAAAGCTGCCATGACCAAACAATGTGAGAAACACTCTGTCTATTCTCATTTACTTCATGATCACAAAAAAGTTTGATGTGCTTCTACCTACTCAGAGTAAACAATCTTTAAAAGTATTATATGGCATCCAAAAGTACAAAGGGCCTACAGAGAAATTTACCCAAGGCACAGAAGATCTCTATACTGAAAATTATGAAACATTGATGAAATTTTAAAAATAAAAACATAAATGAATAGAAAGATACTGCACATTTACATTTCGGCAGAATTTAACATTATTCAACTGAATCCCTATCAAATTTCCCATAAAAGTTCACAGAAATGGAAGACTTTATCTTTAAACTTATATGGAATTACAGCAACCATGAATAGCCAAACAACCTTCAAAAGGAATAAGGTACATTTCTCAATTTTAAATTTTACTAGGAAGCTAAGATAATCAAGATAGCAAAGAAAAGATATACAAAGAAATAAAGTAGAACTACAATTCTATAAATAAATCTACATACATCTGTTCATAATAATCTTTTGGTAATAGTGTCAAATCATCCAAATATGGCCCTGTGACAACATGATTTCTACATGCCAAAGAATGAATCTTGACACCCTATCTTACACCATATATAAAAACTGATACAAATGATCAAAAATAAATATATGTGCTAAAATGATAATATTCTTAGAGAAAAAATAGGGGAAAGTGTTCATGAACTTGAATCTCACAACAATTCTTAGGTTCAACACTAAAAACATATGGAACAAAGGAAAAATATGTAAGTTGGCCTTCATCAAAAATTTAAAACATTTATATCAAAGAACATTATGAAGAAGGTTTTGAAAAGCAACCTTTTAAAGAATGGAAGAAAATCCTGTCAAATCAAGGGTCTGACAAATGTTCATTATCCAGAATTTATGATGAACCCTTGCAACTGAACAACATAACAGTAGTGTGACCTAATTTAAAAACAGGCAAAGGACCTGAATATGTATGTCTCTACAAAGTACATACAAATGACCAATAAGCAAATTAAAATGTTGTCAACGCCAATAGTCATTAGGTAAATTCAAAGCAAATCCATAATAATCTACTTTATTGTAGATCATATTAATATTCTATGAGGATGGCTTATAACTTTTAAAAGTAAAAGGACAGAATGTTGATCTGGAGGTGCAGAAATTGAAACCCCTGTATGTTGCTGTGGGAATATGAAAAAAATACTGAGGCCACTGTGGGAAACAGTTTAAGAGTTCCTAAAACATATAGGACATAATTATCATAATTTAGAAATCCATACTTGGTATATGCCTAAAATAACTAGAAGCCAGGACTCAAACAAAAACGTGGCTACAATAGACAAACGTGTGCCAAGGATTCATCCACAGATACAAGGACACACAACTTGTGGTGTATGAACAAGGGGGACATATTTAGTCAAGCCAGTGATATTAGGATACACGTGAATGATAATGAACTTAGAAGCATTAGGCTGAATGCAATAAGCTAGACATAAAATAACAGCAGTGCATGATTACACCCATATGAACTATCTAGGTGAGGCAAGCTTATCAACAGAGGTACATTAGAAGATACCAGATCAGGGAGGAGGGGCAGACAGTAGTTAGTGGTTAACCAGTAGAATTGCTATGAGAATTATCTAAGATATTTGATTTTTAAATTGTAGCAGTAGCTGCACAAAATTGTGCATGTAATTCAGTGATACTTGACTGTATGTGCAATGGATTGTAAGTTAAACCTGTTTAAAGTGCCAGATTTTACGAAATATGTAATTACAAGGAAATTTAAAAACAAGTGTCATTTCAAAGGACAATGAAACCAGGCGACTCCCATTGACTGGCATTGAAACAAACTGATCATTAAAAGGAATAACTTCCTCCAGTTACAACACATCAAATATAAAGACACATGACCACAAAATGATACTAACAACCATTGGTCCTGATGATGATAATGAGGAAGGAGGGCAGGCAGGCTCTGCCCCTGCCATAGGCACTACAGTTAAGAAAATAAATGATTGGTAATGATTGGTCCTTCTTGACCCAACTCCGATTAGTAGATGCAGGGGCACTGTTATGGAATTAGAAATATTCTCAGTTTACAATTCCTGATTCAAACATGATATATAAATCAATTCATAATCTGTTATGTAAAAGATTATGATTATTTGGTGATTGTTAAAATGTATGGCTTGAGTCAATCTTATCAATCCCACTGGTCACTAAGCTTCATTAAACATGAAACTTCAGATACTCCACATCCTATGATACGATACAAGAAATAATGTATAGCATCTAGGAATATGATTTCACTTTAAAAAATTGAAGTTTTGTTCAAAGGAAATAATAAGAAAAAGAAACAGAACTGTGTTATTTAGACATGTTTTTCTACATAGAAAATCTCAAAGAAATATCTGGAAAAAAAAGATTTAACTCCTAGAACTAATGAGTGAGTTTATCAAGGATAGAAGACACAGAAACATCCAAAAAGCAATTAGATTTCCATTGGCTGTTTTTACATCAAAACTGAGAATCTTATTTACAGTGACTTAAAACAACAAAATGTATACTAGCTTTATACAGAAAACTTTTAAATACTAGTAAGAGAAATCAAGTATTTAAATAAACAGAGATACATGTTATGTTCCTGAATTAAATGATTGACTAGATATAAAGATGCCAATTCTTCCTAAATTAACACCCCAGCTTAACAGAATTTCTATCACAAGCTCAACAAAAATACTTTTTAGTTATGAACAAGTCTTCTATAAAATGTACATAGAAAATTAGGGAAAATATAATAAATATTTTCATAAGAATAAGGTCAGAAGAATAATTTTATTTGTTTCTAATGTTTAATAAACATTTATAGTAATCAAGATTTCATATTTTAACAGGAATAGAAACAGGTCAATGAGTTGTGTCTTGGTTTGCTTTTCTGTTGCTATGATAAACATCAGAAGCAAAAACAGATTAACAGAGGGAAAAGGTTTACTTGATTTGCAGGTTATAGTTAATCATTGGGGAAAGCCAAGGCAGGAACTGGCGGTGAGAACTGAAGGAGAGAACACCAGAGGAACACAGCTTACTGGCTTGCTTCCCACAGCTTACTTGCTCAGGGATGGCACCACCCACAGTGGGATGGGCTTTCCCACATCAGTCATTAATCAAGAAAACTCCTGAGACCTTGCAACAGGCCAATCAGATGGAGGCGGTTCCGCAATTGAGGTTACTTCTTCCCTGGTGTGCTGGCTAGTTCTATGTTAACTCTACACTGACTAGAGTCATCTAGCCTCCATAAGATTAGTCTGTAGACAAGCCTGTAGGGCATTTTCTTAATTGGTGATAGATGAGGGAAGCCCAAACCCGTTGTGGGTTGTACCATACCCGCCCTAGGCTGGTGATCCTGGATTCTATAAGAGAGCAGGTGGAGCAAGCCATGGGGAACAAGCCAGTAAGCAGCACTCCTCCGTGGCCTCTGCATCAGCTTCTGCCTCAGGTTCCTGCCCGTTTTGAGTTCCTGCCTTGGCTTCCCTCCATGGACTGTGGCTTAAGGTATAGAAGCCAAATAAACCTTTTCCTCCCCAAGTTGCTTTTGATCATGGCGTTTCATCATAGCAATTGTGATCCTGACTAAGACACCTGGTGACTCTAGTCTACATCAAACTGGCAAAAGCCAACCATCAAAAAAAAAAAAAAAAAAGTAACGAGAGAGCTAAACATATGCCCACCAAAATATGTCTAACTTATTTTTGACAAAGGTATAAAATTAATTCAATGAAGGAGAGACAGACTGTTTAACAAATGTTCCTGGGTCAACTGTGTACCCACTGGCATAAACAAACAACAACAAAAGAATTTTAATTTCAGGTCTTAAACATCACATAAAAATCCATGTCAAAATAAGTAAATAGATCTAAACATGAAATATAAAACAATAAATTACGGGCTTTTTAAATGCCTTCATCAAAGTTAAGAATGTATTCTCTGAAAACTGATAAAAAGCTTTGTGAACCACATATCCTATATGAAGAACATATTTTATCTAGAGGATATAAAGGCCTTTAGTTAAACAGCAATGTAAAAAAATTGGGGGATCAAATTAACAGGCAAAAGACATAACGAGGCATTTCATTAAGGAGGAAAAACAAAACTAATAAGATCATAAAAATGTTTGACATCATTAGCTATGAGAGAAATGCATACTAAACAAGCACCAGGCTCATTGCACTTAGCAGCATGGCTAACTTAAAAACAGTGGTAACAACAAAGCCTGGAGAGGATGTGAAGACGCAGAACACTCACGCACTGTTGGATCAATGTAAGATGCTGTAACCACTCTAGACAACGGCTGTGGTGTTTCCCATAAAGGGCAAGTGGGGGAACATGAAAGTCTATAACTCAGAATACGCAGTCCTGTTATTAATTCCAAAGAAATGAAAACATATTCACATGAAAATCTATGAGTTAGAGTGGTGCCTAAGTAGTTAAGAACATTTGCTGTTCTTGCAAAAGACCCAGGTTTGGCTCCCAGTGTCCATGTTAGGAAGTTTGCAATCTCATGAAATTCTAGCCCCAGATTATCCAACACCTTCTTCTGACTTATGTAGGCACCTGCATTCATATGCACATCTCTCTCTCTCTCTCTCTCTCTCTCTCTCTCTCTCTCACACACACACACACACACACACACACACACACACACACACATGAAATAAAACCAAAACAAAAACCTATGGAGATTTCTATGCCAGCTTTGTTTACAAAACCCTAAACTTAAAAACAACCCATGTTCTTCAATGAGCAAGTGACTAACTAATCCATGGTAACATATCTGTGTTTCTCAGCCACAAAACAGGACAAACTGTTGGCACATTAACCCAGGAGCTCTCCTTCAGAGAATCACACTATTTGCCCACATAACTTTTTTGAATCAAATGGAGAAATGGAGGGGCTGGACTAATGGGATCTTTTCGTTGGTGCAGTATCGTGCATCTCAGCTGTAATCAGTGCTGATTCCTGAGCAGCGACATGGACTGTAGTTCCAGAAGCCATTGAGAAAGGCTGCAGAGAATCCTTCTGTACCACTTCCTATCAGATTTGCATGTAAATCTGTATCTATCTCAAAGTAAAAAGGTTAACACTTTAAAGGCTATGGAAAGACAGCGCCTGAGAACTCAGTTCTTTAAGCGTTTATCCTGGCACTGCAAGTAAGTCACTCAACCTCCCCAGGCCTCGCTTTTTCTGTGTGGATCAGAATGGCAAAAACTGGTGTAAAATCATTTTTATTTTGATGTTATACATCATTCAGAAGCATAGAAAGCAAAAACAATAATGACAAAATTTACTCTTCTATTTTACAGGGATATTTGAAAAATCACATGACATATATTATAATATATGTGATATACTACACATATATAATTATATATATAAATGGTATATATATTCTGAAAGTATATATATATATATGTGTGTATATATATATATATATATATGTGTGTGTGTGTGAGTGTATAGATAGATAGATAGATAGATAGATAGATATAGATATATATATACACATTCTGAAAGCTAGAACATATCATACCAACATTAGTGATTTTTTTCCTGATCAAAAATAAAAATAAATAAATAAAAAGGAGAGATCTTGGTATATCCCAAAAGACACTGAAGTTAAAATGATTGGGTTAACTTACCTTTGATTATCCTGTGAGGCTTGAGCTGGAATTACAATACCTGATACAGTGTTACTGCCTCTTACCTCTATCCTTATGCTGCCCCATTTTATGACCATTTATAGTTTCCTCAGGCTGAATCTATATGTGTCAAGACTGCCAATCACAGCAGAAACCAGAACTTGGAAACCAGAACTATATATAATAAGAAATCTTCCCAAAGCTAACCATATATTCTTCCTACACTTGTGCTCTTCAATTTGTTCACAACATTAAAATTAAAAATACTGTTGTCTAGGTTGAGAATATGGCAGAGCTGAGGATAATGGACTCCTGTGAGTCTTTGAGCATCCAGTGACCTCCATTGAAGGGCTTAAAACACTACCCCAAAGGTTTTGTCCACAAGACTGACACCAAAGCCAGACACAAGAGCCAGAGCGAAGAAAAGGTAAAGGTAACTTAGAAGTGCAGCAGCCTGGTAGAATTATTGGCTTTCTCCAAGATCAGACACAAGGAGAAATAGATAATCCAACACCACCTGATGAGAAATTAATTTCCTGCCAATCACAAAAACACAGCAGCTGCCTCTTTGAGGTACATTTACATCCCCTTAATTCAAGAGAGTGACTCAGCAGGACCGCTCTGTCAAAGAAAGGAAAGACCTGAAGCTTTATTTCTGCCCTAAAGCATCTGAAATAAAAGAGGGAAGAGAGATGCCTTAGTGTACTTAAGAGATAGGCACGATGAAAAGGTCCACTGGCCTTCATAGAACAGTGAAGCCTTCCTGAGCCAGAGCAGCCCCAGTGCTACAAAACCAAGGACAGCCCTTAATGCACAGAAGACAAGCATGCTGAGCCAGCAGATAATTGGGCATGGGAGAAATCCCTGTGCCTTACTTGGTCATGCACATTCGTTATTCAAATAACACATTGCCTCCGTTTCTGACACCCATAAGTAAAGACAGGCAATCTCTCTGTTTTCTGAACTTTTTGAATTGTATAGATGTACCTACCTTACCGATGGGAAGTACAAGTTTTCTAAGAAGTTTTCATTTGTCAGCAAAGGGCACAATTTAGAAAACGAGTCTCCATTCTGGTGCACAAGAAAGTGTTCCAAATACCTTGAAAATACCAGTGCAACCCAGGAGGAAAATACGTTGCGTTAATGTTTATTAATTAAGAACTGTTATTAATTAAGTTTAATCCATCCCAAACTCAATATTTGGCTAGCATTCCACTAGAATATAGGCTGAAGTAAGTATTTTAAATTGCCTAAAATCAACAAGCCTATGAAAAAAAGAGACTGTACCTCAGAGACTAAACACATATGTGTGCATATGTGTATGTATATATATAAAGATATAAACATGAATGTATACGTGCATATATACATTGAAAGCATTTTAAATCTATATTTGAAAACAAAATTTTCCTTTAAGTCTAAATTCACTCAATGTAGCCAATCAATGGTGTGCTGACAAAACACAAAGATAACTATGGTAAAGTCAAATATGAGAGAGCAATGGGTAAATAATTTCAGAACAATGGGCTGCTTTGACATAGCAGAATGCCTAGGACAGTCATTGAGGAAGAGGAGTGATTACATTTTTTTGGATGGTGGGGGGAAATTGGGGGAAGCAGCAATCAAAGGACAGAGTTGATGAAGGATAGAAGGAGATGGTCAAAGCTAATGGTCACTCTTCAGTAATGACACATAACAAGCTCCAATCAAGAGTAGCAGCAGGACAAACAGAAACTCAATGAATGATTGGACCACACTGAACAAATTCCCAAATACCGATTATAGTTCTTTATTTCAGGTATTCCCCATCAGTGTTTGATTTACTTCCTCAAGCAGGAAAGCAACATTACACTGACAGCCTCCTCAAGACTGGTTTTTATTGAGTTTGATGATACTTGTGTCGTATTTGTCACAATGATTTTCTCTGTCTAGTTCTTCATAGCATAGTACCTATCTGAGAGCAAGTGCAAGGAAAGTTATAATCACCTTGACTCAGGCCAGTGTCGCCAGATACAATTTGGTTTTGCCTCTTGCTTATTGTCATTTTGGCTCTGACCACGAACATCAGTGACTCTGAAGCAAGCACCAATGGAGACAGCTGAACATGCATTTCTTGCAATTGTCTTCCCAGTGTCTGGTATGAACTGTAAAGCTAGCTCTTTTTTATGTCATCTTGTGGTACTTCTTGGGGCAGCTGATATCAGTTTGACTTTAGCACTATCTGTACCAGTCTTCATGCAGATTTCATATTAAAAATAAGAGAATTCTGTCTGTAGACTACAGCTCACTTATTTGGAGTAGGGCAAATGGAAATTCAGAGCGACTGGCTAATGTGCCAAGTTCGCACCTGTCTCCTTTCTTCACATCTCCTACTTCTGCTCTTGGAGACATGTTCCATGTACTGGTGAACAACTGTATCCTGCATTTTCCATTTTGCTTTATTTGTGGAGTCCTGAAGAGATTTGTGGATGCTAGGGTCCATTATATGAGAGGATATGACAATTCTTTACTGTGCTTGGTGAGGAAGGCAGGAAGCCTGTGGACATCTAGAGAAATTATTTTGAGAAAATGAGCAGTGGTGGCAGACAATGTGATGAACTTGGGGAACAGGAATAAATTATGGTGTGAAACAGCCTGGACATTCGTTATTCCTGATGGAGCTGGGCCTTCATTTGGCTCTGGAGATCATTGTGATGTATGCGCCTTCTGTGGAAAATGCCTCACCTCTTTGTTATAAACTATATTCATGAGCTGAATGTAAGGTATAAGCTACTGTTCATCCTGAATTTGAGAGAAGTTACTTTCCATCCCTTCGTTTCTTTCTTTACAAAACTTTGTGGAAAGACCCTGAAAATTAACCCCTTCTTTAATACATTAAGCTCTAGGAAACTCTGCTTGAGACTGGGTTACATGAATATAAAACTCCTTCTTACTTCATGAAACCAGTTAGATGCAAAGAGATGATAGATTAGATAGATGATAGAGATAGATAGATAGATAGATAGATAGATAGATAGATAGATCACAAGACAACTCAAAAGGCTTTTATTTTGAAGAACTTCCAAAAAGCATTGGATTAATTTTCATGAATAAAACCATTCAAGTTTTATTTTATTGGGAGTCACTCTAAATCCATAACAAACCAATAAGAAGGTATCTCATCATGATTCTATGATGAATGTCTAAGTAACTTCCTGATATCAACTTCATAAATCATGACCTCTGTCTCAGAATAAGATATTTCAATTAATAAAAATGGAGCAATGAATATATCGCAGTATGCTTGCCCAGTATGCATAAGGTCCTGGTTCAATCACCAGTATTACAAATAAATAAATAAATAAATAAATAAATAAATAAATAAATAAATAAATTGGAAAGGTAGAGCTTGTTTCTCTAGAACAGCACCACTTTCTTCCTTTGCTAATAACAACTGTGTGAAGGCATGGAATATGTTATTTTTAAACAATTATGACCTCACGTAGGGCTCTATGCCCATGGGCCCTGGTCATACCCAAGTGCACTTGGTGCAACCTGTCAGGTGTACTCATTTGCACTTTATACCTTTGAGTTGGAGTAGAATCAACACCATCCACGCTCTGGGGCCTTGGGAGTGCATAACGGGATTTGAGTTCCTTGCTCAAATAAATATCTAGATGTGTGTGCGCCTCTTGTGTATCTTCTATCAGATGATTCCAAAAAAACTAGTTCTGAGTCAAAAGCCTAGTTTTTGCAAATGTGTTTTTCATGCTTTCCACTGTTCTTCCAATGCTGCCCTCCTGTGGCATTGGTGAGGTTTTAAGGCCGTGGGGACTGGTCAGCAGGAGCACAGTCAGCACCCAACTGCTGCGCTTCTAGGGAAACCAGGACAATCTCTGCCTGTGGAATCTGGGTGACTTAATCTTGCTTGTCTGATTCTCCTGGAGATTTCAGCTCCTTTAACTCAAACATGTGCCCAGTGAAGTTTTATTTAGGACAAAAGAAATAACAAATAAGTAAATTCTCTTCTGAGTCTAAGTGGGTGACAACCCCATTTAAAGAAAAGTTGATTGAGGCCTAATTTAAAAAAAAAAATGTTACCCTTTTCTGGCCTGCCAACGGAGGATATTTATTCCCTATACCCTTATCTGGGGGGTACCAAGGACCTGAAATGCCTCAGCTTTGTCTCTACTATGACCTCTCAGAAGTCACTGACAAATGTCTGGGTACCCAGGTAGCACCCACAGATGCTCTGAACTCAACACCCAAAGACTAAAGTGTTAGGAACATAAACAACAAACCTACAGGGCAACTAGCATGATGGACGTGGCAGGTTTATGGAACTATGAGTAGTTAAGAGCTTTAAAGCAAAGTGCCCTGGATCTAGATTTCGACAGCAGCATTCATCATGTGGGTAACCTAGGGCAAATTACTTAACCTTTCTTGGATTTCCCATCCGTCGAATCACTTGTATGACAAATACATATTGAGAGGCTACTGTATAGAAGCTCTGTTCCAGAAGCTGGGAAGTGAAAAAGTGTGCCCAGAGTCTAAAATCTACTCAGTGGAGACACTAAATAAAATAAATAAATAGGCAAAATCTTAAGTATATCAGATAGTGATCAGGGTCTTGAAACAAAGTACTGTCCATTTGTAATTGCTGTGTACATTGAGCAAAATAATGCCAAGGCCTAAGTAAGCTCCTAACGTTGCTACTTACAATATTTTATGGAAGTAACAATAGAAAGCAGAAAAGCAGTTTCTCCTTAAAGCCCAACATCTCTGATAAGCCTATAACCTAAGCTGAGCTCAAACATACCAGAAGATCCCAAAAGCCACATCTGAGAAGGACTCTGCTCTCTCTTAGGATTCCTACAGACCACCCACCACCCCTTCTGCCTATGCATAAACTTGAGGGTTCAGGTCCTCTAGCGCTTCTATGGTTCACTCAGAGTAAGACAAAGATGCCTCTTCTCTGAGAGCCCTGTAGGAAGATGTAGTCTCTTCTAACTCCTCTTACAAAGTGCTGCAAAATAAGCTTTGTGTTCTCGTCTTGTCAGTGTGCTTGTTAACTCTAGGGGAAACTGGGGGTTAACCAAAATTACATGTCTGTAAACTTAAGTTTTCACAAGCTTTCAGCAGGATGGTAATGTGCTTCTGATCCTGACTTTAGAGGTGTTCAGTGACCAAACATCCCTAACATCCTGCACCTTCCTCAAGACCTCAGCCCAAGGCTAATGCCCTTTGTAAGAGTCCCTGGGCATTGGTTACGCTAACTCCATGAACTATGAGCATCAACATCATCTGAAAGATTGTGAAAAATTCAGAAGTTTACAACTTCTAGATAAATATTTATTTTTCCCCAAATCTGTATGCACATTAAAATTTAAGTATTTCTCTTGGATCCCTTTACTTATAAAAAAACAATGTAACTTGTCTTGCATAATAATAAATAACTAGGATGCTGTTATTACCATTACCACTGCTAATAATAATAATCTTACAGAAAGTCAAGGCATATGAAAAATCAGAAGCTTACCAAACAATCAGTAATGGGAAGAGTTGCTAAGGTGAGCCAGATAAATTGCCAGCCATTGGCCATTGGGGAGAGTGAAGGAGTCAGACCAGGGTAGCAGAATCAGGCAGGAAGAAGGAGGGAAGGAGGTACTGGGAACAAGCGCAGAACCCTTTCAAGGAAGCCTGTGACAAGTTCTCTACCATTATTAGCTTTCCCGCTCCAAACTCCATCCATAGAGAGCCCAGAGTTTGGCCTGGAAGTAAACATACACAAACCCTAAAATCTGATTAAAGATGTGTAGGGCAGGCTATGAAGCACAGCCTAGGATTGACTGGACTAGGACAGAGGAAGTAAGCAAGGTCAAGTTCATTGTAAAAGTCCTCTGAAAACAGCCTGTGACAGTTCATTTCCATTCCATCTTACTTCCAAAGTAAGACATTTTATCTGAATTATGCATTCTACTGTTCTTCAACTTCTTTGTTTGTTTGTTTGTTTGTTTGTTTGTTTGTTTTTCGAAACAGGGTTTCTCTGTGTGTCTTGGCTATCCTGGAACTCACTTTGTAGACCAGGCTGGCCTTGAACTCAGAAATCCGCCTGCCTCTGCCTCCCAAGTGCTGGGATTAAAGGCTTGCGCCACCACGCCCGGCGTTCTTCAACTTCTAAGGATGAATGTCCCACACATAGGATGCTGCAGTAGGCGTTGTCTTGCCAGCTTGCTGGACTACAATCCATGAAGACAAGGTTTTGTGCTCATTCTCTATGAGAGTACCACTATGGTCACCTATATCCTCAGAGAGCAACCCCTTAGAGTTGTTTCACTATGGAGTAGCCTCAGAAGAACTAAAGACTGAAGACGAGCAACAAATGTTCCCCCTCTAGTCACATATGATGCCCTTGAAAGCCAACAATACTCTCTGCACATATGAACTTGCACAATATTAGACCATTCTCCTTGAAGTTCATGGACAAATGTTACTTATTCTAACTAAAGTCAGGTACAATGGCCAAGCCATTTAACCATTTGAAAGAGTGTCAAATGGTTAAAGAGAAGGAACAGAAAGGCATCTGAGGACTGAGCCGGAACAGAGGCCAATGCTCTAATTTCTCAACCATTAAGTTTGTATTTCACTCAAGCTGCCTCCGTATTCAAATAAACTAAATACCAAATAGTTAGAGCATTAAATCCTCTTCTTGAATCTAGGAAGCTTTTGCCTTCTGCTCTTATACCCATTAGTCCAGCTAATATGAGTGAGTACTACATAAGCTTGTCTACATGTTTGCCTCTGATAGTATATAAGCTCATTACAAGGAAGGGCAAGCTGGCTATTACCAGACATGTATAATGCAGTGTCTGGAACATACCAGGTGCCCTGAAATGGCCACTTACATTAAAAAATGACTTTGAGCTAGGTTGTGGTGGCTGACACCCTTAATTCCAACACTCAGGAGGCAAGGACAGACAAAGCTCTGTGAGTTCAAGGCCAGCCTCTTCTACAAAGTGAGTTCCAGGACAGTC
This sequence comes from Mus minutoides, assembly GCA_902729485.2. Classification (NCBI taxonomy): domain Eukaryota; kingdom Metazoa; phylum Chordata; class Mammalia; order Rodentia; family Muridae; genus Mus; species Mus minutoides. Next base: position 36,603 of record LR751255.1, read on the forward strand.
AGGGCTACATAGAGAGACCCTGTCTTAAAAAATCAAAACAAACAAACAACAACAACAAAACCAACACAAAGAAAAAATAGAGAAAGAAATGACTTTGACTCTCAACGTCTATAACCATCTTAAACCTATAAGTCATATGTGAAAAACCAGTTTCCAGCCCTACACTACTTCTTGACAGTGTTTCTCAGGTCCCTAATATATGGTCAGAGATAAGAAAAAGTTTTGACAAGTCCTGAACTCAAAAGTTGTGCTAGTGACTGAAGCATGCATTCATTTGGGCTGTCAGTCACTATCTAATATGCTTAACCTAAGCGATGTATTGATCTTAATTGCCTGGAAGTGCACTTGAAAAGGGCTGGGTGACATTTCCAAGGAGAGACAAGATACCTTCAAGTCAATTAGAAACACCAGAGGATCCAGTGGATGAGGAAGAACTCACCTTAAAGAACCTGCATTTGGAATTGAATTGAGCCCCTTTTCTATGCCAATCCTCTAATAATTCCCACATCTGAGATATATGGTGGCCTGCCTGTCACAAATGCCACAGTCAAGGTGCCACGTCATTTTTGCCTCAGACATATAAAACACAAAAGGACTATGATTGTCAGAAGAACAAATGCAGAAAATATCACTTCACTTGGCATTACAGTCTAAGTACTTAAAATCTGAGCCCCAGACAATTTTGCTTTGCATTTATAAATAAAACATAATCTCTTCTATTTGCAAAGCACTCTGTACTTTAACCTTTCTTTTAATCCCGGTAGTACCCACCATAGCCCTACGAGAGACTGGACTATCGTAATGATGCCAAGATGAGAAAATTGGGGTCAAAAGAAGGTAAATTGACTTGGTCAAATTCAGACAATTAGATAATACCAAATTTTTAATTACAATCAAATTGTCCTAGGGAAATTTCCACTAAATCTCAGATGGTTTCAACATAGAATGGGGAAAAGAGCCTTAGGAAGACAAGCTACTACAGGGAATTTTGTACAGGGGATTGTGTGCAAAACAAGTTAAAACACTGTTAAGGTAGGGAGGGAGATTAATCATTGGATCTGTCTGTGGCTGGAATGCTGGACCTATAATCATACCTGCCAGGTGAGCTACCGGGAGGCAGAATTCTCAAGGACAACCTCAATTCCCAAAGGAAAGTTCTGGATTGATGGACTTGATATCTACACAATCAGAGAATTTCTTCTATGAAAGAAAACTACAAATTCCACATCACATATAAAAGCAAATGTTTATTTAGAGTGAAAAATGAACCACAATTATACATTTTTAAAGCTGACGAACGCCACATACATTATAAACATTTTGAGCAAGCTATCACTTTTACTAATTGCCTGACACAGCCCTACACGGCTTCATTTTTTATACATTATTAAACATATAATCACCTCCTCCTATGGCAGCAATTTTATTCCAGTTCCTAAAGAATAAGGAACCCATCTTACTCTTCTCCTGCTGAGATGATGAGCATGATTTTTATCCTTGATAACTTAGAAAAGTTTCAGCTTTGAGATTCTTTGTAATTAACAGCATCATGAGTCACGGTTAATCTTCATCGTCAGCTAGGCTGGATTTAGAGCTGCCTAGGAGATATACCTCAGGTCATGTCTGTGTCAGTGTTTCCAGAGAGGTTCAACTGAGGAAGGACCCACTCTCAATGTAGATGGGAGCATCCCATGGGCTGGGGGGCCCAGACTGAATGAAAGGGAGCAAAGTGTAAGGCCAGGTGACCTGCAGTATTCACGCCATCTTGGGTCCTGACTACAGACTCAATGTGACGGACCACCTCTCACACTCACACAACCCGTGAGTTGTCGACCTTGTGGGACCACATCCTCTCAGATCAGAAGCCACAGTGACCCTTTCCTTCCTGACATTGTTTCTGTCAGGCGTTTGTCACAACAGCAGGAGGGACAATGAATACATCGTACAACTGTTTATTAGCACTGTTGACAAACTTATAAAAATTCCTATGAAATGTCTTTCCTAGGAACTGAGAATTTTAAAAGAATGCCCTAAGGACTAGCTTGTGAGGCTATATAGTAAAACCTGGTTTCTTCCACCCCAACCGTGTCAATACAGTACTGTCATCATAGTACTGTCATCTGGTCTCTGGCGCTACAACTTTGGAAGCTGGTGAGTCGAAGCAGTAGGTGGCAGAAGTATTCCTGGAAGTTCTTACACGGGAGCAACTGATAATAACTTAACTCTCCACAGAAAATGGTAGTGATGACGTTAAAGTAGCCACTAAGCCCAACTAAATACAATACACTAGGGACTGTGCCGATTGGATCCCAAAATATGCATGGACATTCTGATAATACAGAGAAGAGATCCTAAGCGTTTCCTTAACAACTTGCAGGAAAAAAATTAATATCCAAAATATATAACCATATGATTGTATTACTGCATCCCCTAGAGTATTGAAGAGTCCATCCTACTAAGGACTTTCAATGTCCTTTGTGTTCATTGTTGGTTTTCTTCACCAAATAAATCAAGTGTCTGATTGTTTCTACCTCCTGGGAATGAATACTGATGTGGATTAGAGGTTGATTCCTGGGGACTGAACTTGGGTTCTTGGAGGCTGATCCAGAGTGTCTGGTATCTGTAGCATCCACCAGCAGCTCCAGATGAGGACTGAAACACAAAGCCCTGAACACTATGTGAGGGGTAGAAAGCACTGGGAACTCCTTGAAGGAACAATAAATACAAGTCAAACAGCAAAATACAAAAGCGTTCTTTTGTTGGCTCCCCTGGGCTCTTCCATAAAGCCTGCTCCGCTCTGTTGTGGAAGACAACCCAATTAATCCCGCTGCACCCTGGCTTCCTTGTTCCCACATCCTTCCTTCTTTCAGGCATTCATGCAGATCTGGCTAATTGGCTCTCTACACCCAGGCCAGGCAACCCAAGCCCCACTTTACTCCAAAAAATCTCCTACATCTCGAATAGCAGCTGTCACTCAGTTTCTCCAAGGATCTTAACAAAGGCTCAGTTAATCTTCTGGGCCTAGGATCTGACTGCGGCAGGGTCACTTTTACAGAGTGTATAAATACAGGAGTCTGTGTCCATCACTGCCGGCCTCCAGTTTCCTTAGCATGACATACCCTACACTGTGCCACTGCACTCGCTGAGGTATCATTCACGGGATCGCCTTCCTTGTGGGGCAACCTTGACACTGCCTTTGGCTCTGTTTGAGTTACCCATCATTTCACAGTAAGGGGTGGGACTTGGACTTGGTTGGGAGGGGGACACAGGAGAGTCAGAGAGGAACAGGAAGACAAATGCATAGAAAAGACAGAAGCAGAAAAAGAGAGTTAAAAGAGAAAACTATATCAAGTCCCTAAGGAAATCACATGGGGCTGTTCTTTTAACCCAGCCAAAAAAAAAAAAAAAAAAAAAAAAAAGAACAAGCCTGTGATTCTAAGCCTGCAGGCACCTGGCCAAGAAAACAAAACCCCCTAACCTTCCAGAATCCAATGGCTACAGTAGGAAAGAATGGGGAGAGTGGCAGCAGATAAGTCAGGTAGGGAGAGTTAGGGACAATGTTGGGATGATTGGATTTCCCCTCAAGGATAGGGGAAACCTTCTTTGAATGTGGAATGCTATTTTACCCAGCAACACTTGGCACTGGAAGGCTTCAACTAATTTTTCCACATAGATTGTAGAGCTGTGAATTAAATCAGTGTTGACATTTACTTGGAGATGAAATGGGCGGATCCAGAATGTATTTTGGGTCTGGGAGGTCACATAAGGGCCTGGTGGCACATCAGAACCCAACATCATCCTCAAACATATCGCTTCCATCTTTTCAGTCCTTGGGATGAGATTTCTCTCAAAACTGGGCTCCCAGTGCTTACATCTTTCCTCCCCACCAGAGAGGGCTTCCACTTTTGCAAACCCCAGCGCGCACAGCAGAAGGAAATTTTTCCAACACAGCTCTTCTTTCCCTCCCTCCCTTGAACTTTCTTCCATGTGTGTGCTCCTGTAGATTCCCGTGTGAAGCAACAAACAGAAAGTCTGCAAAGCACCACCACTGTTTATCTAAGGACTCAGAAATGATATGCAGATCACATGCAAATGAACCCATGGCCCTCTTAACTAATTTGCTACACCTGTATGTGGCTCTTAGGAAAAGCCTAATGGAGACACCTGCTATGATCACTGGAAGAATAGTCCTCTTGGTGGTATTTCACCCCTTCTGTTTCTGCTACCAGTTCTAACTAGGGAAACCAGTGAGCTGCTGCAAAATAATAACTAAGGGTTGGAATAGATAGTAGCCACTGAATTCCTCTCAAGCTGTCATGATTTTGTACTGAGAAATTACCAGGAGACATCAAGCTACCCATCAAATGCAAAGCACACAATATACATCTTACGACAAGGGATGTAGGGGACATTAGTCAGAAGTACTGGGATTTTCAGGCTCTGTCTTTTGTGGTGAGAGTAAGATGGTGTCCGGTGTCCTCTGGAAGAGGCATATGAGCCTTAATCTCCCAGATAGCTCCCAGCTGTCAGCAGAGGGGCAGGAAAGGGGGAGAGGGCAGCAGAGAGAAGCAGATGGACCAAGCTGGCTTATTGTTTAAAACATCCTCGGATCTTGGATTGAGTGACGGGTCTCTGATGATCCCATACTGAAGTGAAAGAAAGCAAATTGTGTTCTCTCCTCGATTTGCTCTGCACTGGAGAAGCTACTCTTTGGATCTGCTGCACTGGCTTCCCAGCTAAGCCCTTTCCTTGAAGTCTCCTGCCCACCCAGATCCTACAGAGAAATTGGCACATTAGGCTTAGGATAGGTCAGGATCAGCCATGCTCAAAATTCACAAATATGTGTGTGCTTTGGAAGAAATAGGGTGGAGAAGGAGAGAAATGTGTAAAATAGGGGGTACAGGGTAGGTGGTTGAAATGCCTTGCCATGTTTTATAGTAACCTGCACAGCAGCTGATTTCAGGGAGGAGGGGGGAATGGGATAGAGATAAAGATAGAGATGATAGAGATGAAAATAAAGAGATAGACAGAGAGAGAGAGAGAGAGAGAGAGAGAATAGATAAACACAAACTGCTTCCCAGAACTAAACACAAACCATGAATGAGTAAATCTGGCCATAGGTGCTAGATCCTTAAGACCCAGGGTAGTAGTTTTATGGGGATTCAGCTTTAGGGCATACAATGTCTTTCTCTCAGAATCAATCAGGTTTCTATCAGAAAAAGCAGATCCATCAGGATATTTTCATAGCAGACACAAAAAGAAGCAGAGTGAGCAGCTGATTGATTGACAATGCAGGTGGATGGTGGGTACACCTATCACAGGGATTTGACTTTATGCAACTCTGAGACTTTCTTAACAGCCATGGTGCCGATGGCGCAGGCTTGAAGACTACAATATAGGCAGGAAGTTGGTAGGAAGTGAGAACAAAGGAGAACCCATACTCCCAACAATATTCTAAAGTGCCTGTTAGCCCGTGTTGTCTCTCACCTTGGCCATCCTGCTGAAGACGTGTGGAGCTAAACACTCACGCTTGACCCAGAATCAGAGAATCTTGGAAAAAACAGAATGTTGAGGAATTGCTTTCTGCTGACAAGGTAAGTCATCAGGTCAGCAGCAAAAAGTGAGAGTTTCTGAGCATCTGTAGCTTTACATTCATTCCCTCCCAAACCTTGTGGTTTGTCTAACAGAAAACAAGCATGAAAGGAGAATTCTGGGAAATGTAGTTCACCTGCCCTAGATAGCCTCATATTGCTATTTAGAGCCCCTCTAAGCCACAGCAACAGGCTAAGAACCAGCCATCATAACTCAGGGACTTGGCCTTGAAGCCCTGGACCACAGTAGAGCTGTAAACACACCTGAGTGAAAAAGTTTATAGGGCCACTCAGACAGGCCAAGGCAAAGAAAAGCCTGCCTGACCCAGTGTTCCCAGTGCCAGGGCGCGTGGACCATGTGAAATGACCACACATTGCCTCTGCCCATCCTACCTGACAGATGTCTCTCCTTCCTCCTAGGTAAGGCCTTAATCACCTCAGCATTCAACTTTGACCATTGCAGAAGTTGGCTGCAGCCCCGCCCACCTGGAGGAAGCAGACAGGAAGTAATTTTTCATTCATTTCTCATTCTGATAGCCTATTTCATCAGAGTTAGCTGGATTTAACTAGTGCTACTGTAAAAAACAAAAACAAAGTCAGATGTGGGGTACCGGGTCCTCAATGTCGTGGTGACATGTGGACATGCACTGGGGGGGGGGGCGGTATTTATCTCCTTATTAACTCAGCCAGGGCTTTGCCAGCATCCAGGCAGCAGGCAGAGGACTCAACTCAACATGTGGGTGTTTCCTCAAACAGGGCAAGTGCATCTTAAGGGGATAGTGATCATCTAGGGGGTCAGTGCTACTCCCTGGCATTCCTCTTAGCAAGGAGGTCTCAGAAACTCCTCCTTTCCCTGACAGCCCCAAGGGAACGTCAGCCATTCGATGCTAGCACGGCCTGTTTCCACACAGCAGACACGCTCCGCAGGGCTGAGGCTCAATCTAACTTAGCAGATGGCATTGAAAAGTCACAGCTTCTGTTTTTCTTACCCTGACAAGGCTTCAGAAGGGTAGAAATGGAACACTTCTTCCAAGTGAAATAGTGTCTGTTCTGGTACTGTGGAAACTTTATTCCACCAGAAGTGGGGAGGGTGTCGAGGCTCGCATATGTGCGCATGCACGTGTCTGTGTTCCCTTATGAGCAGAGTGGAGTCTGGGGTGGGGAGAAGGGATGGTGTAATCCTTAACAATGTAATCTTCTCTGCTGTCCTTGCAGTTTCGAGTGAAAAAAAAAATGAGTAACTCGGGTCACAGAACAGGCGCCGTCACCGCATGCTTTAAGTGAAAGCAAATTAAGTGTACAAGCACTTAACTCAAAATCAGTCTTCACAGCTTAGAATATCAAGAGCATCATCTTAATGGAGGGCATCAGCCAGGACAGAAATGGGGCTCTGCTCTTTATATGGTACCTTCTATTAGCAAGCCAGGCAATGCTCTTGTAAATTATGAATTGCTAGGCAAAACAGCTCAGGAGATCTGGTCAAGGTCATTGGGGATGCTAGGTCCAAGGAGACACAGAGTAGCAGAAGCTGAGAAACAGATAACGTGTATCAGAGAAAGCAGTGAGGAGTTCTGAGGGCAAAGATCAGAATCAGGATGTGAGCACTTGTCCTCGTTCATGCTTGTGTGATAAGTTCCTTACCCACTGAGGCCATCTCTCTATTCAGGGATTCATCTCAGTCCATGACTGGTTGTTCTGAGAAATGAAGGGGAGCATTTTTTCCACTCTACAGAAATATGAGAGGTTCAAGGGCTGAAGAAAAGGCTCAGTGAATAAAGAATTTATCATACAAGAAGGGATATCCATGAAATTTCTGTGGGCAAGGTGTTTTCCTTGTAATACTCAGGGAGACAGGGGATTCTTGGAGTAAGCTAAGCTAGCAAGATAGGAGTTTGGCAAGAGACCCCATTTCGATATATAATGTAAAGACAAATCAAGGAAGACCTCTGCTATCAACCGCAGGCCTCCAGATGCACTCTCCATACTTGCACACGTGCAAATACACCAAGATTCTTTACTTAACTAAGAGGTATCGCCTGCATCTCCTGGGTCTAGTCTTAGCACCAGGGGACCACTGACTCTAACACTCCTTTTGCCTCTTTTGTAACCAACCTTCTACTTTCCACATCAGATAAATACATTCTTTAAGAGTACAGACCTTTGCATCAGATAAACAAGTATAGATCTATGTGAGTTGGCTGTAATACAAGAAAGATTTTTGTCTTCTACTCCATAATCTATATCCTTATTCACCAAACACCACACTCAAAGCTCTGTGAGGAAAAGGTGGTCCCTGTATTGGTCAGAGCACAAAGAGGATTCAGCCAGATTCTGGCATCATTAAACTGGTCAACCAGCTGCAAGACATTACCAGCTGCCATGTTAATCATTAATGAGGCAGACAGTGCCTGTTGCCTGCGTAGTGAACCAAACATTATGACTTGGGTTTTCATTTCATTTAAAATTAACTCACTGAATGAAGACTCTGCCTCCAGCTTGTGAGAGACAGAGCTGTTGGCACAAAGAATGGACTGGCAGGCCAAAAGCACAAAGGGAACATGAAGTCCCTCACAGACATGATCAAACTGTTTGCATGCAGGCCTTGGCTTTTCATTCAACTCAGTCCCAGTTTCTTAAAGACCCTGCTCAAAATATCCCTGTGTTTGCAAGCAGAGCCTCTCTGTGTCACTGTCCCTTCCTCTTGTAGCTTGTCCCAGTGCCTCTTCAAATTACCTCTATAGGACCTGAGAACGAAGCAAAGGGGAGAAAACAATCCTAGTTTCTGATTTGAGGATATGCTTTCTTTTTCAAGAAAGACAAATGCAGCTTTAAAAAACATTTTATTATATTTAAAAACAAAAGGAGAGAGATGGACTTGACACAGAGAATCCAGGTGAACCCACATTTTTTTTCATTCAGTAATGAAATAATAATTTTTCCCCTCTACCAACATCTAGAAACTCCTAATCTACCTTGTGTATCTGTGAATTTTTCTATTATAGATATTTCATACAGGTATAATGTGAACACATACTATTTATCCTTTTATCTTATAATTATCTGTATACCTTCAAGTTTCTTCTCCATTGTCTATGTTCACTCTTTTCATGAGAGGAGTATTTCACTGTTTATATGTACCACTTTACTTCTCCAGGCATCTGACCTTCAGCGTAGGCTATTTCTACCTTTTGGCTAATGCTGAACTCAACATCATCATCCTATGGAGCATAGGAGCTGCCTAGCTGAGCCCAGCATAGACAGGGGAGAGAGGAAAGAGTTGTCTGTTAAATCCCTTTTTTGTGCTATCTCATATGCAATAGCAGATAATGGAAACACTGAATTCATTCATTGTTGCTTGTGGAGTTTTGTTTTTTATATCTCCCATGCACACTATTCATTTAATACAGATTCCATTCTTCTCTGAAATTCCTCATGCCTCAGTGTGCATTGTCTGCCTTTTGTGCTATATCCATATATGCATGTATCATAGTCCTTTCTAAATTATTAGGCAATTTCAACATTTTTGTCACATGCCAAACTGTTTCTATTGATTCCTTTTCTTTTGATTACTTACTATACAATCTTGATTCTTCACATATTGTATATTTTCCCACTGTGATTGACACTGTATATAAATAGTGAAGATACCTTTATTGGATTCCATAAACATGTGCAGTGGTCCCTGTTGTTGATACGTCTACTGCCAGGTTGCTATGTTGAACTGGGAACTGTTGAATCTTTAGCTAGATTCAGTTTACAATTGAACTTCAACATCTGAGGATAAGATTGGGAGAGTTCCCCTTGAACCAACCATGAAGAATACCTTGGAGATGTTCTCACACCTTGTATTTCAGTAGTCACTTTTCTGAACCATGTGAGCCGGGTGCTCTGCAGACTGTCAACCAGCTTTGGGATTCGGGGGTTAATTATCTTTCCTCTCCAGTCATACTCCAGTCTGTGCCTTGGAGAACTACAGCAATGCATTCAGAAAAGCCATGGCATCTCAGGAGATAATTCTCTTGCTACTCTTTGTCAAGCCTTCAGGAAGCATCTCTTGTATATCTGATACAAAGCTCATATCCCTTAGATTTCTACAGATTTTCCCTTGTGATGTCACCCTCAGTGGGACATTGTTTGCACTCAAGAAGGTNCTGCACTAGAGTAGCTGACCCCTTTCGCTTGGGAAACTCTATGCTTCTCAGAGGAATTTTTTTCAGCCCTTTTCAACCTCTATATTTAGCACCTGTGCTGGCTAGTTTTGTGTCAATTTGACACAGCTGGGGTTATCACAGAGAAAGGAGCTTCACTTGGGGAAGTGCCTCCATGAGATCTAGCTGTGGGGTACTTTTTCAATTAGTGATCAAGGGGGAAAGGCCCCTTGTAGGTGGGACCATCTCTGGGCTGGCAGTCTTGGGTTCTATAAGAGAGCAGGCTGAGCAAGCCAGATGAAGCAAGCCAGTAAAGAACATCCCTCCATGGCCTCTGCATCAGCTCCTGCTTCCTGACCTGCTTGAGTTCCAGTCCTGACTTCCTTGGTGATGAACAGCAGTGTGGAAGTGTAAGCTGAATAAACCCTTTCCTCCCCAACTGCTTCTTGGTCATGATGTTTGTGCAGGAATAGAAGCCCTGACTAAGACAGCACCCTCTCTGTGGTGGTTGGAAAGAGGATGTTCCATAGCCTCAGATAATGAAATGCTTGGTCCCCAGTCAATGGAACTGTTTGAGAAAGGTTGGGAGGTGTGCCCTTGGAAGAGGAAGAGGGCCATCTTTGACATTTCAAAAGCTCATCATATTCCCAGTTGTCTCTCCCAGCTTCCTGTTCTCAAATAAGGATGTAAACTCTCACCTACTTCTCCAGCACCATGCCTGCATTCCTGCTGGCATGCTCCCTGCCATGATGGTCATGGACTCATCCTCTGGAACCATAAACTCCAAATTAAAATCTTTCTTCTGTAAGTTGCCTTGGTAATGGTGTCTTGTCACAGCAATAGAAAAGTAAGTAAGATGCTCTCCATGTGTTAAAAAGAGAGTTGGCAGGTGTTACTGACATGTTTTATAACCAAGGATACCATCATACCAGCCCCTATGTGGTTATTACAAGTTTGAGGAAATTTACCTTGTTATTTTTGCCCATCTGATGGATTCTTCTCTTACCTACTGTTGTTCCAGCGATGCACGCTGCCTCATGCTTCCCTTTCCCTTGAATATAACTCATTAGGGTTTCTTTGCATCCCCCGTTCTCTAATGGGTTTTTCTAAATTATGATTTTATATCTTGCCCGGTTTGCTCCTGTTGTTAAGGTAGTAAATTTAACAGGAAACTGCATCAGGAAGTGATGATTTCTCAGTTGCTATTAATGTCGTGCTTTTCAATTCTGCGTAGCTCAGTTTTTCTATTTGTAATGCACTTGCCACCTGCCAGTCAAAAGGATGGCAAGACTAAGTCCTGGAGAGAAGCCAAACACTTGAACATGGGGAAGGAATTCAAATGACTGAACAATCTAGCCACACCCACCCGACTGCTCATCTCCATTCTTTGTAATTTTCTGCCTGTGAAGGTAATGTCAGCTCTGCCAGGAACTCTCCTTCTTCCTTCTCTTTGCCTTGCTAATTCTCTTATATCTTCCAATAACCTTTCCCTGGAGCCACCCCTCAGTCAAGTGATTCCTGATCATCTCTCTATATTATAATTGCATATGTATGTGCGCAGGTTTCTTGGTGAACAGACAATAAGTTCTCTAAAAGAAAAAAAAATGGGCAGTGTGCCATCACAGAATTTAACAGAATAGCCATAAACAGCATTTATTGGCATGCTAAAAGTAAGACAGGAAGGAATGACTCTTAGTAGTGATATCATTTGGAAACTATTCTGTGTCTATTAGATACATAGCACAATGCTAGAGGCTCACAGAATAATGCTGTATAATTGCATACAGCCCACAGATCCTGGTCACACAGAATGTAGAATTAGCAAGAAAGACACAGAAAACACATAGGAAAGGCTAAGTAACCCTTCACTTCAAATAGTCAATAAGAATAAGATGCATGTAAAGGAGAGATTAACTTCTATAATGAAAGAAAGGATCAACTGTTTTAGCAGTATCGATGCTACTGATAGGACATAGCACATAATGTCTGAGATGAGCCTTTATGTTTGACAATTAGGAAGTAACAGTGAACTTTGAAAGTGGTACTTGGTAATCTGGTGACAATAGAGGCCAGGCACCAGGCACTTGGAGTGAAACGGTGGAGAAAAAGTGGAACACATGGGTGAAGTTCACATACTCAAGGCATTTGTCAATGGAACCATCCCACTGGAGATAACAGATCAAGCTTCAGACAGTAAAGGTCTCCCAGAGATGAGAGAGATGGAAGTACCTAGGAAATAAAGAATGCCTGATTAAATGTCATCCTAGGGCAAGGAGAGGGACCAGGATAGCCCAGTAGGGCTAGGGGTGAATGAAGGGCCCTCTCCTCTGAGATATGAGGAGAACTGAAGGCAGAGGCATTGTGGGATAGAGTTGAGAAAGAAAGGAAATGCCTATCAGATTTTCCTTCCACCGTTTTAGAAAGTTCACTTGTTAAGAAGATAGGAGCACAGCTAGGCAGGAAGAATTCATGAGGTGTGGAAGCTTTAGATGAATGTGCTTATGCAAACGCCTCCTGCTAGAATATGCTCTAAGTCATGTGACCTTCTAGATATGTGGGGTAAACATGAGAGGCACAGCAGTCATATAACCATCCATGAGATGCAGACAGCATCCCCCAGATAGAGGACCACCAAGAGAGGACAAACATATATTCAAATATTACCCATGGCAAATTTAGTGGGAAAAGCAAAAAGCAAAAAAAAAAAAAAAAAATCATAAAGTCCGGAGTCATATCTCTGGCCACTGGAGAGGAATTCTAAGCCTCCAGCCAGAAAGTCAAAGACCAACTTGAGTGGTAAGGGCTCAATCAGAAGCAGAGGAGAACACTCAGAAGTAGAGATGAGTAGTAGAGGTGAGCCAGGCTGCAGTGCAGCAGTTATTGGACAAGGTTCAGTGGTCAATTTGGTAATATTCTTACTAAGCTACCCATAAGTATAGCTCCTTTTCCTAGAGCACTTTACATGGATTTTTTTGGCCCTGTTAAACAACATACAAACAGGTTGCGCGGGAGAACAGTGCCACAGTCAGGGGGAATGTAGGTCAGAATCTCACAAGATAAGCATCCAGCAAAGCAGTACCAAGCACAATGGCAGAAGAGAAGCACGGCAGGTCTCAGACCAACCAAGACAAAGAAGATTCAGATCTTGAGAAAAAATAAATAAACTAGGCTATTTGCTAGAATTGAGAGCAGGAAGGTGACTGAGAATTAAGAAAAGGACAAATTTGGAACCCAGGCTCTAATAAATCACTGAGAAAATATGACATGAAATCTTCCTTCCAACATGAGCATGAGTCTGGGGACTCACAAAGGACTGAACAAAGGGTGACGATATACGAGCTCAGAGCACGGTCTTGATGGGTTTAAATGAGAAAGCACATGACTGCTAAGCTGTCATATTAAAGTCACATAAAATTCCAGGATGGCCCCAGGACGACAAGACCAGGGAAATGAGAATATTCCCAACAACAGCAAGCAGAAGGAAAGACTGCTGCCCAGAAGTGGGCTGTTAGCAAGGAACTCTTGAGAAGTGCAGGCCATGGCAATGACAGAAATTTTAAAAATTGAAAGAGTGGAAGGGAGTTAAAAGGGAGGTAAATGCATTGATGTGATCAAGGATCCAGAACACAGGAGCTGGCTTGTAAAGATGTCTCTGGGGGAGCCAGCTGGAGAGGTATGCTTGCCTAGAGCCAAGAAGGCATGCTAAAAGTAAGACAGTAATATTATGATTATTCATAAGCATTCTATGTCCCTAACTCTTAAGGCCTGTGTCTAGCCAGGGAAACGAGGCAGCCCTCCATTATGAAAACATGGTACGGAATTCAAAAGAACACAAAAGAGTCTCCACCAGGAAAGGCTGTGTGACGTTTTAACAGACCAACAGGGTATTCCATAGGATTGGCGAAGATGACTCAGTGTAAACAAATAAAATGAACAATAACAATTAGAATGTGTTTCCTGCTGAGCACCCATTGTCTGTGCTTATGATGAATGCCCTTCCCCTCCAGTGTATGTGATCTGAGAAATGGGTGACTCCTAGCATCTGCCTTCCATGATCATCTGCCACTAAAGAAGCTAAAGGGAATCAAATCCTGGAGGACCCTCTCCTCATCATTTTATAAAGCCTTTCACTAAGTCAGTCAGAATCTATGCTTCCAAACCTGAACATATAGGATCAGTAGATGCTGTAGTGTGTTAGATGGAGTAGGGTGAGGGGGGTGAGGGGGTGAGGGAGAGGTTGTCCTAGAACCTTTATATCCTTCTCATTTTCTAAGTCTGGCCCTAGTATTCTCATTAATTCTCTGATCCCTCTATCTTTCCAGTGTGTTTTGTTTCTGTTTTAAATGATTTGGAGAGAGTTCCTGCCACCTGCAATCTCTAGTTTCTGATGGAGGCACAAAGTACAGCAGACACTAAGATATGCACAAGGCTCATGGTATAGCAGACAGTGAGAGGGTAAGAACAGACTTAGGTGATCAGCAGTTGATACAACTGGCCTTGAGATGGACTTTAAGAGAGGAGTCAAAAACAGAGGAAGATGCTGTGGGTTGGAACGAAACTGAGAAGTGAAACATAACTGAGAAGTTATGGGTTCTGATGCATGTCAGGAAGGAGGAGATCCCAGAGTCATTTTTAATAAATAAAATTGCAAACATCAGATTCACCAATGAAGACTCAGGAGCCAGACGATGCGGTGAAAGCCTGCTAGCTCAGAGAGTCAGAGAAATCACTCAGCTGACCTTCCTACTCTACCATCATCCAAGAGAAGGAAAAAGCTTTCTCTTTCTCTACCCTGATTTACAAACCTTTACAAACTGAATGTCCGTTCCTGTCTACTTCCTGTACGTCTCTCTATTCTTCCTCCTGACTTCCTCTCACCCTCTCTGTTTAATTTCTCTGTTCACTCCCTGTCAACTGGTTACTTGCGCCACCTCTCCATCTATTGTTCTGTGTTGTTTATAACAAACAGAACACTTTAGGTTAAAAGGGTGTGCCAGGGTTGAGCCCTCTACAACTTTAGACAGGTTTTCCAGTATACAGTCTCAGGGCTCAGAGTATGATCAGATAGCCTGCAACACCCCTGTGTAAACTGGTGGTAGATTTGGCAAGACAAAGGACTGGGAGGCATGCAGAACTTACCCTTTAGTAGGAAAGATAACAACATAAACAAATACTACTAAATCTGACCAATGTAGCTAAGAGTCCAAACACATATATTAAACACATTCTCTCACTTTAATTTTTTATGGATAAACTATGATGATGAAATAATTAACACAGTGCAGAAACCATAATACACAAACTCCCCAAATAGTTCTCTTTATAGGAAACACATACTGTTATACATATGAAAGAATAAAGCCATATTCCTAACCTGGTGTTGGAACAGGGCAGAAGTTACTGGAAAAAAAGATGATTTTAGGACCTGAAAGCAGAGTCATAACAGTAATAATCATTATTCACATTTATTAGTCTCATTCCGTGTGCCAGAGATATTATCTCCTTTATTCCCCACAAGAGCCCTATGAGGTAGACACCAATATTATCAGTACTTAACAGATGAAAGAATCCAAAGTGTGGAAGAGCTAAGCACCTAGACTCAAGTTGCTGGTAAGTGGCAGAAACCAGCAAGAAGTGGGAGGGAATGAGGATGATAATCGACACATCTGAGATGTCTCCCAGTAAACTTCTCACCACTGGAAACCCCTCGCTGCCTGGGTGTCACCTTACAGGACCTTGTTCTGATGCCTCTCTGCATCCTTAGTTTTATAACACACGATATCAGAGGAATGCAATTCAGAGATAGTAGTTTATTTTCTACCCCACTTTTCAAAAGAATGCATTGTTCATGCACAAAGAGTAATTGCCGTGGCTACTGACCTCATAAAATTAGCATATTTTCTCAATTAGATTCATATCAGAGCATCTCTGAAAGCTGCCTCTCCAAGAACCTGCTCACTGCCCTCCTGCCTGGTTTCAATGAGAGAAAACATGCTAAGTACCCTCCCTTCGTTTCAAAGAGAGACCACATTTGTCCCGAACACTAATCAAAGAAATATGATGCCATGGTGCTCGACTGGAGCCCTGACTTCATTACTAAAATGTGTTGTCTGCTGAGGTGGGTGACTGGGGCAGCTGTTCAACATATGCCTACCAACACTGAATGGCCCCGTTAGTGCAGAACGTGAGGGATACTCTATCCCTTTGAAGCTGAAGGGGAAATTGTAAGTAAGCATAAAGTAATTACCTACTTGGAACCCACCCAGGCCATGTTCAATGCAATTGAAAGCTCCTGTCCTTGATGCCAACCTTTTCCAGCTTAGGGAGGTCAGAGACTTGGAATATTTTTACCACTCTCTGTTGCAGAGACCTGATGTGCTTTGAAGCTGGATCTGAAATTCACTTAGGTCACCAAGGGGAGGGATTAGTGCCTTCCCAGCCAAAGAACATCCTGTCTCAGGAGAGTTAACATCATTTCAAATGCTCTTTGGTTCACGTACATACTGCTACTAGCTCGCTTCCTGTGGTAGGCAGTGTGCAGACTGCCTTCCGTAGATACTATCTCATCAGAGAAGTGCAGCAGCCATGTAAGAGACCAACATAGGCATCGACATTCTCAATTACAGACAAGGAAAGCGGCATTAAGGCAGATAATAGCCTGGTTGAGGAAGGAGTCATGGTCTTCTAAGCCTATCATCTAAGTGCTTCATGCCCTTCCACACTACTCCACTTCCAAGGGCACGACTCATAACTGGTGTGCATGTGTAGACCTCCTGACCCTCTTTTGATTGCCTGCAAAGTCTTTTCAAACTTGCTCTTTAAAATTTACAAACAAAAGTCTCATAAAACAATGTTCTAAAGACACAGACCAGGTGTCCAGGTCCTATGAAGAGGATGAATTGTCCCTTTCCTCAAATTCAACTCCACAGAAAGTGTGAACAGCAGAGTGGAGCTTGGAGAGCTACTGCAGGAGCGTGTGAATCCCTTGTAAAGACAGTTCTTGTTCTAGAAGGTGAGCAGCGTATTGCATTCAGAGAAGGAATGTCCCTCACTTTCACATTCCTTGTTTTGAGAGGTCCATCAGCAGCATCCTGCAGAAGTCCTATTAGAGTCCAGCTCCAAAGTGACATCAAGGCATTACAGATGCCTGTTGGCTGAGTGGATATGAGAACAGGTATCCTGGCCAGGAGCCTTGAGCAGAGTGCCAGTAGTATACAGGGTGACATCATGGTTTCAGTATAGTATACTCTGTCTCAAACAGGAAAAGGCCTCAAACCAGAGTACCCAGCTGATGGTAGAGGCAGGTAGCAGTAACTGTCCATAACCCAGTCCCATGATGAGAGACTACCTGCACAAGAAGAGCGCATCCTTACCTCATTGACTTTTCCTCCAAACAAATACTCCTAGGATAGTAAATCTAAGAATCCCAAATCGTCTCTTTCTTTTTTTCTTCCTGAGGACTGAACATAGAGTCTGGAAGCCTGACAGAGGCTGTATTCAGAGGAGAGGCGGTACAAGTGATAACTATGCATCTATTTTCTGGTGTGCAATGCCCCTAAAAAAAAAAAACTCTACTTAGAAATTAGAGAGTGTTATTTATCTTTCCCCTATAAAGATTACTAGGCATAGTAGACATTTATAAGAAAGAAAGAAAGAAAGAAAGAAAGAAAGAAAGAAAGAAAGAAAGAAAGAAAGAAAGAAAAGGGAAGGGAAGGGAAGGGAAGGGAAGGGAAGGGAAGGGAAGAAAAAGAGTGAGTTTATAAGCCCCAAACACCTAGAATTTTGAAAATAGGAGAGACAGTCTTCAATCAAATTGTAAGCGCAAAATAATACTGTAATATTCCAGAGCATTAATAGAAAAATGATAATAGAAACTTCTTTTTAAAAGATGGTGCATTATGGACATGAAGATGGCAGTTGATGTCCAGAGCACCCCTGTATCTCTGGAGACTGAAACAGAGTATCAGATACATGGTTTCCCACCTGTGAAGGGAGTGGCACGTCAGGAACAGCAATAATAAACAGCACATATAAACACCAGGTGAAATCCAGAAAATTGCAATTTTATATTTACAAAAGAAACAAAGGAATTAAATACTGGAAACAGAGTAGGAAGAAATTCTTAGTGTGGCCTTAAGCAAAAAATATAAGTAAAACTTCCAGGAACGGGCTGGTGAGATGGCTCAGCGGGTAAGAGCATCCGACTGCTCTTCCGAAGATGATAAGTTCAAATCCCAGCATCCACATGGTGGCTCACAACCATCCTTAACGAGATCTGGTGCCCTCTTCTGGAGTGTCTGAAGACAGCTACAGTGTACTTACATATAATAAATAAAATAAATCTTAAAAAAAAAAAAAAACTTCCAGGAACATCATAGTTATGAGATCTGGGAGTTTGTAAAAATTAAAAAATAAAAAATAAAAGGGAAAAGGAATCAAATGAAGAAATATGTATGTGTACATATATAAATGTGAACTACTGTATTTATATATGTGTTAATGTATTAAGATGAGTTAATAATGTATACGCATATATTAATGTATGTGCTCCATGCAGCAGGAAAGCACTGGAGAAGAGATCCTGCACTTCCTAGTTTGCCTTCATTGTTTCTTTGCCTTTTGGATGAGATCAAGGCGTGTTCTCTGGTGCTGTGGTAAGGAAACTTTGTAGCTGCAGGAAGCAGGGGTCCCGGTTTTATACCTTCCACTCCTAGCATCCTCTCCTCTTGGCTGAGCCCCAAGGATTAGCATAGATCCAGGAAGCTGTTTATAACTCAGATATAAATTTTTGGATGCGGGTCTACATAGGAGAGGTGTGCAGTGCACAGTAGCATTTCCACTTGGTAACAGAAGCTGAACTCTGGGGAAAAGGGGGAGAGTGGGAGCAGCTTTCTGTCCTTCTGGGCACCAGACAGAGTGAGGCAAGAATGAACCAGCAGCATTGCAGGATCAACCATTGATCTCACCTTAGTGCCCCCTTCTCAAGGGAAGCTGCTTTCTTTTATTACATTCTCTGCTTTCAGAGCCTCCGGGACATTTGGTTTATAAGCCCCAAACACCTAGAATTTTGAAAATAGGAGAGACAGTCTTCAATCAAATTGTAAGCGCAAAATAATACTGTAATATTCCAGAGCATTAATAGAAAAATGATAATAGAAACTTTCTTTTATTACATTCTCTGCTTTCAGAGCCTCCGGGACACCTGGATGCCCTCTGCCAAAAGAAACCTAATGAGACACCTGTAGTACAAGGTTGGGTTTCCCCAAGATCTCGGGGGCAGGAGAAACCTGGTCTACATAACTAGATCAGCAGAAGGAATTCAACACCATTATCTTGGCTCCTTCACTGCCAGCTGACAATGAAGGGCAGGGGTCATCCTTCATAGAGCCCTTTCTGTTTGACCTGTCTGGACCCGAGAAAGAAAACAACTCATTGCTTCCCACATACCTGTAGAACTTCAAAACAAGAACTCTAAGAAAATGTTATTGAAATCCCTCTTCTCAGCAAGGAGGAACTATCGACCCTGTTGTTTTGGTTTGTATTGTTTGAGTTTGTCCATCCTCACTTTCATTCCATATTCTCCTATGTTGCTACTACTCTGTCTTTTCTTTCTCCATTCTTCATCTTAATGCTTTGTTCTCACTACTTTAATCTATAAATTATTCCTCCCTCACTTATCTTACGTTATCTCAGCCCCTTGCTTTTTCATTCTTGTTGTGGGTAAACTTGATGCTTTCATTTTTTTCACAGCATTCAGTTTTTTTTCATCCTTTTGCTTTTATTGAAGATAGACTCTTATTTCATACAATATATCCTAATTAAAGTTTCTCCTCTCTCTACTTCTCCCAGTTTCTCCCCATCTCCCCCTCCCCTCCAGATCCATTTCCTTTCTCTCTTACATTAGAGCAGAACAGGCTTCTAAGAGATAACTCAATATTACAAAATAAAATATAATGAGGTAAGACCAAAAATCGGTCACATCAAGGCTGGACAAGACAACCCAACAGAAGGAAAAGAGTCCCAAGAGCAGGCACAAGAATGAGAGACCCACTTGTTCACACAGTTAGGGGGTCTTCTAAAAATACTAATCTAAAAGTTGTACTATATATGCAGAGGGCCTAGTGCTGACCCATGCAGGCCCTGTGGTTGCTGCTTCGGTCTCTGTGTGTTCATATAAGCCTTGGCAATGGGACCCCACTGTCAGTTTGCAGAGAGCACCCATTGCCTCAACAACAGCCTGGTTTGTTTGGAGACTTCCATGGGACCCATTGGCCAACAATTCAGTTGAGTGCAAACCACTCCTTATACTAAAAGGCTCATTTGATGAGATGGCCAGTTAGGACGCCATATGCCCCATTATTATGCAACCTTATTAGAATAACCTTCATATACAGAAAGTTTCCACTGCACTGGGTTTCTATATCATCCATCAAATGCTCTTCAATTCCATCTGTCCTCATATTTCTTTCTTCACTACTTCTCCTCCTTGTCCCTAACTGATCTTCCCATTCACATGTGCCCCTTTCCCCAGTCCACTCATAAAAATCTATTATATTTCCTCCTCCCGGGAAGATCCATGTATCCCACATAGTCCCTTCCTCTATATCTATCCTTTCTGGGTCTTCAGATTGTAGTTTGGTTACAGTTTATTTAATAGCTAATGTACACGCACAATCAAATACATACCACATTTATTTTTCTGTGTCTGACTTTTTTCTAGTTATATTCATTTGCCTGAAAATTTTATGATGATATTTTTAACACCTAAGTAATGTGCCATTGTGTAAATGTACCACATTTTTTTGCCCACTCTTCTGTTGAAGGGCATCTAGGTTGTTTCTAGTTTCTAGTTATTAAGAATAGAGCATCAATGAACATGGTTGAACAAGTGTCCTTGTGGTAGTATGAAGTGTCCTTTGGATATATGCCCAAGAGGGGTATAGGTGTGTCTTGGAGTAGATCATTCTAAGTTTATGGGAAAACACCATATTTATTTCCATAGTAGCTGTACAAGTTTTTACTCTACTCCCACCAACAGAGTAGCTAAGATAATAAAATAAATGATAGCCCATGATGTCAAGGATGTAGAGTAAGGTAAAATTCTTTCATTGCTA
Source organism: Mus minutoides (assembly GCA_902729485.2). NCBI lineage: Eukaryota > Metazoa > Chordata > Mammalia > Rodentia > Muridae > Mus > Mus minutoides. The sequence continues at coordinate 57,456 of LR751255.1, forward strand.
CTTAAAAAATGAAATCATGGTACTAAATAAAGTCATCCTAAGTAAGATAACACAGACTCAGAAAGACAGATGTAGTATGCATTTGCTTATGTGTGGATATTGATTGTTAAATCAATGATAACCAAGCTACAATCTATAGAACCCTAGAAGCTACATATAAAGTACTTGTATGTACTTTACATATAAAGTAAAGTATTGGGAGCCAGTGGGTACATAGATCTTCCCAGGAAAGGGAAATAAAATAGATATTTATGGATGGATAAGGGGTGCTAAAACAGGAGGATTAAGTCAGAGAGGGAAGAAGGGAACAAGGTGAGGAGTAAATAGCAGGAGAGACAACTAAAATTAGAGACTATTTTAGGGATAGCATGGAAACCTATTACCGGAGAGTCTTCCTAAAATATGTACATATTTATATGATCATTATGAGAAAGCCTCAGATCTAACCAGAGAATGTGGTTGGTTATCCATATGGCAGCTGTGCCACTATTGCACCAGCAACACTTCTTGTCTAGCAAATTAATGTAGGATTCACAGCTGGATGCTGGGTATGGCTGCTAATACCTTTCCTCCCCATCAGCCTTATAGTACCTCTCAGCACTATGACATCTACTCAGCAGGGAGGGAGCTTTTAGTTCAGTTCAAGCTTAGCATCACTGTACTTTGTCTATAATGGCCTATACATGATTAGGTCTGTTAATAGTCAATTATGGATTTGGGAGGAATGTATGGAGCCCTATTCTTCCTGAGTGAACTATATGCTACTGATGGATTCTGAATGAGGGGCAGACATTGTCTTCTGTTGTTTATACACTAAAGAGTCAACTAGGTTCCAATGGATAGCTCTCAATCCATGGCCACAGAAATGACCCTAGTTAAAAATCAATGGATCTCAAAAAAAAGATCAAACAAACAAAATATCACAATGAAAATAACAGCAACCAAAACACCATGAATGTAGTGGGGTGACCAAATTGGTAGGGAGTCTGGAGGGACGATTATAAACAGAATGTACCTTGTATATGTACAAATGTATAAAAGAACAAAGTTTTATTTTTAAATCTAGCTCACAAAGAAAAATTTAATGTAGTAAAAAGACAGCTTAGAACTAAAAAATCTTTCTGCAACTTATTTATCTTTACTTTAGGAGAAAATATATGCCCACACTATGTTCAGATTCACTTTCACGTCAATCAGAATGACTACTATTAAGAAAAAATACAAAAAGAACATAAAAACAAAGCAAGAGTTCCAGATGAAGATACAGTTGCTGGGAGTGTCAATCATGGTAGAAAGTGGTATGGATGTTCTTCTAAAAATAAACATTTAATTACTGAATGACCTGCTATATCACTCAATATATATGCCCAAAATGGCCAAAATCAATATACTGTAAAGATTTCCACATACCCACTCTTACTGATGTTTTGTTCATGATACTCACATCATAGATCAGTGTAGGAGGCCATAAAGAGATGAATTGGTAAGGATAATTATATATATATATATATATATATATATATATATATATATATATATATATATAGAGAGAGAGAGAGAGAGAGAGAGAGGGGGAGGGAGAGAGGGAGGGAGGGAGGGAGGGAGGGAGGGAAAGAGTGTCAAGTTTTATTAAACCACAATAAAAAAGCAAAATCTTGTGATTTGCAGGCAAGCAGATAGAACTGGAAATCATGGAAAGTGAAATGAGCCAGAATCAGAAAGCTAAGTATCATACTGAGAACCAGAAAAATAAAAGGACATGAAAATCAAAAGGAAACTATTAGGATCTGGAGGGGTACAGTGGCTGGGTAACCAACAGTAAATTTGAACAAAGTATGTTACATACAAGAATGAAGCTATTGCAATGAACCCATTACTTTGGATAACTAATATATATTGTGGTGGTTTGAATAAGAATGGCAGCCAAGGGGTGGGGCAAATAAAACAAAAAAGAATGGCAGCCAAAGGTTCATATATTTGAATGTCATCAGGGAGTGACATGGCTTAAAAAAATTAGGAGGTGTGTTATTGTTTGAGTAGATGTGGTTTTGTTGGGGGAAGTGTGCTACTGGACTTTGAGATTTCAAAAACCTCAAACCAGGCCTAGTACCTCTCTCTTCCTGCTGTGTGTGAACCTGGCTGTAGAACTCTCAGCTATTTCACCAGTACCATGTCTGCCTGTGTCCCACCATGCTTTCCAGCTGATGAAAATGAACTTCTCTATGAACCTTTAAGCAAGCCCCAATTAAATGTTTTCTTTTGTAAAAGTTGCCATGGTCAAGGAGTCTCTTCACAGCGATAGAACATGGGCTATGACATATGCTAAGAGAAAGATAGTGCTTTATAATTTTAATGTATTGAAGAAATAGTAGTTGTAAATTATATTCATATATGATAACATAACAAAGACAAATGAGGTTTGAAGATACTTAATATGCGAAAATTCACAGTAAAATTATTTTGGGGTTATACAGTCAAAAGAGAATATCCAGAGATAGCAAAAGAGTTAAGCAAATTAAAAACTGTTAAAAAAAAAAAAACTTCACAAAGTAGATTGTTCATTTTAAAGCTGATTTGTTAAATATATTTGAGGAAACCTCTATAAAATTTTACTTTAAAAGATAATAGAAAAACACAAATAAATAAAGTACATAAGGAATAAAATAGAAAGCAATTGTAGATGCAACTGAGATGCAAAGGAGAAAATAGTGAACAAGTGTCTGTCCCTACCTTGAGACTCAAGAGACAGGGACTGAGAAAGAGCCAAAGAAGCACAAAGACAGTGACAAGACCAAAGCCATGGCAAGCCTGAGATAAAGACCTGTGTCTACACTGGCTTAAAAGTAATTTATACTGATAATCCAAGATTTTCCCACTCCTAAACTATAAAAACTTGCAAGGGACATGGCTGCCAAAACAGGAAAAATCAGTCCTCTACAGGAATAAAGTCCCACATGAATTGCCCAATCCCATATACTATATATATATATATATATGGTTCTGAATTTGGAGGATGTGGGGGTATCTAAGAAGAGTTAGGGAAATAGAGTCAGGAATAATGCAGGTGCAGTGCTTATGTAAGTAGTTCTCAAAATATTACATTAAAAGTAACAATAATAAAGTAAATATAATGTAAAACTTAGAAAAATAACAGGATGTTTTATGAGACGAAAAAAATCACTTTTCTTTAATACTAAAAATAAGGAAGCTATTGGAACTCTAGGCCACATTGTGTTAAGCAATCATGAAGCATCCGTGAACTAACAGTTTTCCTGTGTTATTAAGTGTAACCACATCACAATGATATAGTGATAACAAGGTTTAGAATTCTCTTCTCTTGAGAGCTACACACTGAAGCATTTTTGATGATGTGATAAAAAATATGAAATTTGTTTAAAATGATCCAGTGTAGGGATATGAAGAAGGACCCACACTTGAAACAAGAGGGACTCTGAGAGATAGACGGACGGCTCCATGGTTAAATGCAGTTGCTATTCTTTCAGAGGACCTGGGTTCAGTTCCCAGTACTCACAGGGCAGCTGACAGCCATGTTTAATTTGAGTTCCAGGGTATCCAACTGCGCTCCTGGCCTCTGCAGGCACCAAGCATGTGTAGTTAGATATACACTCAAGCAAGCACTTAAATAAAAATAAATCTCTTACAGTAAAACTATATATTGGCCTTTGTTGAAGTTACATAGTAAGTACATAGAAGATGCTGTGCTCTGAAGTTTTCTTTAGTAATTTACACGAGAAAAAAAGCTAATTATTTTGTGTGGTATAAAGACAGTGTCAAAAATTAGATAGATCTATGAAATGAATGTATACTTGACATTCACATATATAATTATATCTAAAATTTACATGAAACCTATAAATATTTAACTCAATAATATGTGAGTTGATGTATAAGTGGGAAACTGTACTGATGTTATCATTTTACTTTGAAATGAATGGGTAGACAGAAGGATATATAACACATTTTTAGTAAAATGCTTATGGTAATGGCAAATAGTAAATCCAAGCAATGAAGACAGGGTAATGATGGAGTAAGAAGAAAATTAACAATGGGATGGGAGTTGGGAAGGGAGTTCAGAAAGAGCCATGTACATGTTAGAATAACACAGGGTACCAGTGGATGGACAAGTCAAGGGGGAAAGAATGGCTTTTAGTATATAGGGGTGGGCAAGCTGGCTCCTTATAGGAAGAGTCCACTGGATGTCTACTCATACCCCAGCCAAAGCTTGGAAATGGGTCACTTAAAAACCTAGTGTAAAGCATAGTTCTAGTAAATTTAGCAGAAAAAAAAATGTAGAAGATAGGAAAATATTTACATGCCCTATGTCTTAAAAAATTACTTTTTTTATTTGTTTGTTTTAGCTTTTGTCTTTTTTGTCTTATTTTGCTTTGTTTTGAGACTGCATTCCTTTTTGTATAGTCCTGGCTGTCCTGGAGTTCATCATGTAGACCAAGCTGGCCTTGATGTCACAGAGCTCTTCCTGCCTCTACTTCCTGGCTGGCTACTCAGATTAAAGGTATGTGCCACCAACTGCCTGGGAAGAAATATTATCTTCTTAATGAAAACTTCCAAAGCAAAGGTTACAAAACTAAACAACAACAACAACAAAATGAGTCTGGGGCTGGGAGATGGTGGACTGGGTAAGAGTGCTTGGCCTACAAGCAGGAAGGCAAAGGCAGCATATGGACAACGTTTATCTGGCTGACAGAGAGGTGAGAGTTCATCATGGTGGGAAGAATGGCAGCATATACAGGAAACTAAGAGTCACGCCCTCAGTGGGAAGAGAGGAGAAGAGCAAGAGAACGAGAGCAATGTCTCATTGTAGCTTTAATTTTGGACTCTGTGATTTCTATTAATTTTGAGCATTTCTTCATATGCATTCCAGCCATTTAGGTTTTCTCTGAATTGTATATCCCTAACCTTTTTCATTTGCAAAATGATGTTCCAATTTTTAAAATGTAAACGTCTGGGGGGGGGGATTGCAGATAGTTTTGTTGGTGTTGGTGCTGCTTTTGTTGTTTTGTTTCTTTGTTTTTTGGGGGGGAAGGGGTTGTTTGCAGTTTTTTTTTTCTTTTATTTGGTTCAGTTTAGTTAAGACACTATAAATATATTCTCCTATTTTGTTATTTACCTATTAACTTTGTAATATCACTTGTGGGATAGAAAAACATTTAGTTCTGCTATAAGTACATCCCTTTATCTGTAAGTGTATGAATGTGTTCAAGGAATTGTGTGTGTGTGTGTGTGTGTGTGTGTGTGTGTGTGTGTGTATGTGTGTGTGCATGCACAAACACAGGTATGTACTCAGGGACATTCACACAAAGGCCAGAACAGATCACCAGAAATTCTTCCATGTCACTCTCTGAGACAAGGTCTCTCACTGACCCAATTACTGACAAATGCCGGATAAACTGGCTAGACAGTAAGTTCTTGTGATCCACCTGTCCAAAGTCAAACAGTGAACTGATGAGTTTTATTGGGGTTACTTTACTGGGGCTAGGGGTGGGAGTTACCTTTGCAATCCCTACTTCCAGTCCTATTGATGCCAGCTCTCATCATCTTCATTGGCACAGGTGACACTCATAAGCCCCATCTTTGAAAATAGCACCATTAGTTAAAATGCATTAAATTATCTTACTCTGGGTCCCTGTTTGCTACCAGGCCTTGTTGATTACTCAATCTGTTTCCTATTTAGCAAAAACAGGAACAAGTTTTCTTCCTTCGATCGCTGTGTTAGTCTGGTTTATGCCACCCTGATGAAGGTCTGGTTTACGCCACCCTGATGAAGGTCTGGTTTACGCCACCCTGATGAAGGTCTGGTTATGCCACCCTGATGAAGGTCTGGTTTATGCCACCCTGATGAAGGTCTGGCTATGCCACCCTGATGAAGGTCTGGTTTATGCCACCCTGATGAAGGTCTGGCTATGCCACCCTGATGAAGGTCTGGTNTCTGGTTTATGCCACCCTGATGAAGGTCTGGTTTATGCCACCCTGATGAAGGTCTGGTTTATACCACCCTGATGAAGGTCTGGTTTATGCCACCCTGATGAAGGTCTGGTTATGCCACCCTGATGAAGGTCTGGCTATGCCACCCTGATGAAGGTCTGGCTATGCCACCCTGATGAAGGTCTGGTTATGCCACCCTGATGAAGGTCTGGCGACAACTTGAGGAAAGTTTTATTTTGGCTCATGCTTTCGGCTGTTTCAGTTCGTGGTCACTTGACACTGTTGGTTCTGTGTTTGGAACAAGGCAGGAAACCACAATGAAAAGTTGGTGGTAAAGCAAATTCACTCCCCTCATGGTAACCAGGAAACAGCAGGAAAAAGTAGGAGATGAAGTCGACAAAGTCCAGGTTCCCTGAAAGAACTTGTCTGGGTGACTACCTCCAAGAGTAGTTAGATATGCCCAAAATCTCAGCAGCACCATAGACTGGCAGCTATGCCTTTAGCATATGGATTTTAGGAGATATTCTGGAAGCAAAGTATACTAAGTGCCCCTTTAGTTCCTTCATAAACACAGTTTCAAATTTTGGGGCTGGGGTAGCTGGGATCCATAGCTACATATAAGGCCTGTTCAGGGACATTGGCCAGAGTCATGCAAGGTCCTAGGAGGACCTTTGAAAGCAGCTACCTAAAGCTTTCCTCAGTGTGCTCTCAGAGGTGCCATCTTCTCCTCTGAGGACATTTTACCCAAGACTATCCTCTGTGCTTTTATAGATTTCATTACAATTGTAACTATTTTATGTTTCACTGTTAAGAGTTGAATAAAACTTTACTCATAAAAAGTAAATCACTGCCAATCCTTAGATAAATGGAATTGGACTTAGCATCATAATATTAATTTATATGGCATTTGCCATAGTACATTCATCTGCAGAGCACCTCAGGTTAAAATGACTTACACAGTTAAAGAATGGTTGGGCAGACCGAGAAAGAGCCAGTCTAGAAGACAAATGTACCGAATGGATATCGATAAGCTAAACACAGGGATGGCTTCGCCACGCCACTGGGTGCCAGACAACTAACTCAGAAGTGAAATACCACAGCCATTAACTGCTGAAGTAGAGGCTTAATTTAAGAAGGAGAATAAAGAAAAATAGCCAGCCCACAAATAGTGCACAAGGAGATTTTAGAAGGCACTGTACACTGAATACGATTAGAATCACTCTGGAGAGCCATGAGGAATTACAGGAGGGCTCTTTCATCTTAGGCACTCAGCATTGTCTCAAAAACTACTGTTCCTTAGAGACAATATGTACGTAATACCTCTTAATATTGCCCTCTTGTCTATGTACACACAATATGAGACACATGCTCATGGTACAGATAGACAGAAGAGGCAGTGATCAAAAGTACCTTCCAGGATTCACTCTGAGAATGTGTCCTATGGTGGTATTCCTGGCACTGTTTTAAGCACTGAGAAGTGAACAGTGAAGAGCAAATAGGCCCCTGCTCTCATGATGCTGGCCTCCCAGCTTCGATGTTATAAAGCAGGAGAGATAGACAGTATGTAATAAATGTGTTCACGGTCTCATAGTAAAAGGGGCAAAAGGAAACAGATGAGACAATTGAGAGTAATGGAGGAGATTAGTTTAGAGATCCTGGACAGAGAAGACAGGACTTGGAGAAGGCAGACAGATAGATGGAGTCTCTCTGCCAAGAAAAGTGTTTCCAGTTCTTAATACATGATACACAGTGGGTATGTTTTGTATTCAGTAGCTAGTGATTAAATAAAGGAGACTGTGTGCCCACAAATAGACTGTATGTCACCCTCTCTCCCAATGCCCCCTACTTCTACAGAAGACAGCCTAGCACCTATGATGACCTGTAAGAAACAGTGACTTGTCAGCCCCATTCCCTATGAGCCTGATTTTATACACTCTTGACAGTAAGATGACATGACAGACAAAGCTGTGTTTGAAGGCGTCAGGGGGTAAGGTAAGTGACAGGTACCAAGTGAGTCCCACAGGCTATAAATCTGCCACAAAGAAAATAAGGATGATAAGCATGTATGTCAGCAAAGCCCTAACCTCCAAGGAAATCGCTATTCTCAGATTGGCTTTTAAAGCAATTAAACATCAAGGCATCACTTGGTGATACAGGAGAAAAACTGAGGCCTGAAGACATTCATTGGCTGTTCCATGTAAAGATAAGCTGTGACTAGCAAAGGCAAAATAAAGCATTGAGACAATTGGAAATATTATTTAAAAAGAAACACATACACACACACACACACACACACATACACACGCATGTGGGTGGGTGCACTCCTACTGCAGGAGACATTAGAAATCAGAGACTTGGACTGTATTATGCATCACATACACATAGGAATTGTTTCTTTCTCTCCTGCATTGTTTATTGAGAGTTTTTCAAAGGTCACAAATACAAGATTAGTGAGGGTTGTGTCAAAATCACAAGGACATGCTAGAAAAACAGGAGATTAGATGATAGATAGATAGATAGATAGATAGATAGATAGATAGATAGATAGACAGCAAATTTGAGTAGTTGCCAAGAGAGTAGGGAGATAGTGGCAAACTCTGAATAAGAGAAATAAAATGCAATAAGTCAGTCAATAAAAATACAAGCAATGGGTTTGGTCTGAAGCACTGGTAATAATGTAGGTGATTATCCCAATTCTTTGCCGCAGAGGTTAAAGTCTAACCACACAATGGGAGTTAAAGCTACTTTGTTTGGATAGTGATCTAGAGGCTCTTCGGCAGTGATCCTAACCTCTCTGAATTTCAGTGTCTTAAATGAGAAAACAATAAATTAATAACAACTATCATGTACAATTCCAGATTGAGAGTTTTCAAAATTACTGTCCCAGTGAGAACTGGCTTTTCCTTCCAGAACACCAGGAAGATGAGACCATTTAACCACCGTGATGTCAGCAGAACACGTAACTGGTTCTGGTTATAAAAATGTGACATGAAATAATTCGTCCCTCAAAATCGAGCTCAAAGGTCCTTAGTGAGATTCTCCAGCTTGCCTCCTACCCTTCGGTGTGGAGTCCAGAGGCCTCCAGTTGAGAGAAAAGAGCTTGGATGTGTGATTCAGCACATGAGGACGTCCTCCAGTTTCTGGAGCCACAGTCAGCTTTGAAGCAGTAAGAGTGCAGGTTTTATTGTGAAGCTACTGAGGTCTTGGGTTGTTTTTTTTTTCTTGTAGTTAGGTTGTCTAGTAAGATTGCCCAACCTGGATTATGTCCTCTCCTCTACAGCCAAGTCAGCTGACCTCAGGTCTTACCAGACATGAGTGCTGCTAATGACTGACCTTGTGAATTCCCAATGTGAGGCAATGAGAGAGGCATGAAGAACTAGGGAGGGAGATAAACCATGATCTGCTAGGATCTGGAAAGTTCACACACAGGTATCACTGTAGCTCTAACGGGCCCACTTCTGAGAGGTGGCTTGTCCTTAATCAAGTGTTCCCTCTTCTGTCACCCAAATCCCTGCACATTTCCCCCAGGATCCATGAAAGCCCAGAATACGTCCCCTTGTGTGAACATTGTAGAACAGCCCCTCCCCTGCCCCAGAATAATAGCTTATCTCTAGTTAGAAAATTAAAGTTTCATTTGGCCAAAGCAGAAAGCTAATATGATTCAATAACCCTGTGGTTTTATCTCTTTATTACTTACTGCTTGAGAGAAAACAATAAATAAAATATCTGTGCATGTAATATCTCCCCTTTCCCTCCAGGGAGTCATGTAGGTTCCTAGTATCCAAATAACCTTGGTGTTTGCAAACAGTTTGCCACATTCCTCTCATTAACCCGATCAGTGCCCCATTCCTGTTTGTTTAGATCTAGTCACTTCTATTTAATAGCAATGATACAAAAGATTGCAAAGACTACAATAATAGAACAAGTGTGAGCACACATACCCTGTGTGACATCCCATATTAATTACAGGGCATAAAAAGCATCCAGGGTAAGACATAAAATAAAGAGGAACTCTGTGGTGATAGCATGAGTCACAGACAAACTGTTCTTGGTCATTAAATCTACCAGCTGAAGCCACACCCACTCTTTCCCAGCTGTCTTTGGGAGAAATGCAGAAACCAGGCTACAGGGATGGTCAGTCAGAAATGTACATGCCTTATAAGCACAAGTACTTAAATTCCGTGAGCCCAGAACCAGTGTAAAAAATGACAGGCATGGTGACATATGCTTATAATCCAGGTGCTGAAAGCTGGGGTTCAGAGGGAAAGGCATGAGCAGGAACGTCCCAATGGCCCCATGGGCAAAACTCTCAGCCTAATTGGCAAACCTCCAGGCCAATGAGAGACTTTGTCTCAAAACAGATGGAAGGTATATCTGAGGATGGCACCTAAGGTTATCCTCAATGTACAGACACATGCATGCATATCTGCACACACATAAACACACACAGGAGGGAAACAGAAATTAAATGCAGAAACCAATAGTTAGGCTGGGAAGAACCAAAAGACAAAACCATATTCTTGGGACCTTGTGACCTTGTGACAACAAGAATTAGAGGTAATGGGTTGTAAGGAGTGAAGGGTTTCAGGGGTTGTCACTGTCTCAGCTGCTTGCTCTGAGCAAGTGCAGCCTGTCACATGTGATCCACACTTCTCACCTGCTACCCTCACTAACTCAGCCATCTCATTTTCACAGTATGAGCCAGGGATCCCAGGCCTCAGGCATTTCTAGTTCTTCCTGACCATGAAAATGATTTCGATTCCAGGGTAGCTGTCACTTGCTGTGAATATTTCCAGTGCAACTGAGCCCATCTTGGTTTCTTGGTTTTTTGCTTCCTGGGGGCTTCTCACAGGTCCATCAAAAACAGGCAAGTTTGTGACTCTATATTTTCACATTTGACAAAAACACTATAGAAAGTACCTGAGTTCTTCTGGACAATTGTAGCCTCTTATCATTAATTGTAGAATCAAGGAATTTCATGCATCAACTAAGCAATGTATAGGATAGAGGTGGAAGACCTCCTAAAGACTGTACTCTTGTGCTGAGCCCAAGGCAGTGTTTCTGCAAGTTCACAAACCAGTGAGGAAGAGTTGTCATAAGTGATGACTATTGTTGCCTGTCTTCTGCTTACTATGTCCTACTCAGATGAGTTGAGTGTCCCTGGGCTGCTCTGTGCTAATGTCCTTCTGAAGTGCTAAACTATGATGCTTGAAAATAGCAAAATCCTGCGGTTAGTCCCTGAGCCTGGAGTCAGGGGTCTCCATGACCCTCCCTTGAGCATCTGAGATCCTTCCCTGACACCTAGTCCATGGCACCATAGATGCCACTTTCCTGTCCTCACCCCGACCCTCAGTCTCCGGGCCACCATCATGAGCATGCTTGTGTACCTTCACCAAAGGCCCTCCATACAGCCCCACCACTCGATCTCTAGAAAGATGGACTATACTCTCAACACTTAGGTAATTAACAGAGGGAGACCCAGAAACTTGGAAGGCAAGAACTTTGAATAGCAAATGTCCCATTGTGAAACACAGTGTCAGCTCCAGAGGTTTGAAAGCCTTTATCACCATGAGAGTTTCTGTCATTTGAGGGACACAGAGATGAGCAAATCTGTTTGAGGACATTTGTGGCTTCGCTGAATGCCTGCCTGGGTGCAGTGTTTGTAAATACGCATGCGCTAGAGCATATGTTGAAGGGAAATTGACATCTTTGACAATAATTATAGTTACAGAAAAATTTCCAAAGTGAAAAAAATTCGTGAAACTCTAGGTGGCTAAAAGTAATACTAATTACAGGCTGTATGCAAATTAACTCTATTTATCATGCAACACAATAATAACATGTCTATCACTGTAATGTGTCAAATTAACTTTTAGAGGGGTGAATTTTCTATAACAATCTTGAACTTTTTATCATGTAGAAGTTGTTCAAGAAAGACTATAAATTAAGATGGCTATACTGTCTTCCCCAGTCCTTTGTCCGGAGTTCTATATTGTTTCTTTTTTCCTTTTAGTGATTCGAAAACGGTATTATTAGGTCCAGGAGAAAATCCTTTTATCTCTTACATGTGCTACAAATGTTCCTTCCGGCTTGAGATTTGTCTTCTGCTTCTCATGTTAGGCTATGTAGAGAAATTGTCCTGATGGAGTCTTTCATAGCCGTGCTTCACGTGCTCTCTTTCCATATGCAGCTGCTCACAAATTTTTTTACAAACACAGGAAAAGTGCCCATTATATCCATTTTTCTGAAGTCTGAAATTCCTTTGAACAGGAACTAATCTTCGCTGCCACAATTAGAGATAAAAGGGTTACAAATGCACGAAGCCTCAGCAATAACACATTAGTGTGTTTGGGGTAAATGTGCGTGCTGATGACTGCCTATTCTGTTTATGGGGAGGGGTTCATTTAGAAAGCAGGAGAGAATTCAGGAGCAGTACCCATGAAGGTGAAGCAGAGGCAACACCAAGGAGAATTCTAGGGGCTAAGACTGATCAACTACCCCCTTGGAACTTTCCTGATCCTTTTGCTGTGGTTACACAGCTCCTTCTATAACCCTATTGGAACTCACGCTGCTCCATCCCTGCTATTCACATCTGCTTACTTGAATTCTCCCCTGCAATGTTCTTAGAGGACAGTGTATCCGAAGCATCATGCCCAGTAGGTTTTAATAAGCATTCGTTGGATGAATGAGGAGAGCAATCAATAAATCAATAGGCTAGTATTACTACTTTCCTGGAGGACTGCGGGATTGGATCATTGCTTCTCTGAAGAAGACAGAGAGAGAGCAGTACTACTTGCTAAAGAAGACAAGTCAAGTGTGAAGATGAGTCTTTATATTCAACTCCCACCCCAACAATGTTTGTCCCAGAAATAAGTACTCCAGCAGTGCTCTACTCAAAACCTTTCCTAAAATTGAGAACCCAGTTCATTGAAATAAGGCCAGGGCCTTGTCTTCCCTTCCCAGGAGACACAGAGCTCTCCTGACCGGCTAAGTTCCATCATGCTTTGACATAAATAATGACAAGGAACAACTGTGTCTTGGGCACTACTCAAAAGAATCAACCACACTCAACATGGAATCCTGGTCTAGTTAAGCTCTCTTCTGTAAATATCATAGATCTGGGTTGAACCTCCCTGGAAAATTGATAAACTTTTAACCCTGCAATAGCTAACCTTAGATAACAATGCATTCCTTATTCTGTACCCAACTGTCTGCAATGAATACCTAGATTTTATCTACTCCCCAGTCCTCTACAATGGATCCTGGGATCTTATCTGTATTATATTGACCCTGCCCAGCCTGCCATCAAGACTGTCCTCTTTTTCTGGCTTTCCTGGCCAGATAACGTCTCATTCTATTTCCTTGTATATATATATAACTGCTTTTCTACCCTTGGCCCTACACTCTGGAAGTATGCTTATCTCTGGACATTTCTCCCTGCCAGCCCATACCTGAGCCCAGATCTCTCAGGACAGGCAACACACATGCACCACAGAACAGAAGGATGCGCAGTGTTCCAGTTCTTCTCATACCCAGCTTTGTATACACCCCCTTAGCTTGCTTACCTTTAAGCTTCTGTTGCCTGTGCTCTTTAATCTTGCTTTCTAAACCCTCCTTGTCTTGAACTAGTGCAGGGTCCGTCTTCTAGTAGCTGATGATTGTTCTTCCTGGGAGCTACCCAGAATCCCCTTCCCTAATTTTGGGGTCGTGCCTTGCCCCACTGACTGAGAACTGCAGGACTTTCAAATGGTGCCTGAGCTAGCTCCTGATGACTCTGTCCTTCAGCTCCAGAAGGTCTCTTCCCAGCACTGTTCACTCAGTTTACCATTGTCCAGACAAGCCAAGGGGAAACACATACAGCCACCATCTATGTTACCCAGTGCAAATGCCAAATTTAATAAGACTTCTTGTGAGAGACTCATGAACAGAGTAGTAGAGAGCAGAGGCTCCCATCATCTGGCCATTCTAAAGAGAGTTTCTGGACAGGAGACCGTTAAAATCACCATTGAGAGCTCCTTCTGAAAGAGCCAAACCTTGATGTTATAAATAGTTAAAGGAAAGAGGGGCTAAGGAACATGTAGTTGACAAGATGAAAACAAGAGCTTCTAAAGAGATCACCTGCCACTATCCATCTGTCCTTCTAGTAGTCTACGGTGAGCAGAGAGGACCCGAGCCTTAAAGCTGTGCTAATGTGTCTGGCTTGACTCTACCCCTTCTTGCTTGGCTCACTCTGAGCCCCAGCTCCAATCTGAGGTCACAGTGGTTCCTAAACAAGCTTATTCTCATTTCTCACACAGACATTCATAGCTTGCTTCATCTCTAAGCCCCAGCAAGATAATTTGCAAATGCATAGAGCCATAGATATAGCGCATTAGTGTGTTTTAACAAAATGTGCATGCTGATAATAGTCTGCCCTGTGCTTATAGGAAGAGACTTCTCTTAGAAATAAAAAAAAAAATTGGGGATAGGTAATCATGGGCAAGAGGGGGAATTCTTGAGATGCTCTGTGCTTCCTGTGGTTCCTCGATGCAGGAGCCCCACCTAACCTCTTAATTCACTTTTTTTTTTTCAAACTCTTCCTCATTTCCTAATAGAATATGCTTACTCAATAATTCATTCTCCTAGAACTGTGCTCTCTAATAAAATGTAAAGTGATGGCATTTTAAGTGGAGATACTCCTGTCATAAGTGGGACCACAAGGCTCTCCACTCAAGTATAAGAGAACCAGAAGAGGCTTCTACTAAGAGATGGGTGGTTTCCCTTTTGCCTTAACCTTTCTTCAAAATGTCTTCTCCTCTGTGTGTCCCCAGTCCACTGCATCAGCCTAAATCTCATCTCTATTCTTCGATTCTTCATGAACCAATCAATAGTGACCACATTTCTAGGCTCTTTGTGACTTCTCTATTTTTTTCTTCATCAAAATGGATTTGTGTTAGTGTCTTTCTCAAAGCTTTGTCTGGAGAAATAATGAGAAAACCTTACATGAGTCATTGGTACTCAGTAAACATTAGCCTTTACTATCTGTAAACCTTTATATCTTATTCTTTAAGAAAATCAATCCAATCAACCCCTCTATTAAGTACTATTTAAGAGCAATGTCTTTTGCCTCTCCCAGGTAACATGAGTACATTTAAACAGAGATACTGCTTTCTTCTAAGGAAGGGTCATACTTGGAAAATGTCAAGCTTCTTGGCAGAAGGAGAGGAGAAGCACTTTGGACATGAGAGCTTCACTAACCCCTGATAACAAATAGAATAGAGAGTTGGCAAGTTGATTCAGTGGGTAAAAGCACTTGTTGCCAAGCCTGATAACCTAAGTTTAATCTCCAGGACCCGCATTGAAGGAGAAAACTGATTCCTTTCCATGACCTCCACAAACCTACCATGGCACATTTGCTTTCAATAAACAAACAAATAATATCATTTTAAATGATGAAATCGATTAATGTCTCTATCCTAATGTGTGCAGGCATGCAGAGCAGGGATCAAAATTCCTCATAGCACTGAGGTTAAAAAAATTACAGCCACATATTAAATGTCTTTCCCCATCCCCTTTGTAAAGGATGTTTTGACAGGACATATCATTTCTGCTCATGTCATAAAATCATTTTGATGTTTATGTTCCGAAGCATTAAAGTAAGCCCTTAATAACAATTTGAATAGCTAGACATTATGGCTATTTAACAAGACACATTTCTTCTTCACAAAGACTTTTTCCCCTGTATCACTGTCACTGTCACACCAAACACTCACTTCAATTTGGGCTTACATTCATTTCTCAGGTGGTTCTAGCTTTACTAAAGACTCTGTTATTTCTTTGAATTCTGTAAAAACATCAAAACCATCTTAAAGCGGGCTCCATCCTGTGCTGCCTCCCTGTTTGCATTAGCAGGGCTCTTCCTCTTCCCTGCCATTCATAAAGCGCTCTTTGTGGGAGTCTTCATGCCTTTTAATTGTCAGGACTTATTTTCTTCACTTCTCTTACTAGAACTGAATTGGTAGAGGGGAGCAGGAGGGAACAGATGCACTTCAGCAAATGTCTAAGTACTCTTTAACCTTGTAATCACCCTCATCTATCTACCAACTTCCCTTCTCCCTCACCTTCATTTTTCCTTGGTCTATTCAGAAAAACCTCTCTTACTCTCATTTCCTACATTAATTCACTCTGTTCTTCAGCTGCCCAAACCCAAGTCACATCTCCTCATTTGAGTCCCTCATGTTCCTTCCCTTTCCAGCTCAGATTTTTTTTCTGCACATAGACCTTTAAACTACCCTTTGTAAATCCACTTTGCAAGGAGCAAGCAATCTCCAATCTTCTTTTCCGGGACAATTGTAATCCACTATGCTTTAATTATAATGTCTATTCAATGTTCAAAATTCCATCCAGTTACAGATTTTAATACTTCTTCCCTATGCACCATATTTATTCGATTGATTAATTTCCCTAAATGTGCTTTTTTGAAGTTTAATATCCTAGGTCTTTGAACCCACTGCTCACTTAAAGAATTGAAGAAGACCGTGATCACTGGTGACAGGGAGGCTGCCTTGCCTTGGAATTAACTATACAATTCAGCTATTTCTAATCCCAGTGGCTCTCATCCTATTCTACCCTATACAAATTCTGTCCTCTCAATGTCTCAGGACACACTGGAAGACACAACATTGCCAGCCACGTTATCATCTGTACCTTAAAGCTTTAAGGGTGGAATTTCTTTATGTCTTTAATTAGCATATTATATATTTTGTTATGTATATATATATTGTATGGCACAGCAGATCCAACTGTTCAAAGACTTGCCATTTCTTTGTATTAGAATCACTCATAAGCTTCTGTGACAGTATTTTTAGTAATCTATAATTAATTATTGTTACCTATAGCTGCCATACTATGCTATACAGAGCATGGAAGCTATTTTGCTTCCAATTTCACTTCTTCCAATTAACCATCCCCTCTCCATCATCTGTCCTTCCCCACTACCCTATTTAGCCTCTGGTAATCACTGATTTATTGCCTTCTTTTGAGATCACCGTTTTTAGCTTCTACAGAGAAATAAGGGCAGGTGGTGCTTATCTTTCTATGCCGGACTTATTGCAATCACTACACACCCCAGGCTCATCCATGTCGCTGCAAAGGCCAGAGTTTCATTTTATTAATAATATTCTATTTGATATGTGTATCATATATTATTCTTTATCCATCCTTCCTTTGATGAACACCTTGATTCTTTATCATGTCTATTAGGAATAGTGCTGAATAAGCAGGATTGAAATGTCATTTTAACATAATGATTTCACTTCCTTTGAATATATAACCAGTAGTGGAATTGTTGGTTCTGAGAAACCTCCATATTGTTTTCCATAAAGGCTATACCAATGAACAGTGTATAAGTATTTCCTTTCTCCACAGTCTTAGCAGCATTGGTGATATAGCCATCCTAACAGGAGTGAACTGATTTCTCATTGTGGCCTTGAGTTGCATTTTCCTAGTGATGTTGGGCACTTTAAAAAAAATTACTTATTGACTATTTATACACATTCTTTGCAGAATTGCCTATTCAGATCATTTACCCATTGCTAATTGAATAATTTGAGCTTTGGATTTAAAGTTGCTTGAGTTCCTTATGTATTTGAGTAATATCTTGTTGAATGAATATTATTTAGCTATATTCTCCCCTGCATAAGTTGTCACTTAATGCTGCTGATCATTTTCCTCATAGTAAAGATATGTTTTAGTTTAGCTAATCCCACTAGTCAATATTTGTTGAGATTTTTGTTTGTTTGGGCTTTGGAATCATGCTTTTAGAAACTTGCCCACATCAATGTCCTAAAACATTCATCTTATTTTTGCTCCTTCCTTCCTTGCTTGCTTCTTTCCTTCCTTTTTTTCTTCCTTTGTCTCTTTCTTTCTTTCTTTCTTTCTTTCTTTCTTTCTTTCTTTCTTTCTCTTCTTTGTGTGGGCATGTGTATAGAGGTTAGAGAACTACTTGCAGAAGTCAGTTCTCTTCTTGTACTATGTGAGTTCCAGGGTTTAAGCTCAGATTATCAGTCTGGTCTACAAGTGCTGCCCCTACCTACTAAACTACCTTACCTACCCTAATCCCAGTTCCTAGGCTGGCTGGGTTCTGTTATGGAGAATTGTGTATCCCCCCTTTTTAAATAAAAAAAATAGGTTCTTTTCTTATACAATATATCCTGATTATACCCCCCTCTACTGCTCCCAGTTTCTCCCCATCGTTCCTACCATCCCATACCCTTTCTGTCTCTCATTAGAAAAGACAGGCTTCTAAGAGATTACAAAACATGACAAAATAAAATATAATAGGATTTAAAAAAAAAAAACATCACATTGAAGTGAGACAACACAAACCAACAGAAGGAAAAGAGCCCAAGAGAAGGAACAAGAATCAGAGACTGACTTGTTTACACATTCAGGAGTCCCATAGAAATTACTAAACTAGAAGCTCTAATACGCATGCAGAGGACCTGATGCTAACCTGTGTAGTCCTTGTAATTTCTGCCTCAGTTCTTGTGAGTTCATATAAGCTTTGCTAAATTGATTGAGAATGCCTTGGTCTCCTGATATCCATCACCCGCTCTGGCTCCCACACTCCTGCCTCCTCTTCTATGGGCTTCCCTAAGCTCTGAGAGGAGGGATTTGATGGAGGTATCCCATTAAGGGCTATATATTCCAAACTCTGTCTCTGTATAATGTCTGGCCGTGGGACTCTGTATTTGTTCTCCAAAAAGAAGCTTCTCTAATGATGGCTGAGCAAGGGACTGATCTATGAGTTTACTAGAACATCATTAGCAGTGATTTTATCACATTTTTTAAAAAGACCAGTAGTTTTGATTTTACCTTAGGTCTCTGGAATATATAGTTTCTGGTTCTTGATCACCCAATCAGGGTCAGGTATGGGTTCCTCTTGTGGAGGGGACCTTAACTCAAATCAAATACTAGTTGGTTATTCCCACAGCTTTGTTCTACCATGCTTAGCAACAGTCTGGTCTGTGTGATTTCCACAAGAACCCTTTAACCAGCAACTCAATTGGATATAACCTAGTCCATGTACTAGAAGCTTCCTTTGGATCAAGAAAAGGGCCAACTGCAGCTCTGTCTTCCTCATTACTTAGAAACTTCACTAGGGTCACCTTCATATATTTTAGGAAATTTCCACTACACTAGGTTTCTTTCCTTTAACGCCCCTCAAATGTCCTTCAATTCTAGCTCTTATCCCCACAATTCCTCTTAACACCATCTCCTTTCTCCCTCCATATACCATCTCCCATACCCATCCCCCTCTTGCTGCCAGTCTACCCAGAACTATTCTATTTCCTACTCCCAAAGAGATCCATGTGCCCTTCTTAGGCCCTTCTATTATACCTGCGCTCTCCAGGTATATATACTGAATCCTGGTTGTCATTTATTTAATGTATAATGTCCACCTACAAGCAAATATATATCTTATTTATCTTTCTGGGTCTGGGTTACCTCACTCAGGGTGATTTTTTTTTTCTAGTTGCATACATTTGCCTGCAGGTTTTATGATGTCCTTTTTTAAACAGTGGAGTAATACTCCATTGTGTAAGTGTACCATATTATTTCCATCCATTCTTCTGAGACATCTAAGTTCATCTGGTTTCTGGCTATTATGAATAGAGCAGCAATGAACATGGTTGAGTGAGTGTCCTTGTGGTAGGATGAAGCATCATTTGGGTATGCACACAAGAGTGGTATATCTGTATCTTGAGATAGATCAATTCCCATCTTTCAAAGGAACAACCACACTAATTTCTATAGTGTCTGTACAAGTTTGCACTCCCATCAGCTATGCAGGAGTGTTCCCTTTATTCTACATCTTTGCCAGGATGATCTGTCACTAGTATTGTTGATTTTAGCCACTCTAACATATGTAAGATGAAATCTCAAAGTAGTTTTGATTTACATTTCCCTGATGGCTAAAGGTGTTGAACATTTCTTTCAGTGTTTCTCAGCCATTTGAGATTCCTCTTTTGAGAGTTATTTGTTCTATCTGTACCCCATGTTAATATCAGATTGTTTGGTTTTTTTAAACATTAACAGTTAATATTGGTTCTATTATGTTGGTATCAATATTGATATCATAATCTTGGACTATAACAACCAAGGGCCAGTGAAGGAGATCACATCAGTAATGTTACAGTGAATATGAACTTTGGTTAAAAAAAAAGTTTCAGAGAGAAGAGAATCTCTTTTCAATGAGTCAGGATAACTGAAGGTAAGGAAGTCAGTCAACTTACTTTAAAATATGAGCATATTCAGAAAATGAGTATATGATGAGAGTTATTTTATAGGTTCCAAACTCCTATATATAATGAGTATACTAACATTTTAAAAAGTATTACTTAATTTATTGGTACATTATAGACATCAAATCTACTCCCTACTCCATTATCTCCATTACCACTTTTCCCTCCCAACTTTATGTGATTATTTTTAAATAATTTTTTTATTCCCTTTACATTCTGATCACAGCATTCCTCCCTCTTCTCCTCCCAGTCCCACTTTTACAAACTCCTCCCTATTAACCCCTCCCATTCTCCTCAGAGAAGGGAAAGCCCCCTTGGGTACCACCTCACTCTGGGAAATCTAGCCCCAGTAGGACTAAGCATATCCTCTTCCACCGAGGCCAAAGCAGGCAGTCCAGCTAAGGGGAAGGAGATCCAATGGTAAGGAACAGAATCAGAGACAACCCCAACTCCAATTGTAAGGGAAGCCACATGAAAACCAAACTGCACATCTGCTACAAATGAATAGGGGGTCTAAGCCCAGCCCCTGCATGTTCTTTGGTTGGTGATTCATCCTCTGTGGGGCTTCCTGGGTCCAGGTAAGTTGACTCTGTAGGACTTCTTATGACTTGCTCACTACTATCCTCCACTCTTCCACAAGACACCCTGAGTTCTGCCTGATATTTGACTGTGGGTATATCCTTCTGTTTCCATCAGATGCTATATGAAACCCCTCAGGAGACAGTTATGTTTCTGTCTGCAAGCATAGCAGGGTATCATTAATAGTGTCAGGGTTGGCTCTCTCACATGGGATGGTCTCAAGCTGGGGCAGTCATAGGTTGGCCATTCCCTCAGTCTCTGTCCCATCTTTATCCCTCCACAACTAATAGGCAGAACTTATTTTGGGTTGACGATTTTGTGGGTGGGTTGGTGCTCCCCTCCCGCCACTGAAAGTCCTGCCTGGCTATAGGAAGTGGCCACTGCAGTCTCTATATGCCCACTAGTATAATCTCAGCTAGGGCCACCCCCTTAGATTCTCTGTAGCCTCCCCCTTCCCAGGCCTTCAACTAGTCCTAGAGATGTCCCCACCAATTTGTCCCCACTGCCCTCTCTCACCCTCCCCCATGCCAGATCATCATCCCCATCCTCCCCCTCATCCCATCTCCCACCACTTTCCTCTCTCCATTCACTTCCAATGAGTATTTTGCTTCCCCCTTCTAAGTGAGATTCATGCATCCTCTCTTGGGCCCTCCTTATTACTCAGGTTCTTTGGGTCTGTGGTTGTCGTGCACTTTATGGCTAATGTCCACTTATAAGTGAGTACATATTCTCAAGTTTCATCCATTTGTCTGCAAATTTCATGATGTCTTTGTTTTTAATAACTGAATAGTATTCCATTATGTAGATAAATCACATTTTCTTTATCCATTCTTCAATTGAAAGACATCTAGGTTGTCTCCAGTTTCTGGTTATTACAAATAAAGCTGCAATGAACATAGTTGAGCAAGTGTCTTGGAATATCTTGTTTTGTTCGTCTATGGGGATTAAGAGTTTTGCTAGGTATAGTAGTCTATGTTGGCATCTGTAGTTTCTTAGAGACTGCAAGACATCTGTCTAGGCCTTTCTAGCTTTTAGAGTCTCTGTTGAGAAGTTGGGTGTAATTCTGATTGGTCTGCCTTTGTATGTTACTTGGCATTGGATTGTCTTACCTCTCCTGAGTTTTTGTTTTTCCATATGAAGCTGAAAGTTGTCCTGTGTCTTCACAATTCTGTGAAGAATTGTGTTGACATTTTTGATGGATATTGCGTTGGATCTGTAGATTGCTTCTGGTAGGATAGTCATTTTTATTATGCTAATTCTTGTATAGTAATCAATATATGAGATATTGATCAATTGTCTAATACCTTCTTCAATACCTTTCTTCAAAAACTTGAAGTTTTTATCATACAAGTCTTTCAGTTGCTTGGATAGAGTTACCCCAAGATATTTTATCTATTTGAGGCTATTGTGAAAGGTGCTGTTTCCCTGATTTCTTCCTCAGTCCATTTGTTATCTGCATACAGGTGGATGCTGATTGTTTTTTTTTTTTT
>LR751255.1:80141-104933 GCA_902729485.2 Mus minutoides
AATTGTCTAATACCTTCTTCAATACCTTTCTTCAAAAACTTGAAGTTTTTATCATACAAGTCTTTCAGTTGCTTGGATAGAGTTACCCCAAGATATTTTATCTATTTGAGGCTATTGTGAAAGGTGCTGTTTCCCTGATTTCTTCCTCAGTCCATTTGTTATCTGCATACAGGTGGATGCTGATTGTTTTTTTTTTTTTAATTAATTTTGTATCCAGGTCCTTTTCTGAACTTGTTTATCAGCAGTAGGAGTTCCCTGGTGGAATTTTTAGGTCAGTTACGCATACTAACATATCATCTGCAAATAAGGCTACATTGACATCTTCCTTTTAAATCTGTCTCCTCTTGATCTAGTTTAGATGTCTTATTGCTATAGCTAGAACTTCAAGTACTATATTGAAGAGATGTGGAGAGAGTGGACAACTTTGTCTTGTTCCTGATTTTAATGGAATTGCTTTGAGTTTCTCTTCATTTAGTTTGATGTTGGCTCTGGGTTTGTTGTAAATGGTATGTTTAGGTTTGTTCATTTCATCCCTAATCTCTCCAGAATTTGATCATGAAGGGGTTTTGGATTTTGTCAAAGGCCTTTTTTTGCATCTAAAGAGATCATCACGTGGGGCTTTTTCCCTTTGTTTGTCAATATGGTGGATTACATTTACTGATTTTATGTTAAACTATCCCTGTATCTCTGGGATGAAGCCTACTTGGTCATG
This sequence comes from Mus minutoides, assembly GCA_902729485.2. Lineage (NCBI taxonomy): Eukaryota > Metazoa > Chordata > Mammalia > Rodentia > Muridae > Mus > Mus minutoides. The sequence continues at coordinate 80,854 of LR751255.1, forward strand.
GTGGATGATTTCTTTGATGTGTTCTTGGATTCAGTTTGTAAGAATTTTATTATTTTTGCAGCTATGTTCATAAGGTAAATTGATCTGTCATTCACTTTTTTTGTTGGTTCTTTATGTGGTTCTAGTATTATGGTAATTGTGGTCTTATAAAATGGATTAGGCAATTGTAATGGATATTCTTGATTGCCATATTCACTATATCTATAATTAACTAAAATCCAACAGTGGAGGGCACACCAGTGAAGGTACTTTGTTAATCTGAAGTGGGAAGATCTACTTTATCTGGATCTTGGAAATAAATTTGGGGAGGGGTTGTCGTTGTTTGGTTTGTTTTTGTTTTGGTTGGGAGACTTTTAATGACTGCTTCCACTTTACTAGTGGTACCTACTGAGGCCTATTGACACAAGCCTTTAATCCAGACCTTGAGGTAGGAATATAGACCTTAAATCTGAGCCATGCCTTCTGCTGGAAGCCCAAATAAGGACACAGAATAAGAAAGAATTATTCTTTGCTTGCTTATTCTCACCTTGCTAGCAAGTTCATTCCATCACTGGCCTTAGAGCCAATTTTTTTTCAAGATTCCAGAGTCTATTGAAGACCAATTAAAATATCCAGCCTCATGGACTGAGCAACTTCTGGATTCTTAGACTCCCATTCATAGCCAGCTGTTGTTGGATGAACTGAACCACAGCCTGCTAGTCATTCTAATAAATCCACTTTCTGTATACATAGAAATTTATTCTATAAGTTGCTACTCTAGAGAAGATTGGCTAATATAGCATTATTCCTTATCTTTTTATTTTGGGAAATAATTTGAGGGATATTTCTGCTCTGTTTTAGAATTTTTCACCAGAACCATCTGGCCCTGGTTTTGTTTGTTTTCTGTTTGGGGTTTTTTGGGGGAGGTTGTTGTTATTGTTGTTTTGTTTTATTTGTTTTCTATTCCATTCATATATGCCAATGTTATACTGTTTTAATTATTATAGTTTTGCAGTATGTTTGAAACTCAAGTATTATGTGCCTCCATCTTTTTTCTGAAGTTTGCTTTGTCTTTTGTGATTCTAAATGAATTTTAGAATTTTTAAAGATTTATTTATTTTTATTTTATGAGTGTTTGCCTACATATATGTATATGTAGCATATGTGTGCCTGGTCCCAATAAAGATTAGAAGAAAGCATTATATCTCCTGGAATTGGAGTAGCAAATGTTTGTTAGACACCATATGGTGCTGAGAACTGAACCTCAGTCCTCTATGAGAGCAGCAAGAACTCTTAATGCTGAACCATCTCTCCAGCCTATATTTTAGTTTTTGTTTTTGTTTTTACTATTTCTATGAGGCATACTGTTGATATTTTAGATATTATATTAAATATGTAGATAGATTTATGGAATATGGAAATTCAGGGACTTTTTTATTCTATAATGACATTTTTAACTTGTTTACAATGTATTATGATTATATTTCCCTCCTTATTGCCTTATCTGATCCCTCTACCACAGGGAGTTACTACATTTTCCCATTCCCCTTTATCCCTCCCTTCCTCCTTTCCTTTATCCCTTCCTCTCTCCTTTCCTCTCTCCCTCCCTCCCCCTCCCTTTCTATCTCTCCATTTCTCCCTCCCATCTCTCTCATGCCTCTCTTGAACAATTGTTCACAGCTGCTGTGTGTTCCTGATTGCGATAGTCACGTCATATCCAGAAGACAGAATTTCACATCTCTCTTCACCATCCCATGACTCTTACAATCTTCCCACCCTTATTTCCATCATGTTCCATGGGCCTCAGGTACATGAAATAAATGTCCCATTTAAGGATTAGCATTTATTATTCTCTCATTCTTATAACTTTGATGAGTTGTGAGCTTCTATTTTTGACCCTTGCCAAAGAGAAGTGTAGCTTCCATGACTCTGGCTGAGGGTTACATCAGCCTATGAGTATAAATGTGGTATATTCTTAAGTAGAAACAAGTATAACTACATGTCCACTTATCAGAACATTAGTGGATTCCCCCATAAGGACCATGAGCTCACTAGCCATAGTTCTGTAAAATTCTGGCTCATAGAACCAGATATTGATTTTCTCCCATGCAATAGGAGCCCCCCCCCCACCAGATCCATGTAGGATGTAGTTGGTAATCCCTGAAACTATCATGCTATTATATCATTGTCCCTTGGGAACATCTTGCTGACAGGTCAGTACTTTAGCATACAGGGTCCAAAACTGGGTTACAATTTCTCTCCCAAGAACTTCGGTATTGTGGCACTAATCAGCAGGGAAGAAATTTCCAACTTGGTTCAGCTGGATTTCTCTGTGTCCTGTCACTAAAGTGTGTTTTGTCTTCAGCAATTGGGCCTTATTTGCTCTAGTAGGCAACCAAAAGCACTGCCAATAATTTGTATTACTTATCAACTGCTTGAGTCTTCCTGGCTAACAGTTCAGAGGGAGCTATCCTATACCTGGTAATGGAATTTCCTACTACATGATTTGATGAACTTTTTGCTTCATTTCTTCATTTCTGCTTAGTCTAGCTAAGGACTTGTTAAAATTTTTTTCTTTCAAAAGAATCAAATTTTTAATTTATTCCTACTCTAATTTTTATTATTGAACCATTGACTAATTTTGGATTTGTTTGTTCTTGTATTGCTAATTCTTCAAGATTCATTATTAGGTTGTTAATTTTTTTTTTACTGTTTTTTAATTCAGATATTTAGTGCTATGAGTTTCTTTTCTACTATTGATTTTGCTATATACTGCAGGTATGGGTATATTGTATTTCCATTTTAACTTGTTTCAAGACCTTTAAATTTCCACTTTAATTTCTTTATTGACCAATTGGTCATTCAAGAGCATCTAAAGTTTCTCATGCTCTTGACTTCAAATTTAATTCCGTATCTAAGAAGAACTATGACATGCTATTACTTTTTTAATTTGTTGAGACTTTTGTGGCTGGTCATAGTAATGGTTTAAATTAGAGAATGTGCTGAGAAGAACACAGCTATCATGTGTCCTATAAATATCTTTTAGATCCATTTGTTTTGCAGTATTGTTTAACTCAGATATTTGTCTGTTTTATAATCTGCACAGTGACAAAAAGCAAGTGCCGACATCCTCAGTGATTACATCAGAGTCTTTCCCTCACTTTAGATCTTATTAGATCTTATTAGATCTTATTAGATATTTGCTTAATATGTGGGTGATCCAGCATCATATATATCATATAATTCTTAGAGTTTCTTGCTGAATTGATTCTTCTATCAATTGTCTCTTTTTAAATTTTGAGATCTTTAATTTTTGATTGTCCTATCTATATGAAAATAGAGATCCCTGCTCACTTTTTTCTTTTTGTATTAGATATTTTCTTTATTTACATTTCAAATGTTATCCCCTTTCCTAATTTCTTCTCCAAAAATCCCCTATCCCCTCCCCCATCACCTCCTCCCCAACCCATACACTCCTGCTTCCTGGCCCTGGCATTCCCCTATACTGGGGAATAGAACCTTTACAGGACCAAGGGCCTCTCCTCCCATTGATGACCAACTAGGCTATCCTCTGCTACATATGCAGCTAGAGCTATGAGTCCCACCATGTGTTGGTTTTGTTTGTTTGTTTGTTTGTTTTGGTTTGGTTTGTTTTGGTTTGGTTTGTTTTGGTTTGGTTTTTTGGTGGTTTAGTCCCAGAATGTTCTGGAGATACTGGTTAATTCATATTGTTGTTCCTCCTATGGGGCTGCAAACCCCTTCAGCTCCTTGGATATTTTCTCTAGCTCCTTCACTGGGAACCCTGTGCTTCCTCCAATGGATGGCTGTGAGCATCCACTTCTGTATTATACTGGCAGAGCCTCTCAGGAGATAGCTTTATCAGTCTCCTGTCAGCAAGCTCTTGTTGGCATCTGCAATAATGTCTGGGTTTGGTGGATGTTTATGGGATGGATCCCCAGGTAGGGCAGTCTCTGGACAGTCATTTCTACAGTCTCAGCTCTGAACTTTGTCTCTGTAACTCCTTCCATGGGTATTTTGTTCCCCATTCTAAGAAGGATTGAAGTATCCATACTTTGGTCTTCCTTCTTCTTGAATTTCATGTGTTTTGCAAATTGTATCTTGGGTATTCTGAGCTTCTGGACTAATATCCACTTATGAATTTCTATTTAGGCTTAATATCTTTTTCTATTTTTTTTACATTCAATTTTATTTACCAGTGTGTCTCTTATAAGCACTATATAGTTGGTTCTTTGTTTTTGTTTTTGTTTTTATCTATTTAATCAGTCCATATGTTACCAATTGGGTTTGGCAAATTCAGTCCATTTACATCAAGGTTAATGTCACTGTAGATAAAGATCTGACCCCATGCCCATGATGTTTTTCTCTCTTCTAATTGCTTTAGGTTTCCTTTCTCTTTGTGTATTACTAATCGTTGTGGTTTGGTAGCTTTTCTACAGTGATAAGGTTTGATTCCTTTCCTTTCTCATTGGTATATATAATTTTATTGATAGTCTTATAATTTTGAACATGTTTATCATAGTCAGTATACATTTATTTGTTTGTTTGTTTGTTTAAGAAAGTATGAGTGTGTGACAGAAAGCAATTGTCTAGGTATATTGTTCTTGGATGGAATGTCTATTTTCTTTTAGCACTCTGAATATTTCATGGTATTCTCCTCAGTCCTCCAAAGACCCCATTGAAAATCTGCTAGTCTGATAGAAAGTACATTTTATGTGACATGACATCTTTTTTTTTTCTGACTTAGACTTATGTGTTTGGCTTTGAACAGCTTAATTATAGTGTACTCCTAGATGATTTTTAGTATGGTGTACACTGGTACTATGGCAAAGTGAGTGGTATGTAACCACCACCTGCAAAACTGTAAAACTGAGCTCAGGAATACCTGAGCCATCCAGCTGTAGGCCTAAAAGATACAGGGTGAACAATTGGCCGATTGTTGAGTCAGACCCTGATGTAAGTTGATAGTATTGGCTAGCTGGCTAGGTAGTAGGTTCTCTGGAGAGATGGAGCTGCTTCTTGGTTGACTGTCCAGCCAGGAGCAGGAACTGCATAGTATATTCAGCCAGCTAACTATATAGCAATTTCATGGGTGAGAGAAGTAGGTATACCTGGTGGGGTTTCAGGCCAAACTCAGTTGTACATGGACACTGTGGAGCAGCAAACACTTGAAGTGGGCAAGGACAATGCATTACTGACTATTGGAGAATGAACATAAGCACATAGGACCACATATGTGGCAGCTTCATCTGTGTTCAAGGCCATATCTTCCCTAGAGGATGAGGCATTAGATATTCTATACAGAGTTTTGCACACCACATGATCTTTCTACCTTCCTGATAACCATACTATGACTAACGATATAATTACTTTTACTGTTAAATTTACTGATTCTTATATTTTAGTAATCAATGTCCTTGAAGTGTCATAAATGCATATTTTTTTCTGTTCTTAGTGTTGCTATAAAAAAATATATGACAGAAGCAACTCAAGATATTCATTTGGGCTCTCAGACTGGGAGGGCAGTCTATCATGCTGGTGAAACATAGGAGAGTGGCTTGGTGGGAACAGAAACCCATGGTAGAATTTCACCTCAAACTCAGATCAGTAAGTGAACAACAGAGTGGAAACAGCCAGAGATAATGTATCATCAATGGCCCACACCCAGTGACCTCTTTCTTTGGGCTATAAGCCACCTCCTGGAGACTCTAGCCTTCAAGTGTAGCATCACTACCTGGTGATCGTGTATCCAAACACATGAGCTTGTGAGTCTCATTGAAAACTCAAAGCATTCTCCCCCTTGCCATATAGACCCGTGATTTCTAGACTTCATACAAACGGCATGTAGTATGACTTCAAGAGGTCTCACAGTTTTACCATTCCCAACACTGTTCAAAGGTCCAAAGTCCCTTCTGAGACTCACAGAAAACTAACTTACACATTTAGAATCTGCAGTGGCAGAGTAAATGTCTCCATTCCAAACATGAATAAAGAGAGGGTAGTTAGTAAGAGATGGGATCAAGCAACACCAGAAATTAGCACAATCAACGCCAAATGCTGTCGTTTCAGGGTGTACAGCTGCACTATCAGGGCTCCAAAGTACTGCAATCGCTCTGCATTTATGTGCCTGATATCTACAGCACATGTGGCCACTTTCCTGGACTGGCTCCACTCAGTACCTGAACCAGATGTCCCAATCTCCTGGCATTCCCAACATGCTGAGAACTCCACTGAAATTTCAGCTTCACAAACAGCTTCCTCAGGGGCTTCTTGCAGGAAATCTAAGCCTGCTACCCATTACCTGTCCCCATATGGTTTTTCTTAGGACCTTGGTGCAAGCCCTCAGGAGCAATCACTCTTGCATTCTGCATACCGACAAGACCAGCACCATATGGAGAATGACAAGTTTGCTGCCAAGTCAACGTGTAACCTGGCCTCTTTAACCACTCCTGCAGGGAAAGCTGAGTGTCTGTGTGGCTGAATATGGGGAAATACTCACTTCATGGCCCTTTTCCCACCAGGATGCCCTGGAAGCATTACATTCTTTTTAAAGAATTGGTTTTTTAATCTGTTTGCAACTTTACAGTTGGAGCCTTTGAGGGTGGAATCTTGTCTTCAAGCCACCTTTCCTATTGTCACAACACAAACTAGAATATGCTTGATGGCGCTAATCTCTTTACAGCCACTTAGTGTGAATTCTTCATTCACTGTTAAGGAACTTATCCTCTTTCCCTCACCAAACTTCCAAATCATTCTTTTCAAATCTCTATTCTCCATTTTTTGCCCTTCATAAATTTACCTAAAAGCAATGAGTAATAACCACATAATATCTTGAATGCTATGCCACCCTGAAATTCTCTCTCCAAATAAGTTAGTCTATTATAATTTTTTAACTGTGTTACATTTATTTATTCATGGCGGGGGGGGGGGGAGTCAGAGGACTTCTTTGCTTCTACCATGTGGATCCTGACAACTCACGTTGTCAGGACTGGTACCAAATGTCTATACCTGATGAGAGATATCACCATGCCAGTCTATCATCATTATTCAGTCTAGTTTAATTCAGCCACCCTCAGTTATTTAGAACACAGACAAAACATAGCCAGATTCTTTGCCATATGTAACACAATGGGCTCTCGTCCAATTCCCAATAGATTCCTTGTTTATATTTGAAACCTCATGATCTGGGCCCTCTCTGCCTGCATTTCTATGGTATTCTCTCTCCTGAACTCCCATCAGTACATCTATTAAGCTCTACATGAAAATTCTAGGGCACCTCTAGCCTGCAGGCACAAACTCTTCCTCATTCCTATAGCAATTCAACCCCAAGGGGCTGTGAACCATAGAGTAAGGCTTTTCGAAGCAATAACCCCACTTCTTAATACCAATTTTCTGTATGAAACTTCTTTTCTTTATGTGAAAATATACCTGACAAAAGCAACTTTAAAAAGAAAATGTGCCAGTACCATATTATTTTTTTTTATTAAAGCTCGACCATATGTCCTAAAGGTAGCTATCCCTCCATTATTCAACATTTTGCTCAGTATTGCTTTGGCTATCCAGGGTCTTTTCTGGATTTGTGTAAATTGTAGGCTAGTTCTTTCTAATTTTTTTTTTTTGGAAAGAAAGTAAAGCCAGTTGAGATGATAGTGCTTCCCCACAAGAACTAATAACAATCCCAGCACCAGGCATAAGATATCATCTTTTGAATAGTTGAGAAACTTCATTTTTAAAATTGGTCAATGTAGTCTAAGTCACTCCTCAAACAATATAGCCTATTGGTTACCTCTCAGGAGTTGAGTGTGGGACTCTTCTGAAGACACATCACATTTAGAGCACATGAGTAAGATTCTTTAAGTTGGATCTTACCCAAAAGCTTCTTTCCTATGTTCGAGCTTCCAGAAACTACTATGAAAGCCGACAAAGGAAGCATTTTAACAGTCCTACCCATCTTCAACACCTATGATCCATGACAATGATCTGCATGCTACATAAAAATAATCACAAGTTGTCATTCACCAGGAGAGAACTCTGCCTGGTACTGAAACCTAGACAACTTCCCAGGGCTAGTGAGGCCATGGACTTTAGAAAAGGATATACTACTGCCACTTTGCTAGACCAACATAATTCCTTACTGCATTCTAAACCTTATCCTTAACCCCATAGGTAAGCCAGATAAGTGTAGCTGCCACCCCACATCAAACAAATCTTTCTTTACAGCAAGTGCTCTGCTGTAAAGAAAACCATACTACAGAAAAATCACAACTAGATACAATGCAGAAGCCAACATATTATGGGGACCCTAGCCACAATAAACACACCTAGATCACAGCTCTTGCATCTATGGCCCAGGGAACATCACCAAAGAATGAGAAGAATGATTGTAAGAGCCCAAAATTACCAGGAAATCCATGGTGAAAGAGGCTTGTGTAGGTAGGAGTAACTACATAAACAAGAACGGAGCAATGGGAGTAACAATGGAATGCTAACATAGAAAGAAGAAATTTTCATGGAGACCCACCCTAGACAGCAAACCATAGTCAACTAATGACTTCTGAGAGGAGAATTAGCCTTTCCCAGGGAAAAGTCCAATTATTGGTTGTCCAAGGCAGAGTGGTGAGCTCTGGAATCACAAACAACCAAAACAGATTCAGCAGGTATTATTTATATGTTTCGGTGTGTGAGTGTAACAATAATAATAAAAGAAAAAGTGAATATTAACTTGAGAGTAGGGGAAGGTACTGGTGAGTTGAAAGGAAAGCCTTCTGCGAAGGGATTGTTGGAGGAAAGGGAGAGAGGAAAGTGATATAACTATCTCATATATTTAAACATACTTTTTAAAACTGTGAGCGATGTACATAAAAGAGAAAATGTGCATTTTGTCTCTCAGTTTTAAAGGGAGCAGTCAATCATGACAGGGAAGGCATGGAGGAGTGGATTAATGTTGTGGTGAATATGCAATGGAACTCTTCACATAATGGCTGGACCAAAAAGTGGAGAGCTGACCAAAACATCCAGGGATAATATCCCCTCAAGGATATGCTCCTATTGACCCATTTCTCACTACACCTGCCTTCATAAAATGTCTAGACCCTCTCAAAACAGAGAGAAGGAGAGATTGAGATTATTCTTCTGAAGAGGAAATGGCCTTGAGGAAAAAAAAGAAAACTTTCTCCCATTTGCTCATTATTTACAAAATGCACACTGGCCCCGATTTCCCATTTCCCATCACCATGTGTGAATTATAATGGTCCGTATTTTTTTTTCTTATTTCTTTAGTTCCATTCTTTTTTGCTTCACATGTATTCCTATTCTGTTTAATATTTAGTAGTTGTATTTCTCTCTCTTTCTCCCTCCCTCCCCTTCTCTCTCTCATACACACACACACACACACACACACACACACACACCATCTGTGCATCTGTGCATTGTGCATGCCAACAATGGATTATTATATTCCTTAACCTACTTTTTGTTCACTGTAATAAAAAAGGAGATTAATGCGAGAGAGAGAGAGAGAGAGAGAGAGAGAGAGAGAGAGAAAGAGAGAGAGAGAGAGAATACATGAAGCCAGAAGTGAGAGCTTTTCCGTTGGAAGCCTGTTAATAGACAGTAAAATGCCTGGTGCCCAGGGAAGAAAGGTACTATAAAAACCTATAATTTTGTTGCCACGGTAAGACCAGCTTCACAGTACATAATAAAGCCGGAGACATTGGCTTTCATCTACTTCTTATGATTTCACCATGTCCTCTTGATTTTTACATTAGGTGACAGAATAAAAACTTTCCTATCCCTATGCCTGTCTCCCCAGTGGGCCTGGGCCTGCACCGGAGTGTCACTGTTTTCTCTTCTCCCAGCAGCAGGGCACTATGCAGACAAGACACTGGAAGGAAGCTCATGCTGGCCATCTGTCAAGATCCTGGGAGCCCAGCTTGTCATCCAGCCACACAGGGAACCAAGCTGCAGACTTGATCTAAGGCTCAGTACACACTCCCAGCACGGTGGCAGGTCAATTAGCATCAGGTGGGTCCTTTCTGAGTTCAATTGCCCAAGACACAGAGAGGATACCATAGTCCATCGAGAACCCATTTTTTCTGGACTGTCTCCCCCTTAGGGTTATCCAGATAAGCCAATTAAGAACTATTAGATCTTATTTTTTCCTCAGAAGTCAGTTTCTATCTTCATGTGTTGCTCCTCACAAACTAATTTAGCAAATCCTATAGGCAGGCAGGCCTCCAAAACAAAGCTTTGAGACACAAGTTGCAATGTCCCTTGTGGCCTTATTTCTAGAGAGGTAAACAAGGCTCTGGAAAAGTACCAGTGACCTGAGAGGAGATAGTCTTGTTGGTACTTCTTCAAATGAATAATCAGTTTCCTCCACTGAGAAGCCATGGCTTACCTTTGACTAACTCTATTCTCTTATTTAACAGCTATGTAAGAGCCCCTGTCTGGTACCAGGCACAGTGTTAGGAGGTGGGCATATGAGAGTGAGTGACAGACAAGGCTCGACTTGACAGCTCACTGAAGACAATAATTAAAATACTTATGATGGTAATTAAAGACCACAATAGTCACAACACCAGACAAAAGAACCTGGTATTCAGACTTTGAAAGGTCAGAGACTTCCTTATAGAAGTCAGAGCTAAGTTGAACGCACAAGCTAACTCAAAGTACAGGCTGAGGGAAGTAGAGTAGGAGGCAGGGCATGCTTCAGGCAAATAAGCCTTAGGACACATAGAGGAACTCTGTGACTAACTCCCGAAACCAGAGTACAGTTTAGCCTTCCAGTGATAAGAGGGGCTATGGAAGCTCAGCAGGATACAGATATAAGGCCTGTCACTCAGTTGAGGAGCATAGGTTTTAACTTATGGACAGAAGTGTGCCTCTAAAATATTTAAGTGGAGCACAGCAGAATTGGGCTTACATTTTAGAAAGAACTCTGAGTTGAGAAGAAAATAGGGTGGGAAGTATACAGAACAAGGTTAGAAATAAGGACAACATTTAGAAAATTATTATTATAGAGCAGTGGTTCTCAGCCTGGTATACTGTATATCAGATATTTATATTATGATTCATAACTGTAGCAAAATTACAGTTATGAAGTGGCCATGAAATGTTTTTAGGGAGGGGGAGGGGGTCACCATAACATGAGGAACTGCATTAAAGGGTTATAGCATTAGGAAGGTTAAGAACCACTGTTAAGGAAAGAATGGCTGTGGACTGAATCAAGTCAGTGATAGTAGAGTTTTGAGAAAGGAGGTTATCTTTAGGAATATGTGTGAGTTAGAATCAAGAGTCACTGGTTAACTGAGAGTACAAGGAGAGCAGGAAGAGAATAAGCAAGATGTTCTCAAGCAAGAGGATATTGGCAGAGCTTACTAAGATGAAAAACAGAAGTGGAGACAGAGGTCCACAGTGGGTGCCACCTCTTTTTCTATTATCACCTTCTATAAGGTAGGAAATAAAGAGACCAGACAGACCTTCCTGAGCTCTGTGACCATCACCTGTAAGGCAGTGGGTACCAGGGAGGTTGCTATAAAATAGAGAAGATGAGACAAGACCTTTTTTTTTTTTTACAATTTTTTATTAGATATTTTCTTCATGTACATTTCAAATGCTATCCTGAAAGTCCCCTATACCCTCCCCCCACCCTGCTTCTCTACCCACCCACTCCTACTTCTTGGCCCTGGCATTCCCCTGTACTGGGGCATATAAAGTTTACAAGACCAAGGGGCCTCTCTTCCCAATGATGGCTGACTAGGCCATCTTCTGCTACATATGCAGCTAGAGACACTAGCTCTGGGGGTACTGGTTACTTCATATTGTTGTTACACCTATAGGGTTGCAGACCTTTTCAGCTCCTTGGGTACTTTTCCTAGCTCCTCCTCCTCCATTGGGGGGCCCTGTGTTCCATCCAATAGATGACAATGAGTATCCACTTCTGTATTTGCCAGGTACTGGCATAGCCTCACAAGAGACAGCTATATCAGGGTCCTTTCATCAAAATCTTGCTGGCATATGCAATAGTGTCAGGGTTTGGTGGCTGATTATGGGATGGATCTTCAGGTGGGGTAGTCTCTGGATAGTCTATCCTTTGTCTCAGCTCCGAACATTTTCTCTGTTACTCCTTCCATGGGTATTTTGTTTGCTATTCTAAGGAGGAATGAAGTATCCACATTATGGTCTTCCCTCTTCTTGATTTTCTTGTGTTTTGTAAATTGTATCTTGGGTATTCTAAGTTTCAGGGCTAATATCCACTTATCACTGAGTACATATCATGTGTGTTCTTTTGTGATTGGGTTACCTCACTCAGGATGATATCCTCTAGATACATCCATTTGCTTAGGAACTACATAAAAATTCATTGTTTTTAATAGCTGAGTAGTACTCCATTGTGTAAATGTACCACATTTTCTGTATCCATTCCTCTCTTGAGGAATATCTGGGTTCTTTCCAGCTTCTGGCTATTATAAATAAGGCTGCTATGAACATAGTGGAGCATGTGTCCTTATTACCAGTTGGAACATCTTCTGGGTATATGGCCATGACAGGTATTGCTGGATCTTCCGGTAGTACAATGTCCAATTTTCTGAGGAACCACCAGACTGATTTCCAGAGTGGTAGTACCAGTTTGCAATCCCACCAGCAATGGAGGAGTGTTCCTCTTTCTCCACATCCTTGCCAGCATCTGCAGCCACCTGAATTTATGATCTTAGCCATTCTGACTGGTGTGAGGTGGAATCTCAGGGTTGTTTTGATTTGCATTTCCCTGATGACTAGGGATGTTGAACATTTTTAGGTGCTTCTCAGCCCTTCAGTATTCCTCAGTTGAGAATTCTTTGTTTAGCTCTGTACCCCATTTTTAATGAGGTTATTTGAATTTCTAGAGTCTAGCTTCTTGAGCTCTTTGTATATATTTGATAAGTCCCCTATCAGATTTAGGACTGGTAAAAATCCTTTCCCAATCTGTTGGTGGCCTTTTTGCCTTATTGACAGTATCTTTTGCCTTACACAAGCTTTGCGATTTTATGAGATCCCATTTGTTTATTCTCGATCTTACAGCACAAGCCATTGCTGTTCTGTTTAGAAATTTTTCCCCTGTGCCCATATCTTCGAGGCTTTTCCCCACTTTCTCCTCTATAAATTTCAGTGTCTCTGGTTTTATGTAGAGGTCTTTGATCCACTTAGACTTGAGCTTTGTACAAGGAGATAAGAATGGACCAATTCACATTCTCTACATGATAACTGCCAGTTGTGAGGCATGACCTTAAATGGAGACTTTACTCAGGATGCATAGGAAGTCTGTGATTGGGTCACTGATTTCTAGTTCAATTTCTAGCTTGTCTTACCTGGCATCTTTTAAAAGGATGCTCTGGTTTTACATACATGTCAAGTGGTGGTTTGGTATAGGTCCAGAGACCTCAGAGCTAGAATACAGTTTAAGTAAGTCAGGCAGATCAAAAACATCATGTGGATGTATAAAGGCTATGGGGCCATCTTGTTATTCCCATGCTGAAGAAGTGAGCAGTTGAAGGCTGATCCCACAAGCCCTTGGAGGTTGCTGTAGTTCACTTGTAGCCCCTCTCTGTCTCTTTCTTCATCTGAGGAGTATCCAGTCTCCATTCCATAAACTGTTACCAGTGCTGGTCTGTTCTCTAGATGTGATTATGCCCCTGAGATCTTTTTCCATTTTCCCTGCCACCCGTGTGTCAGGGAAGGGATAGAGATTTCCTTCCTCCACAAACTGCAAGATACTTCCCTACTTCCAAGTCCCCAGTACTGACTAAGGATGCAACCAAATCCTCTAGGGTGTGTGGGCCACTCAGCAAGGCAGGACACCAGAGTTTGTGTGCTCCCCAAGCTGTTGCTGGGCAAGTGTTAGGCTGGGAGAAGTCATGGGACCACGCTCCAGGGGTGGTCTGAGGTCCCCACGGACCACTGTTGTTGGCTCATACTCTTGGGCACCACTGATGCTGTTGGATGCCACAGAAGAACTGCCTCTGGGGTCCCCAGGCCTGCAAGGAGGCCGAGGACATCAGGTTCTCAAACTCTTGGGCACCACTGATGCTGCTGGATGCTGTGGAAGAGCTGAAAACTGAGGGCCCCCTCTACCACCCTGCGAGCTGGATCTAGCCCTGGGACAGAAGGGAACCAGATAGGAGGAGAGCTCCAGCTGGGCCTCACACGGGGGCGGGGGGGGGGGGGGGGGGGGGGTAGTGCAGAGAGACCTCCTGCAGGAGATTAGACTCAACAGGCTCGTTAGAGGAAGACCTGCTCTGTTGTTCCCCACTGCGGGTCCTATGAGAGAGGGTGGACCATGGTTTTAAGGTATTTATTGTCATGGCAGAGAGTTATGATGAGTGAAACCCATACCCTCCTTTCTCAGGGTGGGCCTGAGATTAAATCTCTTTTGCAGGTAGGAGTGTCTGGGAATAGGAGTTTATTGGCTAAGCCTCCATGCCTTTAGGTACCTCATTTAAATGGAGATCTATCTTGAGGCTGCCTGATCTGCAGTCCCCTCTTCTACCTATGGAGGGGCTTGGCGTGTTGCCCTTACGTGACTGATGGCCACAGACCTATGGAGTGGAGAGCTGTGGCCTCGTGTCAGGAGCCTGGTGTCTAGGAGTATGGCAAAATGCCTACCTTTCCCTGTAGGCTATGGTCACCTGCTGGGTCACTGGAGTTTTAAACCTAGCTCAACAAAAAAAAACAGGTTGCCTCTCAGGGTCCCACACTAGGGTAGACCTTCTTAAAGTTCTTCCACTAGTAACACCTTTCATCTGAGAAACTTTTATGGGACACTGAAAACAGGTCCATGAAATAGATGCACAAGTCCAACATTTAATGAAAATAAATTATACATTGACTTTAAAAGAACTGTTCAGTATTTGTATAATTTTACCACATATTAAAGACAAAAATCTTAATAGTGATGGAATAGAAGTGTTTTATTACTTTTGTGTAAAATATTAAACATTGGCTGAGTAATACATAGAACATCATCAACATTACTCACAGTTAGTTGATATTTTGATGTTATGATCATCAACACCAAAAATGCCTCTTCCCATAAATATGCAGAAGTATGTTGAGGATCATTTCAGAAATTGTTGTGCATTCTGTCATGATTCCAAGCCAAAAAAAATTCACTTAATTTTTTTTTATGAAACTCAAGTAAGCAACTCAATTAACTAGTTTTAAAGTAAAAGCACACTAACATAATACAACTCCAAGTTATAACTGGATATTTATGCCCTTAGATATAATGGTAGAAAAATATTGACTTTATTCTCCACAATTAAACCATTATTTTTTCTTAGAAGCAGGAACCCCTATGTACAGAAAGACACTGTCACTCACTGTATGCAATAGTCTTGGATAGGAGCCCAAGCGTTGCAGGTAGTGTTCATTGATATTGCATGATATGATGGATGAGCCCTGTCAGAAACATTTCAGAATCATTCTGATTTAATTTTGAATTAATTTTTGGTTGTCGCACATTAAGAAAACTTCTACAGTTGTCAAATTTGTCACCTAAAGGAATTATAGTCCAGTTTCAGAAGCTGTGCTCTCAGACATGGGACCATCTCCTGTCCACTAAACCGACAAGCGCAAGGTAACAGAGCAGAGACTATGTAGAGATATTAGCTATGAAAGGTCGTCAAACTGAAAACACAAAAGAGAACGACTGTAAATGTGAAGAGCGCCACAAGATCTCCAAGGACCTACTTATAATGGACCTAAATATTTCCTCACCTTTAACCCTTAAAGATTATGCCCAAAGGGCCTGTCTCACTCCACTGGCGAATTCTATATGGTTCTCCTATAATTCCTCCATGGATGGTTTAGCTTCACTATCAGGAATAATGTCTTGCCCTTATGGAAGATGACCTTGCCCCTGCCTCACTCGCAACTTGTTACTCCACCTTCTTTCCTGTGAATTTTTCTCTCAAATTTCAAATCAGATGTTTATCCTCCCCTCCATTTTATTAGATGGATAATAAATAGCAATGATAAATATGGCATTTATCGAATGCTTGCTAGACTGCAGGGGCTGGTGAATGCTCAAAAGCTGAGTGAGCATGATTTTGTGCTAATTTCACAACAGGGTTTATTGTTCCCATTTCGCAGGTAGAACACAAGTTCAGAGACAATAAGTGGTCCTAGCTGCATTGTGGATAGTGGAAAAGCTGAGTCTAGGACCAGGGCTTTAGATCCTAAAGCCATCCTTATCCACTGCATATGGTGGTACCTTTATTTTAGGACTTAATCAATTATAATTCACTCTAGAACCCAATGAAATCCTAATTTCACTTTTAAGAATGATTACATGTCTACTGAGAGGCAAACTAGGCCACTTCTAAAGATACTGGGAGAAGGTTGAACTATTTTGAGACACCAGAGCTCTCTAAAAATTTATTGATTCTTTGCCACTACAACTGGTAGGAAAACATTGTTTTCCAGCGAGGAGTCTTAGGAAGCTTCTAGCAACTGCCAAAGGCCAAATAAGGGATAGCATGGAGCTCACCTGCACTATTCTGACTTCCAGGTTTAATCACAGACTTTCTCCTAATCTCAATTGTCACCAATAGAGAAATACGAGATTCTTCCTTCCTCATTAATCTCAACAAACCACCTCACATGATGGTCAGCAAAGTTAACAGATAGTGCCTTCTCTTTGACACAGTGCTACCAAAGCCTTGACTTCTGAGTTGGCCCTTTGTATCCATCTATTCAAAAAAGTACATGGTTCACAAGAGTCTGGAACTTGATCATATAATAACTACTACACACTTTGGACAAAATTCGGAAAAGGGAAAGTTACTAAAGACTCTGAAAAGTGGAAAACAAAAGCAGCCAGATTCTGGAAAGGTATGAAGACTTTGATGCCATGAAACTGCGAAGTTCCCCATTCTTATAACTAAGAATGAGCCAGCATTTTATAAGATTACTTAACTTCAAATAGAAAACCTCACTCTTCTTAAAAATGATTTTATTTTAGTTTTCATTATATGTATATGAGTGGAGTCTGTGTGTGAGTATGCCGGTGCTCACCAAAGATAGAAGAGGGCACTGAATCCTCTGCAGCTAGAGTTACAAGTGATTGTGAGCTTCCCTAAATGGGTGCTGGAAAACAAACAAACAAACAAACAAACAAGCACAAAAAATAAACAAAACAGATTCTCTACCTGAGTAGTATGTTTTTAACTGCTGAGTCATCTATCTGACCCGTCTGGTTCATTATGGAACTGTGCAGTGCCAGAGAGACCCAAAACACTTAAAGATAAAAGAAATACAGTTGAGTTTGGGGCTGTGTACAGCATTTTTTAGTTTAAATCCAATCATATTCACTTTCTGGTAAGAAGAAGAATTCAAGATATTTCAGAGTAAATATGAGTAAATCATGAGCTGCTGCATAAAAAAAATAAATTGTAATGTTGAGGATAAAAATCAAAAGTATTTGACATTCACAGAGCTATCAAAATAAAAATAATCATGAGAAAAATGGAACGTCAAACTTAAAAGAGTACATCTCAAAGTGGTAGATGGATAGGTAAATGGACAGACTAAATTATTCTAATCAACAGGATAGGCAAAAACGAATTTTAACAAATCTATTATAGCTATGCTTTTTGATACAAAGAAAAAAAGTCAAATAATAGACAGGAAACATCATTGAAGAATCTATTTTTAAAAACTGATAATTCTAGATCTGAAAAGTATGGTGGCTAAAATAATAAAATTCAGAGAATGTAGAGATGGCAAATAGTCAGAAAACTTAGAGGGGGATAAACAGAATTACACAATTATAAAAATTAGAGAAAAGGGTGATCTAACCTTTGAAGCAAGGGATCAATGTCTGAAAATCTAACAAATGTAAAATGGAATACAAAAGCAAAAGGAAGAAGAACAGAGAATGAAATATATTTAAAACATAAAACATACGAATAAAGACATTCCCTAAATTGATGAGCATACAAAATAACAAAAAACTCAATATGATTATCAATACAACATCCATGTCTAGGCATATCACAACCAAGTTGTAGAAGAAGGGAAGTGTCATAAGCAGAAACATAAAATCAGCACATTATATATAGCTTAGCAACAGAAAAGCATTACCATAGGTTTCTTGCTGTAATTTTAGAAGTTAAAATATTTAAAAAGTTAATTAAACAAAATAAAATATTTACAACCAGGCATAGTATCACTCACCTATAAACCCAGCACTTAAAAAGCTAAAGCAGAAAAATCATGAGGAGTTAATGGCCAACCTTGTCTACAGTGTGAGACACTTTCTCAAAACAACAAGGCTAAGCACTGGAACCCCCAGTCTTTATCACACTCTAAGACCCTGCAGAGAGCCCATCACATTCCCAGGTCAAATTCCTGGAATCCCAACAGCCACCACCATGTACAGAAACTACAGAGCACCTTCCCACTCTCTGGTTAGATCCCCTGGCTAAAAGCCACACCTCCACTGAATCTCCAAACTTAGCAAAGCCTCCAACCAAAGATTAGACTGTTCAGAATACCTGCTTACTCCCTAGGTCAAAGCCAACATGCCCACTGACCACTTCTCTGTCCACAGAACTCCAACAAAGCCCTGTCTGCTCCCCAGATCAGAAGCTATAACTCAAATGTCATGTCCAGGATTCCAAACTCCACCACCATTGATTCTAACAACATCTTCCTACTTTCCATGTCACAGACCATACCCAACAGACCCCCAGGAGCCCCGTCTCTGTTGCTATAGGACCCTGTGAAATATACATCCACTACCCATGTCAGAGACCACGCTTTGCCAATGTCACAACCCTACCACTCCCCATGCCAATTTGCATACATACTTAGACAAGCTAGAATCATTGCATTTACCCTACCCATGAATCAGTACTGAGTGTCCCCACAACTGGACTTCAAGCATCTCTTAAGCAATATTAGTATTGGTGCCTATTGAGAGGAACCTAAACAAAACTCAAATAGCTCAAAAGATCGCTGATAAATATGGTCAAAGATTTCAAATAGGACCCAAACTCCTGAACAAAATTAAAGAGGATGGAAAATACATTTCTGGATGAACTCCAAGAAAACACAGACAACATATGAATGAAATAAGGAAGTCAATTATGAATATTAAAGTATAACTCAGTAAAGAGACAGAAATACTAAAGAAAACCCAAATAGAAATTATGCTGGAGATGAAAATTGCAGCAAGTCAACTAAAAAGCTCAGTCGAAAATCTTAGCAACAGAACAGATCATATGGAGCGCAAAATATCACAGCTTGGAAACAAGGTAGGAAAATTAAATCGTTTAGTAAAAAAAGTAATAAAAATATTTTAAATGCATGAATAGACTGTTCAATATCTTCATGAAAAGATTAAGTGAAGAAGGTGGCATAGAATCTTGAAGTCCTACAAAATTTCCCAAACTTGGCAAGAAAGATGTCCCAGAAGCAACATAACACCAAATAGACAGAACCAGAAAAGAAACTGCCCGTATCACATAATACTAGATAAGCATGGCAAAGAATATAGTTTAAAACTATAAGAGAGTGAGTCACTCTCTTATAAAAGGAGGGCTATCAGAATAACTTCATATTTTTCAGTGAAAATTTCAAAAGCCACAAAGGCTTAATGGATTGTATTTCACTTTCTGAAAGACTATAGACTCAACCCAGATCAGTATACCCTACAAAAAATATATACTATGATAATTAAAAGAGAAACAAAACCTTTCTATAAGAAAAATAAACTAAAAAAAATGTATGACTACAAAGTCAATTCTACAGAGGCCACAGAAATAAATAAATTAGAATTAAGAGAATTAAAAGTATAGCCAAGAGGTTACACACACACACACACACACACACACACACACACACACACACAAAAGCTAAGGCCGGGCGTGGTGGCACACGCCTTTAATCCCAGCACTTGGGAGGCAGAGGCAGGAGGATTTCTGAGTTCAAGGCCAGCCTGGTCTACAAAGTGAGTTCCAGGACAGCTAGGGCTATACAGAGAAACCCTGTCTTGAAAAATAAAAAAATTAAAAAAAAAAAAAAAAAAAAAAGCTAACGGGTACTAGGAAAGTTGTTGGACAAATGAGGACTAAGAAAACACCAAGCAACATGCAATCAACAAAAATGATAGGAACTATTTTTTTAATAATTTGAATATTAATGGCTTTGACCCCCCCAATAAAAAGGCATAGACTAGGAAACTGGGATTGAAAACAAGATCCATAGTTTTGCTGATTAAAACACACACACACACACACACACATACTATACCCTTCAACTTAGTTGGAATCTTTAGAAAAATGCATGGAAAAATGAATTCCAGGCAAATAGAATGGGTTTACAAGCAAGTGTAGTTAGTCTAATATATAAAGAAATAGACTTCAAGCAAAAATAAGGCAGAAGAAATTAACAAGTAACTTCATCGTGACAAAAGAAATAGTTCATCAAGGGGACACTACAGTTATAAACATACAACAAAGCATAAATGCATCCAATTTTATAAAACAAATTTAAAGTCACATATTAACCCCAATGAACAGTGGGTGACATTAGTACCCTTCTCTCTCTCTCTCTCTCTCTCTCTCTCTCTCTCTCTCTCTCTCTCTCTCTCTTTCTCATGCATAACATTGGTACAAAATAATGAACAGAGAAACACTGCCCATATATCCAAAAATACATAAAATTCTGTCCAAACCCTATAAAATATGCATTATTCTCAATAGCCCATGAAACTTACTCTAAAATAGATTATATCGCACCCATAAAGGAAGTTCCCACAAATATAAATAAATAAATAAATAAATAATCCTTAAATTTTATCTGACTGGAATAAAAGGTTGAAATCAACAAGAGAAACTGAAGAAAATACTCAAACTCAAGGGAATTAATCAATGCATGATTAAATAATGAATGTGTCATTGAAGAAATCAAGAAGAAGCTGGAGCAATGGCTCAACAGTTAAGAGCACTGACTGCTCTTCCAGAGGACCTGGGTTTAGTTTCCAGCACCCTCATAACACCTCACAGCCATCTCTAACTCTGGTTCCAGGGCATCCAGTGCCACCTTCTGGCACTCATGAGCCATGCACACATGTAATGCACATGAACCATGCACACATGGGATGCACATGAGCCATGCACACATGGGATGCACATGAGCCATGCACACATGGGATGCACAGACACCCATACAGGCAAAATACCTATATCCATAAAATAAAAATAAAACCTCAAAAAATTAAAAGAAAGAAATTAATAAGGAAATATAACATTTCTACAGATGAATGAAAATAAAAACACAACATAACAAAATCTATGTAAAATAGTTAAGGTAGTCTTAAAAGCAAAGTTTGTAAATTTTAGATCTAAGGTCCTACATTAAAGAAAAAGGTCAGAGAGAATTGACACAAATAATAATAATGTAGTTNAAAAAAAAAAAAAAAAAAAAAAAAAAAACTCTAAAATTAGTCCATAAAATACAAAATGAAGTAGTAATTCCAAACTTTATTTATAAAATCAGTATTTCTCTAATATCAAAATCAGATATACACAAAATTAATAAATAAATGGAAAGAAAGAAAGAAAGAAAGAAAGAAAGAAAGAAAGAAAAAAGAAAGAAAGAAAGAAAGAAAGAAAGAAAGAAAGAAAGAAAGAAAGAAAGAAAGGAGGGAGGGAAGAAGGGAGGGAGGGAGGGAGGAAGGAAGGAAGGAAGGAGGGAGGGAGGGAGGGAGGGAGGGAGGGAGGGAGGGAAGGAAGGAAGGAAGGAAGGAAGGAAGGAAGGAAGGAAGGAAGGAAGGAAGGAAGGAAGGAAGACAGACATATAGACCAATCTCCTGGATTACACAAATGTACACATTCTCAACAAGATACTTGCTAATCAAGCACAGGAACATATCAGAAAGTTACATGCCTTTATTTCAAGATATGAGTGATTTTACTTAAGCCAGTTTATTATATTATTTGGATAGAGGCAGAAGAGGCTTTTGACAAAACCCAGTGTCCTTTCATGATATGAGCTCTGGAAAGATCAAGAATAAAGGGAACACATTTCAACACAATAAAGTCAACGTAAGATAAACTGATAGCCAACATCATGATAAATGTAGAAAACCTCAAAGCATTTCTGTTAAAAACAGAAACCTGACAATAGACAAGAGAAAGAAGTAAATGAGATATAAATAGGAAAGAAAATCAAAATATTCTTATTTGTAGATGATATGATTCTTTTCATGAGGCCTTGAAGACTCCACTAAGAACTCCTGGAATTGACATATACCTACAGCAAAGTAGCAGGATAAAAAATTAACATATAAAGATCAATAGTTTTTCCATAGGCATCATGCAAACAATTCTATGCACTGTAGCCTCAAGGGAAAAAAAATGAAACTTGGAATAAAAGGAAGTGAGAGACTGGTATAAAGAAAACTTTTAATACACTGAAAAAATACTTGAAAGTTTAAAATACAAACGATAGAAAGACTTCCCATGCTCATGAATGAAAAAATATTGTGAAAATGGCTATCCTACCAAAAGCAAAATATGACTCCAAATCAAAAATCTCTGTCCTGTTCTTCATAGAAATATAAAAATCAATCTTAAAATTCACATACATACACACTTTTTACAAAAGCCTTCCAAATAATCAAAGCAATCCAAAGCGATAGATAGATAGATAGATAGATAGATAGATAGATAGATAGATAGATAGATAGATAGATAGATAGATAGATAGATAGGCAGGCAGGCAGGCAGGCAGGCAGGCAGACAGACAGACAGACAGACAGACAGACAGACAGACAGACAGACAGACAGACAGATAGATAGATAGACAATAAATAGTTATACACGGACAAACAAATAATGCTAGAGGCATTATTGTATCTAATTTTATAGTAATAAAGACTCCAGTATTGACACAAAAACAGACATGTATATCAATGGAAACATCTTAGATGTTCAAAGGATTAATGTGTCAAAAATGTGGTATATACACACACAAAGGAATTTTATTGCTGTACAGAAAATGAAACCAAAAAAATATGGATGTAATTTGAAAATATTATATTAAGGGAGGTAATCTAGGTTCAGAAAGAAAAACACCATATATTTTCTTTCATATGCAAATCCTCTCTTCAAAATTTTAGATGTCTATGTTTAAGTTGAAATGGGAAAGCAGGGATGGCAGGAGAAACCATGTGGAAAAGGTAAAGAGGCCTAAGGGGGATAGGAAAATACATATATGTGATAGGAAAGTAAAGGAGAAAATATTCATAGGAGGGTTTAAACTGAGAAGAGAGTAAGGGAGTCAGAAAAAGAAGTAGGGAGAAAGAGTTAGCAAGAACTAAAAATTTTACAAGACAACATATTGAAACCGACTATCTTCAGCGCTTACTAAGAATATCGTTTTTTTATTCTTTTTTTTAAGTGTTTCTCAATCATTTTTTTCAACTTTTATTAGATATTATCTTCATTTACATTTCAAGTGTTATCCAGAAAGTTCCCTATACCCTCCCCCTCCCGGCCCTGCTCCCCTACCCATTCACTCCCACTTCTTGGCCCTGGCATTCCCCTGTATTGGGGCATATAAAGTCTGCATGACCAAGGGGCCTCTCTTCCCACTGATGGCCAACTAGGCCATCCTCTTCTATATATGCAGCTAGAGACACGAGCCCAGGGGGTACTAGTTAGTTCATGGTTATTCTTCCACCTAGAGGGTTGAAGACCCCTTCAGCTCCTTGGGTACTTTCTCTAGCTCCTTCTTCCTTGGGAACCCTGTCTAACCCATCTAATAGCTGACTGTGAACTTACACCTCCATGTTTGCCAGGCATTGGTATATTTTCCCCCGAGACAGCTATATCCAGGCCCTTTCAGCACTATCTTGCTGGCATATGCTATAGTGTCTATGTTTGGTGGCTGATTGTGGGATGGATCCCTGGCAGCCGCAGTCGTTGGGTCCATCCTTTGGATTCAGCTTCACACATGATCTCTTTAACTCTTTCAATGTGTGCTTTGTTCTTAATTCTAGGAAGGGGTGACGTGTCCACATTTTGATCTTCCTT
>LR751255.1:107388-195195 GCA_902729485.2 Mus minutoides
TCCAGGGTTATCTCCTTTTGGTTTTTCTTAATTGTTTCTACTTCCATTTTTAGGTCCTGGATGGTTTTGTTCAATTCCATCACCTGTTTGGTATTGTTTTCCTGTAACTCTCTAAGTATTTCCTCTTTAAATGCTTCTAGTTGTTTATCTGTGTTTTCCTGTAACTCTCTAAGTTTTTCCTCTTTAAATGCTTCTAGTTTTTTATCTGTGTTTTCCTGTATTTCCTTCTTATAGTCCTCCATCATCATCATGACCAGTGACTTTATATCCATGTCCTGCTTTTCTGGTGTGCTGTTGCATCTAGGACTTGATGTGGTGGGTGAGTTTGGATCTGGTGATGCCAAGTACCCTTGGATTCTGTTGCTTCTGTTCTTGCGCTTGCCTCCTGCCATCTCTGCCCGAGGAGACCTGGCGTTGGTGCAGACCAGAAAGGACCTGCTGTTCTGCCCTGGGCCTTTATCAATCTCCTGGCTGATGTCTCAAGTTCCACGAGATTGGGCCGGAACAGAGGCTGTGTTCCTCTGCTCACCTCAGGTCCCAAGATAGCTTGGGGAGTCCTGAAAGAGCCTAGGAGAGTGCACAGCACCTGTGGCCCCAGACCGGGAGCTGGTGTTGGGTGGGCTGGACCAGACCGGAAGGGAGGGGCTGTTCTGACCTGGGCCACTATCAATCTCCCAGCTGGTGTCTCAGGTTCCACGAGATTGGGCTAGAACAGGGGCTGTGTTCCCCTGCTCACTTGAGGTCCCCAGATAGCTTGGAGGGTCCCGAAAGAGCCTAAGAGAGTGCACAGCGCCTGAGGCCCGAGCCCTGAGCTCCTGATGTGATCTTAAAGTCCTGGGAGTTGCTGGGCTCAGAGGAAAGATGGCAGGGTGGAGGGTGCTCTGGCTGGGAGAGGCCCAGCCTCCAGTGGGGCGGAGTTCTCGGATCCTGCCCCTGCGCGCAACTGCTGACCCATTGCTCCCAACACCACCTCTGCACTGCACTCACGCGTAACCCTGATGTGATCTTAAAGTCCTGGGGTGTGTGAAGTGCAGGACAGGCCCTAGCTGAGTCCGCTGGGCTCAGAGGAAAGCTATTCTTTTTTTAATTAGATATTTTCTTTATTTACATTTCAAATGCCATCCCGAAAGTTCCCTATACCCCCCCCCCGCCCTGCTCCTCTACCCACCCACTCCCACTTCTTGACCATGGTGTTCCACTGTACTGGGACATATAAAGTTTGCAATACCAAGGGGCCTCTCTTCCCAGTGATGGCTGACTAGGCCATCTTCTGCTACATATGCAGCTAGAGACATGAGCTCTGGGGGTACTGGTTACTTCATATTGTTGTTCCACCTATAGGGTTGCAGACCCCTTCAGCTCCTTGGGTGCTTTCTCTAGCTTCTCCATTGGAGGCCCTGTGTTCCATCCTATAGATGACTGTGAGCATCCACTTCTGTCTTTGCCAGGCACTGGCATAGCATCATAGAGACAGCTATATTAAGGTCCCTTCAGCAAAAACTTGGGAGAGGTTATCAATAGTCATTAACCAAGCCATGAGTGCAATAGTGTCTGGGTTTGGTGGCTGATTATGGGATGGATCCCCAGGTGGGGTAGTACTACCAGAAGATCCAGCAATACCTCTCCTGGGCATAAAACCAGATGTTCCAACTGGTAATAAGAACGCATGCTCCATTATGCTCATAGCAGCCTTATTTATAATAGCCAGAAGCTGGAAAGAACCCAGATGTCCCTCAACAGAGGAAAGGATACAGAAAATGTGGTACATTTACACAATGGAGTGCTACTCAGCTATTAAAAACAGTGAATTTATGAAATTCTTAGGCAAATGGATGTATCTGGAGGATATCATCCTTAGTGAGGTAACCCAATCAAGAAAAAGAAGTCATTAGATATGCACTCACTGATAAGTGGATATTAGCCCAGAAACTTAGACTACCCAAGATACAATTTGCAAAACACAAGAAAATCAAGAAGAGGGAAGACCAACGTGTGGATACTTCATTCCTCCTTAGAATAGGGAACAAAACACCCATGAAAGGAGTTACAGAGACAAAGTTTGGAGCTAAGACCTAAGGATGGACCATCCAGAGACTAACCCATCCAGGGATCCATCCCATATTGTTTATTTTTAAGAACATACAAAAGGCTTTGAATGGACTTACTCTGAATAAATAGATAATGATGCTCCCAGAATCCAAATATTATGTAACAAAAAGCCCTCTGTCATGTGTAAGATACCCAGCTCTCTGTGAGTCATGGAGTCATTGAGTCAAGGCTCCCAAGTAGTATTGCTATTCCTACTAGATACCTTCCAGATCTATACGATAAGACTCCATTGCTGAAAATATTACACACTTTGTTGCAGAACACAGTGAAATCAAACAGGAATTAACTTGAAACTTTCTATCTGCTGCCTGCCATTCACATCTTCAGGAAGTGCTATGTAGGCTGCTGAAGGGAGAGGTTATCAAAAGTCATTAACCAAGCCATGAATGCTACATGCTGCAATACTGGCCTGCTAGGAAAATACATCTACTAGTATAACAAGTGTTATACACAACTAACCATGTTCTTACTGTAATTGAAGGCAACTCCATAAGAGAGAATTTATGTGTGGCACTATAAAACTCAAAAGTTCATGCTTGTGGAGATCCCAGACTCCATGAGGGAAATCCATAATTGTCTAGGTAAATGGGTGTGTTACCAAAATCCTGTATAAATAGTTCTTATATTAATAGACAAGTGTAGCTTTCAGCCTTGGTCAAAGAAGCTTCCTTTTGTAATGGGCAGGTGCTAATGCAGACACTCAAAACTGGTCCAAAGGCTAAAATTAAGTGATAGACAAGTATTTAAGCCCTAAATAGGACATCTCTGTTACCCTCTCCAAGGCCCAGGGAACACTAAAGAGGAGGAGGTTTTGTTTTTTTTTTTAAGTGGAGCTGGAGAATGGGAAAGAGTACTGTGAAACACACTTCTGAACATAATAACATGGCTACTGCCATCATGAACCCATAGCAGCTACAGTTACCTTCACAAGACTAGTATTATATTGAGTACTATATGGGGCCCATTAACACTCCATCATGGATGGGGAAGTGGCTTACTGGGTACCACTCTCCCTTGAAGAATTATTGACACTAATGTGTTGCCCAGGAAGAGGGACTCATTTTCCTTAGTGCTGTAGCTATTGGTATGGTGCCCTAACTCCAGTATATAAATCCCACCCATGCTCAGGCAAGCAACCGCAATTAAAGTCAGTGGGTCACAAGAAAGGTCGTGAAGGAAAGAGAGGGATTCATTGAAAAGGAGGAGTTGTACAAGAGGAAGGAAGAACAAGAGAGTAATGGAGGATGCATGTCATCCAAAACATGTAAATGCATGAAGCCGTCAAAAAGCTAATCAAAATTACTGTATTTACAGGCCTTTTTAAAGGTGAGAGTTCACTGCAATCAGATTTATACTACAGTGGATAAAATGTCTCTGAGAGTAACAGAAAATATGGCCAAGTAATGGTCCACATTTTATAGGAAAGAGTGAAGGAAATTGAAAATTGTAGCTATCTGCATAAATATAAATATGGTTTACTTTTGCATTTTTATGAAATATGTGTTCACATTTTTAAAAAATTATGTCATTAGCTTTTATACATATGACAGCAATAGCGACAGAGGATACTTGAGGGAGGGACAGAAAATGAACTCACAGAAAAATTCTTTTTTTTTTTTTTTTCATGAAATCACATAATGCCCCCAAAGCATTATGGAGACAGGAAGCAAGGCAAAGGTGTTAATGTGTAGCAGTTAGCAAGGAAAGCTAAGGGGAGAAGGGAGGCAGGGCCTGGATCCTTGAAGGCACACCCCCGTGGCCTTACTTCTTTCTACCATCTATAGCTACCACAACCTCTTGTATGGATACTGGCTGGAGACCAGGCCTTCATTCATGAGCCTTTGGAGAACATTCGAGATCTAACAAAAGCACCCAGTCACGTTGATACATAAATTAATCAATTAAAACTAAAGACGTAAAACATAATGTAATTTAATGGAATGAAGTTCTCAAAGTTACTCAGTCTGAAGGCCAAGAAAACAAATCACAGAACAAAAAGAAAACATGTTTAACCTAATTCCACACATATTAATAATCACATCACATGTTAATGAACTAAATCCTCCAATAAAAGTCAGGCTGGCTTGTCGAGGAGGAAAAACAATCATGGATGTTGTGTATGTCTGATAGTAGTGTGATGATGGATAGAGCAATAATCACTAACATCGTTTAAGTCTGACGAAAGTAAAAGAGAAATGGACCCAGAATCAGGTAATGGATTCTAATACTCTTCTCAATAATTAACAGCACTCTCAGACAAGAAATTAAAGACATATATAATGCCATATAGTCTTTAAGCCCTTTCTGTGGTTAACTAATAATACATGGTTTTTGAGGATGCATGTTATGTCCAGGAAAACAGCCCATGTGTTAGGGCATAAAAGTTTCAACAGGGCTATGGGTGTAGTTCAGCTGCTAGAGTACAACTACCAGCACTGTTTAACTGGCTATGGTGATGTACACCTATAAACTCAGAGCTCAGGAGATAGGGATAAAAGGATCAAGCCTTGTGGACAGTTTTAAGGCCAGTCTGAGAGCCATAAAATTCTAGCTCAAAAACAAAACAAAACAAAAGTTTGAAAGTATTTTTAAAAACACTGAAAAGGTCATAGTTTTCTGTGAAATTTGTCTTAATTTCTGAATAAACATTATTGAAGATTCTCCAGATGTCTTTTTATGTTGTATTTGATATTATATCTATCTGTGTCTTATAATTGTGAAGACTGGCCAATTAGAATCTGGGGCAGGGGACAGATATAAGTTTAACTTTTCAAACCTTATTTTTAATGATGGTTCTTAAATGCTTTAACCTCCCTTGTAGCCCACTAACCAACACAGGTAGTGGAAAAGAAAGGATGAAGGGGTGTGGGAGTGGGGGGGAGTGGACTGGTTTAGAAAGGTTCTTTGGAGCAACCCCCATCTACGTTGTCTGAAAATCAGCAGTTCAGTTCACAGGTGAGCAGTAGCAGCTCCGTCCACTCACAAGCACTTCGAGGATATACCAGAAGTTCAGTTTGGTAGAGATGGCACTACCTAGCAAAGACAGCCATGCCTCAGCCTTGGCACAAGTCAGCAAGAGGGATCCGGAAGGACTCCAGGAAAAGTTCTCTGCTCAGCAAAGTGAAGATCAGTGAAGATGTGAGACAAACAAGCATTGCACAGCTGGCTGTATAAGCAAGCCTAGCTCAGCCTCCTGCACTGTCCATCGAGTCCTATTTATACCCTCTAAACATCACGTGTCCTCCACGGGTCTTGCCTCAGCATGTCTTGCATCTGCACATGCGTCTGTCTCAGAGCGCATCACTCTGCCAGTCAGCCTGAGCCTGAGGAAGTAGCAAGAAGCCATAGCACACCACCAGAAGCTTTTTGATGCATTTCTCTCTATGAAGTCCCAACAAATGGATCTCAGATATGCAATGTAAGGCAGGCTAATACATGTGTGTTGTTGGCAAAGAGTCCTTCATCATGTGTCCTTTCATGCATTTGCTTTAGCAGAACATCCTCTCTCTTGTGTCTGCTTCAGTGAAACGCTCCTTTACAAGTCTGCCTTAGTCTTTCACCTGTGTCCACATCTGGAAAACACTCCTTCACATGTTTGCCCCAGCAAAATACCATCCAACACAACTGACTCTCCAAAGAACTCTTAAGTTTCCACTCCAGACGTGTCAACAGGCTGTAATCTTATCATCTATGTATAGCCTTCCTTATGCAACGACCTATATCTACAAAATACCTTCACTGATACATCTAATCAATGCTACATTAAGTCATTAGGTACTAGAATCTAGTGGGATAGTCTACCTTCTGTTGCTGTGATGAAATACCCCAAATAAATAACTAATAAGGAGAAAATGTTGATTGGGGCTCACAGGTTTTTTTTTCCAGGATCAGCTAACCCCCCTGCTTTGGGCCTGATGCGGGAAGAAAGTTTAATACAGCAAAGCTGTTCACTTCGTGGTGATTAGGCAAGAAAGGGGAGGGGAGGGGAGGAAAGAAGACAGGGTCACACTATCTCCTTTGAGAGCACACCTCCAGTGACTTAACCTCCTTCCAGTAGAGCCCACCCTCTTAGCACTTCCACAGCCTCCCATAATGATACAGGCTGGAGATCAAGCCTTCATTCATGTGCATTTGGCAAATATTCAAGATCTAAACGAAAGTACCGTCAGGTTGATATATAAATTCATGACGACCTCCAAATCCAAGAGCAGGGACTATCATTTAGAACTTGTCAATAAACATTTGTCAGATGAATATGAACCAGATAATTATGGTATCCTAAGTCTTAACTGTGGGAGTATAACTCAAGAGCTCAGAGACTCACTCACACTGTATCTCCACAGCATCAGTAAGGGGAAAATGGCTTTTAAACAACCATCCAAGGCCACCATTCTTGAATCTCACTGCCGTCTAACAACTGTGGATGATTTCACTGCACAGGAGCACACTAAGAAAGCTCAGGGCATAGGTCAAAGAATAAATAAGAATCTTGTATGCAGCTTTCCAGCCAGTGGCATCCAGCTTTCCAAAGACTGTATGTTAGCTTAGCCCACTTTGGCTTTAGATGCCTGATCAAAAGCTTCTCCTTAGACGAAGTCCAGATGAGACTTTATGAGATTTCTAGCCATGGATATCAGTTCTCTTTTGTGCAGTTCAAAGTATTTTAGGAATGATGGCCTGAGCTACAAACCAGTGACAGGGATGTTTGGTTTGGGTGATGTTGCAGAACACATGGTCCATGACACATCTCTTGTTCCCCTATAATAGGGCCTGATACAAGTCAGCACATGGCTGGATGTGCCAGGACCCCTCCTGTGACTGAAAATAGAAAAAAAGCAAGCCAGATGAGAATAAGGCTTCAGCTCTCTGCCTGAGCTAACACAATCTGGTACACAGTACTGTTTTGACACTCTGAAGGAATTTATTAGGCAATGTACTCATTTATTCACTCAATATTGATCACATACATACTATACCAGGCACTGGACTAGGTGCTGAGGAATGAGTGGTAAACAAAATTAACAAAATCTCTGTGTTCGTGGGATTAAAATCCAATGAGGGCATCACACCAAAACTAGTAAGGGAAGAAAAATACGTGCTATAAAAGAAGGTGAAAAAAAAAATAAGCGAGGTGTGTTTGTGTACGGAATAACAAAGTAGGGCTTGGTATTCAGGGATGTTCATGGAAGCTCTCTGACTGCTGCAGGCACTGAGACAGCAGGTGCAAAGACTCAGAAGCAGTAAAAAGCTTTCTACAACATAAAAACCTGAAAGCGAGCCAGAGCAGGGGAGCTTGTGGAGGAAGCTGTGGTTTAAGATGAGGTTGCAAAGGTAAGCAGTGCCCCCCCTGCCCTGGGAGGTGTTTGGGTGGAACATCACTGTGGAAAGTGGTACAATTCAGTTTATGGGTAAAGGACACACTCCAGCCATATTTAGAAGATGGATTAGAAGACTATAAGTCAATTGTTTAATTGGAAATTGTTCGGATGACAAATATTAGTGGTGTATTAGGACTCTCGGGGGGGGGGGGACAAATATGTAAGTAGATAGCTAGACATTCGAGGGAGGATTTATTAGGAAAATTGTCTATTTATAGACACTTGAGAATCCCACCATAGCCACTGTAGGCTGGAGACAATGAAACCACAGGAGCATGGCCCAATCCAAGTACAAAGGCCTCAGAACCAACAACAACAAAAAGTGGTATCATTCTCAGCCTGAGACCAAAGTCCTCAGAACCAGGATTTTACTAGCTAATCCCTGGAGTCAAAAGCCAGATAGCCTAAAAGACGGAAGCCAGTGGAGGACAGAAGGTCTCCACTCCAGAACAAAGGTGGGGGCAGGGGAAGCTAACCTTTCCTCTGCCTGGATTGGACCCTAGGTTAGAGTGAGAGCAGATCTCACACACTCAGACTGCCCATAGACACACCAACCTCCCAGAAGCGATGCTATACCCATTCCATGGGTATCCTTAGTCTGATCAAGTTGACACTCAAAATTCACTACCATGGCTGGTCAGAGCAAGGGTAGTTGGTAGAAGATCTTGATCAAAGCAAATGGGTTCAAAATAGACTCAGGAGTCTGAACTGTTATGTTCCATGAAGAAAAGAACTATGTGTGCTTTACTTAGCAATGTGTGTTCAGCTCTCCACACAGTCTTAAATGCAAATGAGACTGATTAAAGTTGAACCTGGGTTCCTCAGAAAATTGGACCTAGTACTACCAGAAGATCCAGCAATACCTGTCCTGGGCATATACCCAGAAGATGTTCCAACTGGTAATAAGGACACATGCTCCACTATGTTCATAGCAGCCTTATTTATAATAGCCAGAAGCTGGAAAGAACCCAGATGTCCCTCGACAGAAGAATGGATACAGAAAATGTGGTACATTTACACAATGGAGTACTACTCAGCAATTAAAAACAATGAATTTATGAAATTCTTAGGCAAATGGATGGATCTGGAGGATATCATCCTGAGTGAGGTAACCCAATCACAAAAGAGCACACATGATATGCACTCACTGATAAGTGGATATTAGCCCAGAAACTTAGACTACCCAAGATTACTACTACAATTTGCAAAACACATGAAACTGAAGAAGAAGGAAGACCAAAATGTGGATACTTCATTCCTTCTTAGAATGGGGAACAAAATACCCATGGACAAAGTTTGGAGCTGAGACAGGAGAAAGGACCATCCAGAGACTGCCCCACCTAGAGATCCATCCTATATACAAATACCAAACCCAGACACTATTGCATATGCCAGCAAGATTTTGCTGACAGGATCCTGATATAGCTATCTCTTGTGAAGCTATGGGAGTGGGTGGGTAGGGGAGCAGGGCACGTGGAGGGTATAGGGAACTTTTGGGATAGCATTTGAAATGTAAATTAAGAAAATATCTAATTAAAAAAAAGAATGGTGGACAGTCATTGGTAAGACTGTGATGTCTTTTTTCAAGTGTCACATCATAGTTAAGTGTCCTTCCTAAGTTCTATTTAGTGCCTGCCACCTCTTTCATAATTGTCTGCATTGGTATATATGCACGTATGCTGCTCTAAAATGGCCCAGGCGTAAAGCTGAAGTGCTTGCTGTTTTGTATTGGAAAACACAGGAAGACGTCGATGTGCCTTACAAGGGAAATGCAAGCGTTAGATAAGATTCATTCAGATGTGAACTGTGGTGCTGTTGGCTGAGAGGTCAATGTTGATGAACCAACAATTCATATTAAAGAGAGTGTCCTTTAAACAGAAACACACATAAAACGTATCGATTATTTAACAACAACAAACATTGTGAAGAGAGGCTTGCAAGAGCCTAACCTGCATTTTCCCTAAAAGCAGCAGTTTGGAATGCACTAAATCAGGGTTCCCAGCAACTTTATAGCATATAATTACCACAAGCAAGGAGAATTGACTGTAACTGTTAATTGAAAGAAATAAATGAATTAGTGTGATAGATATGACAGGGTTTGCTAATGATTTGAGGGATAAGAGCTTTAACAACTGTATTAATGGAAACACCATTTGGGAAGACAGAATATTCTGGGAAAGGAACAAATTTGGGAGGGAAATAGGAAGTGCCATTTTCACATTTCTTTGCAGATGCCTGTTCATCCACATAGCGATGTCAAGAAGTAAGTTGGATACATAAGTCTGACTCTCAAAGGAGACTTCTGCACCAGAATTATAAATGTATAAGCCATCAGAATACATACGGCATATAAAACCCCAGGGGTTGTGTGGATAACATAGGAAGCAGACTGAGAGAAAAGAGAGAGATCCAGAGCTTCTAATAGTTAGTTTCTTGGTTTTGGCTTGGTTTGGCTTTCTGAGACAGGGTTTCTCTGTGTAGCCCTGGCTGTCCTAGAACTCACTCTGTAGACCAGGCTGAACTCGAAGATCAGCCTGCCTCTGCCTCCCAAGTGCTGGGATTAAAGGTGTGTGCCACTGTTAATCTGGATCATCAACTTGATTGGATCTGGTACGCACAGAAGGTAGATCTCTAAGTGGATCCACTGAGGGTAGAAGCCCTTTCCTCAGAATGAGCAGAATTTTCTAGTTGTGACCCAGGGGGCCTAGGAGACAGTGGTCCTAGGGAAGAGCTGTTCTGTGTCCCTACCTGCCTTCACTTCTTGTTGGTAAACCCCTCTGTCTTGTTGCCGCTAATACAGCCACAGGCACCGTTTGCACCCACCAGAACATGGCTTCTTCAGCCTTCCATGATGGACTAAAGACCAGCAGATCTCCAGGCATCTTCTACCAGTGCTTCTCAACCTTCCTAATGCTGTGACTCTGTCTGTCATACAGACCCTCATGTTGTGGTGACCTCGAACCATAAAATGATTGTTGCTGCTACTTCATAACTGCAGTTTTGCTACTACTACGTATCACAATGTAAATATCTGTTTTTCCGATGGCCTCAGGTTACACCCCTGTGAAAGGGTTGTCCAACGTCCAGAGGGATTGCTGTCCCCTCAGCACCAGACTAGGATGACTGGGACTCCAGGGGCATCCAGCTTTGTGGACCAAGCAGGCATCTAGTCCTTAGTTCACCAGCATATAAATGGCCATCATGACTGGACCAGCTCCGATCATGTAAGCCAAACTCAGAAGTCCTTCTTGTAATATATATTTATTCTATCATTTATATTCCTCTGAGGAACAATAGCACACAGGGATAAACCCTGGAACATACCTACACTCTAGAGCCAGTGCTGGAGAAGGAGACCCGTGGGAGCAGCCAGGGGGAAAAGATTACCAGCAAATGTGAGAAGCCAAGGACTTTGCTGAAAACAGTAGCCAGCCCAAGGGAATAAAACTGGGAGACTGATAAAAAAAAAAACGGAGGTTCAGAGGTGTCCTTGGGTGGTGCAATGATATGGTAAGTAACCCTGAGCTACCTTCAGGACAAAGGGGAAGACTAAAGAATGAATTAAGGAGAAGATTTAAACGGCACAATTTGACAAATCATAAACAAAATTGTATGTTGAACGGAGGCAATAGCTGGCAGGAGAAAGTAGATGAAGACAGAATTTTTTGTTTCCATTTGACTTTAACTTAGAAACTACTGGAGTGTGTTCAGGCTGCTGGAAAGGATGCTGTGAGGAATGGAGAGATTGGTAATGCTGAAGAAAAGAGGAGAATGAAAGATTTGACTGTGATAGGCAAACCTGGGATACTGGAAATGTCTGGAAGACAGATTGAGTCCCTACTAGGAAAAAACATGAGCACATTTGCACCTGAATGTGTGCACCCTTCCCCTGCACCCCCATATGCAACATCTCTAGAATCAACACCACACACTAGTTATAGGGCTTCTC
Source organism: Mus minutoides (assembly GCA_902729485.2). Taxonomy (NCBI): domain Eukaryota; kingdom Metazoa; phylum Chordata; class Mammalia; order Rodentia; family Muridae; genus Mus; species Mus minutoides. The sequence continues at coordinate 118,825 of LR751255.1, forward strand.
GTATATGCTCTCGCAAGCTTGATTTCTAACTGAAATTCCAACAGATTGCCATTTTTCACGCTTACTTCTGGTCTTCCTATGTTTGCATCTTTGCTTTTTCTGTACTTTAATATTCAGGCTCTGTGCTTAGTTTTCTAAGAAGTTTCCAGGCTGAGTTTCTTCTGAGTCTCTTTCTGACTTGCAGATCTTTCTGGGGACTTATCTTCTGCTCCCTTCTCCTAGCTTCTAAAGATTTAAGTCTTGTCCTTTTCCCACCAGAGGCACTGCCTGAAAGGGAAAAAAAATGAATTCAAGACAGCTGCATGCCTCCTGCCTCATTGCCACCTGAGGGGCAAAGTCCTTTGGGTATCCACTGTTCACAGTCTGTTAACGCCAAAGCCTGGGGTTGTATAAGGAACTCACTCCTGGCAGCTTCTTCTTTCATCTATCCATTCAAGGCATGACTACACTAACAACGGATAGTTTTGTAGAGCCCAAGGCTCATCATTACCTTCCTGACCTTCTAGAGCACAGGTCTCCCGTAGGCCTACTATGTGGTCTGTTGGCTGCCTTAAACACATCATCACATTTATTCTCAGACCCTCTCCTGTGCAGTAAGTAGCATCCCCATTTTATTGACTTGAAAGCTGCAACTCAGAAGTAAATTAGGAAGCCCAGATTCAGACTTGTCAAACTGAAAACCCTAAAACCTTCCTACTTTTGCTGGTCTATAAAGCGGGTCCTTGACATACTATTTTCAACCACTAGTGTATTTCATGTGAAGTGTAACTCCTCAGATCTGCAGAAAAGACCTTGAAAAGTACAACATCATTGCAGGTGAACTCACATCTCTACCCACCTAACTTGTGTTCGGTTTACTATTGCTGAGTTCGTCAGGAACCCAAACAGGATGAGAATCTGGAGGCCATGGAGGGATGCTGCTCTTTACGGCTTGCTCAGCCTGCTTTCTGATAGAACCTAGGACCACCAGCTCAGGGATGGCACCACCCACAATGGTTGGGGTCCACATCAATCTAATTAAGCAAATGCTATACAAGCTGCTCTCCTGCAACCAGATCTTATGAGATCATTCTCTCGAGTGAGGCTTCCTCCTTTCAGATGACTCCAATCTGTGTCAAGCTGACATATGAACCAGCCAGCACATAACCCCATGCCTGACACAGCCACCCGAGAAGGCCAGGGCTATGTCTTCCCTTCCTATATACACTGAATTTTTACTAGATTTTTCAACCTAAGCAACAGAAATAAGACGGAGGGACTTCTTTTTTTTTTTTTTTAAGTGTTGGCAAATTCTTTGGCAGGCTGTGAAAAGAGATGTGGCCAGGAGGCCTACTCAGTGTGAAGGAAACAAATAAGCTTTGGAGAGAGGAAGAAGCTGCAGGCGAGTTGGAAAGCAGGGCGGCTGTGGATCCAAAAGCCCCGTGATCACCCTGCGCACAGGCATCAGGAGGGGTGACCTACTGCTTTCGATGCTGGAGAGCTACAGAGCCCAAGACTCAGCTAAAGAAAAAAAAAAGAAATAGCTTTCTGAAAAATAAAAAGAAAGTCTAGAGAGAACAGGACACTGAGGGGGCGGGGGGTGCTCAGGAGACCTCAGGGCTCAACTGTGATAAGCATTAGCCGGGAACTGGAGAAAGATCTAGGACATACTTTATAAACCTCAGCCGGGAAAGGATGTGAAAGTTCCCTTTGAAAGAAGATGAAAGAAATACAGAAGCAGAGTTAAAAAGTGATTGGTAACAATTAAAGATTAGAGCAACGACCGATCTCACTCGGCTTCTTATTCTTTTAAACCAGAAGTAGATAGATTGCTGTAGATCAATTTACACTGTATGCTATTTTAATAAAAGGGGCTCTGATTTTTTTTAAAGCAGATGTGATTTGATTACATGCTAATCTGTGTCCAATTAGTAGTGTTATTCAGACATTCTCCAACGTGTTTAGAAACAACTAGCTTAAAGGGATGGAAGGCTGAGAGAACCTGGATTCTTTTTGACATTAAAGTACATGTGGAAGCACATCTGGAAACGCCCAGCTTCCCAACCACGTCACTGTGATGTGTGAACTGTCTTGTGTGGGTAGACACAGACCCAACACAACGGCACCCAGCGTCTCACAGCTTGTTTTTCAGAGCCTTCATCCTCCATGGAAAGGGTGGTTGGTAATGAAGTTTGTTGAATTAATAGCAGAAAAAAAAAAAAAAAAAAAAAAAAACGTGGGAGTGAAAACCCACACCCAAATGCTTCATCACCCTTTCAAATAGGTTTTCTGACCTGAGCTTTTGTTTGTTTTGTTTTGTTTTGTTTTGTTTTGTCTTTTGGTAATGTGCGGCAACTCAAAGCAAAGAGGTGGGGGAGGGGCAGCAACGTGACCCTACACAGGTGAGTGCAGACGCTCAAGGCCCACTGCAGGCCTTGGGGCACAGCACTGCCCAGACACAGACACTTAAGAGTCCACAGCACCTCACAGCACTTCACAAGTATAATGCAGGGGGGGCAGAAGAAGCAAAGTTAACGTTCTTGTTAAAACTGTTACTTGAAACCACAGGCTCTGGCAAGATCATTACCATAACTATCACTGTTGATATTAATAACAAAAACTAGTATTTGCATAACACTTTACATAAATTATATCATTGAACTTTGAAAGGTATTTTGCTAACATTTCTAACAATAACCAGGCAATGAGGGAAAAAAAAAGTCTTTGTGGGGGGGGGGGCTCCCTGTCCTTTTGGCATCAGAGACCCACTTTGTTCTTTTCTCTAGGAGCTTGCTTATTGTGGATATTATTTTGTCTAATTGAGACTCTTTATTGTAGAATATTCCGTTTCCCTATCTTTATGCATCAAGGAACAAGCAGTGTGCAATAGTTCACAACATCCAACTGAGCTAACAGAATTCCATGAACTTGGTGTTTGAGTTTCTCTCCGATGTATTATGAGTAAGCCAATTTTAGTTTAGCTTGTTTGATCTGTTGAGCATAACTTTAAGGTCCCCACTACCACTTTAAAAGACTTGTAGGGGTCCTGAGGTCCCCAGATAAGAAAGAACTGCTTGAAATAAATCTTGGAAAACTTTGTCTTCTTCCATATTCTTATATGTATTTTTTATATATTTTTTTTTAAATGGGATTTGAGAGGTGGCTCCATGGGTAAAGGGCTTGCCACACAACTGTGAGGATGAGAATTCAGCACGTACCTAAAACCAGGTGGTTAAGGCCCAGTTTGATACAGAGACAGCAGCTCCCAGAAGCAAACCAGTTAGACCAGCAAAGTGGCCAAGGGCTGGGTCTCAGTATTGGTCTCTAAGGTGGAGAGAGATCAAAGATGAAGATACCCAAAGTCAACCTCTAGCCTCCAACCACACAGATGTGTTACTCACACACATATGGATATATATGTGTACACATACAACATATACAAAAAAGAGAATTTGAAATCGCTTAAGTCAGACATCACAAATCAAGTATGTGAGGATACTGACACTTGCACACACACACACACATGCACACAGGAGTGCACAAGAAGATAAATCATCCCTACTGATACTATTTTCACCAAGAACATATTTCATGGACCGGTCAAAGTCACTGCTACCACTGTCCAGTGGAATGTTTAAGGGTATCCTGACGTTCTTCCAGGCTTCCAATCCTGGATGTCACTTCTTGGGAACTTTTCTGAATTTCTGGAGGCCTCTATTGCGTCCCCCATAAACAGGATCAGAATAGGCTTACAGACCTGTGGGAATTCTGTGGGTGTGCCCTTGCAAAGAGCTTTAGGGCCTGGCACCTGACAAGCAGACAATGCTCTTAGCTCTTATTTCTCATTGGGAGTGCATGAGATCAGGAACAGTAGCTACTTCCAAAACAGTTTCAGGGCCAGAAAGAAGAAAATCTAGAAACATATGGCAATCTGTTCTTGTTGGAGCTTTTATTCCCAACATTATTATAAGAAAGCTGCGCATTTCCGCTTAGATCAAACCTCAAACTCTGTGCACAGAAGATAGGAGAGAAGCCTATGGAGTCAGAATTGCCGTGGTTGAAGAACTTTACTAGCTCTCTCTGAGCTCGGAAGAGCTGGAGGCACCTTGAGTTTATCAGCCAACTTCACCAAGCCCCAATTTCCCTATTGGGAAAACAGAGGTTGTAAGTGGGTCCAGGAGCCTCGAAGGTGTAAAGAGGTAATGTGTATAAATTGTGTAAGTGCTTTGTGCACCAATCCCCTCATCACTACAAATTTTCTGTCACAATTATTGTCCATCAACATGTGAAAGTATTATATACTGAACCTAAACCCTGGTGGAAAAGATAAACTTTTGAAATCCAAATACATCCTCACTTACTAAGGCAAAGAATTTAGATAAACCAATAATGGACCTTGAAAATCGAAAGCTAAAAGGGAATGCTACTAATTTGTTCGTTTTTCTTTTCGTTTTGCACATATTAGCTATGGGCTTGTGTCAATGTGCATCAACTGGTTTAGAATGTTAACAGATCTACTCATTTATTCCGCTGGTTGCTTCTGCTAAAGGACTGATTAATAGACAATTAGCAGATGGCCAATTTACTCAAAAGCATCCAACTAGTTTTTCCCCAGTGTTTCTGCCGAATCCCAGGTCCTGATGGAGGCCTGTGGAGAGAAGAAATTCTTTACAAAGAGAGCCATGCACGTCCTTGTCCAGAGCTGTCCCTAAGACTGCTCAAATAACTCTCATCTAGCCCTGCCAAGGTCCCTTTCCTCAGCCATTGGGACATTTTGCCAATGAATCTTTCCAAATCAAGTTTGACAGGGAGACCTTTTCCTTTCTCCCATACTCTAAACTGAAGCCATTACAGACCCGTTCCATGTTTTGATAGAGAAAACCAAACCTTACCTAAATAATAAAAAGTGGGAAAGTTTCCCTAGGCAGGCTCTCTTCCGCACCTTGATTAGCCGAGCAAAATGTAGACATAAAACGCAATTGCTTTTTTTCCCAGATGCTAAAAATGTCAGCCTTGATTTACCCTGACACTCTGACTGACTCAAGGCAGACATAAATCCTTCATGCCCAATGCAATCATTTTTTGACCTGCTCAGTGGTGGTGGTGGTGGAGGGGAGCTTTGCGTCTGTCTTCCTGGTGCCTGCACCTTGATCTCAATAACTTTTCCTTCCTCCATCCCTGGGAGGAGCAATGGCCAGTGGAGAAAAGACAGAATAGCATGAGTTCTACATATGTTTTTCTGAAGCAGCTTGCAACAGGAATGATCCTTTTCAAGGGCTTAAGAAGGGACGGGGGTCTGCTTCTTATCTCCCGGCCCATAACTTCTTGTTTCTGCTTCATCCATGATAAAGACTGTGATGAAGAAGATGATGAAAACTCAGGAAGACCTTCCCCTTTGGAAGCAACTGTCATTTTGCTGAGGAGAGAAGCCTATTCTGCTGAGTCCCTTCCCAGGGTGGCACAGGTGACATCTCTTGGACTGATAGCAGAGTCAATGTTTTGACTGCACAAACAGAGACAGGTGGCCTGTTGGTTCAGAAACAAGACCCCCCAGGAACTTGGCCAGAAACAGTCCATTAAGTGACTGGCCATTCATCAGCTGATAGGGACTATTGAGGGTCTGACCTCACACCTTTTCTTTCCTGAGAGAAAATTTGGAACTGATCATTCTTAGGTCCTCAAATACATGTTTTGTGAAGGGGGTCTTAGATATTCCAGGCTGTCCTCAAATGCCCTGTGCAACCAAGAATGACCTGGAAGTTTGAATCCCTCTGACTCTGCCTCTCAAGTGCTAAGCTAACAGGAATACTCCATCACTTCTGGTTTAGATGTCATACTGAAAGTTGGAACCTAGAGCTCTGCACATGTTTGCCAAGTACTTTACCAGCTATGCTCCTGGCTCGGGTTCTAGAATTTTCAAAATGAACTTACACGGTCCTATTTCTTAATCTCTTCCTCCATACAGATCCCAGAGTTCCTAAATGTTTTGAACTCTCCTGAAGCAAAAGAAGTTGTGACTCATTAAGGACATTTTCCCTGCTTCCCACAGCTCTGAATTAGTATATGATACCCATTTGTCCTCATACAAGATGCTCTTTCCCTTTCAAATCTGCCAGGGATTCAGAGGGGTTAGATAGACAGACATGGTATTACTGAGGGAGACAATATGGTTCTATCTCTCCAGCCCATCCTTCATGCCTTTCAAAGCCATCATGGCCAGAAGTCCCTGCCTCGGGTCTCAGCCTCCCATGAAGGTTCATTGACCATGAAGTTTTCCTTTCCCTTTATCTTATGTTTCTATACCAGGAGATTTCTTTTAATAATAAAGACTGTTTTCTTGTGCCTGGCATTGAGGAGGTATCCAGCAAGGTGTTGGTGAAAGGGATTCTTGTCTTCCTGAAGCTCTACCATTTTAGCCTTTGGCCAAATCTCTTACCAGATAGGCTTTCCTCTATCTTTCCAAAACCATCCATAATGGATTCTCCTTCTACAAGAAGTTCCTGTGTATCCTGACTTCCTTCCTACTCTTTCTCCCCCAGCCCATCAAAGAGAGAATTCGACTTCATAGTCACTGGAGAAGAACAAAGGCATCCCCTCTCCTGCCTGTTCAGGACCAGCACAGTATGCCACCTCCTCCAACCTGCCACACCCACAGCGACTCCTGGAGACTGTCAGATAGTGCTGCCTTAGACCTCTGTAATTTGAATTTCTCTCAGAGTTGAGCAATCAAGTCTGAGCACACATTCTCTCAGCATGGCTTCTTCTGAGCCCACTACCCAGAGAGTCTCCCATTTGGTGTTCCAAGAAAGACTCAGACCCCTTCTGAGATACAAGGAGATACAAGGAAGTTAAGTAGGACCACAGGTATCCTGTATGAATGTTTGTACATCTCAAAACCTGTGTGATTGTTCCTAGACTATTCTGAATGTTGGAAAGGTGAGGCTAAGGATTCATCTTCATTGCCATCTTTCTGGCTGCAGTGCTCCTAGCAATGCTTTATCCCATCCCACAGTTTTCTCTTGGCTCCATCTTTTGTCTAAGCTCTTCTTGACCCTGCCTGTCTTTCCCTTGGTTGGTCTAACAGAGCCTTGCCTGAGGAACCATTCAGCAACTGTAGACTCCGGCTCAAAATATCCATCCCCACTAGGCCAAAGGGAAAATTGGGGGTTGAGGGTGTGAGGCGTAACTCCAGTACTTCGGGTGTTATGAAAACCTCCAAATATGTTCTGCTAGGCAGCCCCTGGCCTTGGAGTCTATTTATTATTTAATGGGAAGGAAGACATGCCAGAAATGAGCTGGAACAATTGCTTAAGGGAAGTGGGAGTAAGGGGAAGAGGACGGATTGTATATTTTTATTTTTAAACTTCTCAGACAGTGCCCCGTTAGTTTTGTTTCTTATTTGGGATACAGCATTAATCATGCTAATATTTCACAGCCCAGCTTCACTCTTTAGTCATTACTTTAATCAAACCCATCAGCGAACGAAGGAACACGTTACCAGGTGGGAATAACTGCTACCGCTCACTGTTAATTACTTTGCATTTTACAGCAATCAGCAGCAGGGGCTGAGATCATAATAAATTCATGACTTATGGGCCCATAAAATCATTACCGTAGGAAAATATGTTTTATCGAGGATTCGATGGGCCGCTGCTCAGACAGAGATTTCTTGAAGGAAATGACACCCATGAAATTAAACTGATCCTTGCAGTCAGCAGAAATGCAAATGCACAAAGAGCAAAATTTTACCACGGGAGAAAAGGGCTGGACGTAGTCAGGATAGGGTGGAGAGCCTCTGAGACAGATAAGGGGCGTGGCCACAGGAAGATGGGGAGGGAACAGAAGACCTGTGAGCTTCAAGAGGAAGCCTTGGGAGAATGCAGTGCAGGAGACAGTCTGTCACGTGGGTTGTGCCTAAATCAGGAATACAACCGCACACCCTAATCCTTCCCCAGTGTCTTAGTTTCAGCTAGCTTTCCCCATTGCCTCAGGTACGTTTGACAAGTGGTCTCAGAGGCCATGGGGAAGCTGATGAAAAAGCAAAAAGACAAGTCAATAAATCATCCCTGAGACAATCCTAGAAGGAAAGGACACTCCCTCCTGCCTCTTCTGCTTCAGCTTCAAACAGCCCTAGTTGGCTGTTTGATGGATAGACGCACTTCTTAACTAAGGCCACCTCCCCTGGCTTCTCACCCTGTTTGTCTCTATTCCGGCTGTGTGGGTCCTTGTGTCCTCAAAGCCGTTTACAGCCTTCAGGTAATGTAGCACTCTGGATGTTTGTTTTATTCGGGGGCCCTCTATCTTCAAATGCCTCCCCACATGGATTCAAGCCATTTGTTTAGAAATATGCTTCCCTTTTCCTTCGCGTCTTCCAATTATGCTAGGCAAACACAAGCCCTTATTCAGTGTTATTTAAGCATGAAATTATAACAGATTCTTTTAAATGCTAAGGCACTAAAAATAAGTCATTTCATCAAGGCACACCAGGTCCAGAACTAGTAGCTCATTAATTTCCATGAATCAGACAAGTCAAATTCAAACAGAATACGAGGGTTCCGGCGGAAGGTTTGTCTGTTCTCCCTGGGATGACCACCATTCTTGCTCGTTATGGCACACATTTCCCAAGGGCTAAAGACACGGCTAAAGTTGTCCTCTGGACTTGAATGAGTACCATTGAGAGGACTCATTCTCGCCAGAAAGACCGCAAGAAGTCAAGTCAGAAGTTGCATGCCACTCTAGTTGTAAGGATTTACTAACTTCCGGGATCTCAATTATGCTTTCCAGAAACAGGAAGTCGTGTCTATTACGTGTTTATTACATAAATAAAATGAACACAAACTCAGGCATTTGGAAGCAATTCTGGAGAAGTCAACCCACTTCTCCAGCACCTACTCCAAGGTCAATCAAGGTTAAACAGTCAGCAGTCTCCCTAGAAGAAGGCAGAGGCTGAGGCGATGCCTGGCACAAGCTGGCACACAGGAACCTTGCACAGCAGCAGTTGGTTACACGAGATGAACAAATGCCGTGGAATGTTTGGTTGCACTCTCACCTGCCACTGTGACTTTCAGAAATGTGTACTGTGTTCCTCATTTCCGGGGAGACTTAGATCCTCCTAGGAGGGTGATGCCCTCCAGAAATAGAAGATATCCCTGCCTTACTGGGACCTCCAAGCTACGTCATCTCGTAGTTCCCCTCTTTAGACTCTTTCTCCTGCCTTTATCTTTTTGAAACTGATTAGAAACAAAGAGGGGCTCCTTTTCCTCTTACCTCCAAGGCAAAGTCTAAGAAATCATCCCCACAGTACCTGCGCCCCAGCGGCCATTCTGGAAGTAAAGTTCAGCAATGATCTTGTTCTTCCTAAGTTACTAAAGTCCTGACACTGTGAAGAAAAGCAAGACTAGTCTTGCCTCCCTCATCTAGCTTTCTTGTCAGCCACCAGCCGTTTGCTGCCTCAGTACTAGAGCAGGAGAAACCATTGAGAGAGTTTGGAGATTGTAATAATTTTAAAGGAAGAAACCAAGAAATGCAATACACCACAGCTCTTCATCTCACAGGAGAATATAATATAATATAATATAATATAATATAATATAATATAATATAATTCTGGACCATGAGTGTAATGACCATTTATGGATGCTGTGACCATCTATCCAGGTCTGTGTCCTTAATAGCCTCTTATAATGGGTTAAAATTAAATACAGGAACATTTGGAGTATATGAAGGGTTTCCGTATTTAAAATATTTGGATCCATGTAAGAATAATTATGGAAAGCAGAAAAGTACTGGAGGTCAGCAATACTTGAAGAACAACACCTGAGGATGTTCTCTGGCCTACATATGCAGGTACATACACATGTACAAATACCCGCATACATGTGCACATGTGAATGCACCTGTGTGCACCTACACATAGAAAGATAATTAATCCTTATGAATCTCCATTATGGTCACCATTCACAGATACCCATGATTCTTACTGGATTATCATCTTGTTGTTGCACACTCATTGTTACGAGTCTGGCTGAAGAGCTTAACCCTGAGAAAACGCCAAAGCACATTGTCATGTGTGATACCACAGTGCTTGTACCAACTAGGATCTTTTGGCTACAAGTAGAATTAACTATTTTATCCAGCTTCTACTGAAAAATTAATTCACATAGATAACATGTAGCTCAGTCACTTGATGTTAAAGTCAAACTCTTTTTAGATGTAAGTAGATTTTCCAAAGCCAACTTACCTTAGTAGCCCTTAAGCATGTCAAGAAAGAGCCAAGGACAAGAGAAAAAAAATTAAAGCTCACATGTCCTGTGCCTACACATACATGCTTTGGAGTCATCTAAGTATGTAGTTTATCTGTAATTCTTTAAAAAAAAACTATATTTTTAGGAAAACAAACCTATTTTTTCTTTGTTCTTGATAATTTTATCCAGGTATTTGGTGAAATATGATAATGACTCTTACAATTCCCTCCCTCCAACTCTCCTCATATTCCTTTCCTTCCAACATATGCCCTCCAAGCTTGTCCATTTGTTTTTAACTCACCAGCATAAGCACACGGTTCCTCAGAAGTCATGCACATGCAATCACTGACTTTAGTTTGGGAAGGACCGCAAAACATCAGCTTTAAAGGGGGAAACAAAGATCATCAGACACCCAGTGCATGTCCTCCTGTGCAGGGATTTTTTTTTTTCCAGACCTTATTGCAGTTGGCCCTGATCATCAGCTCTGAAGCAGATGTCACCAAACCTACTTCTCTGCCACCCAGCTAGAAAGGAAGATAGACTTTGTAGGTCCCTTATTCAGGGGGAAAAGCTGGGTGGGGCATAACTGCCTTGGAAAAGAGCAGAAATGTTGGTTGAGACATGATTCCACTAAAAACGAAGTACTTAGTTGTTTATCTCAAATTTAACTGAGCTTGAATCTGGCAAGTTTATGTTTTCAAGTTGTCTTATGTATCTTTTACTTTAAATTTGACATTTTGTTTAACTGCTCGTTTTTATTAAATTAAGCAAAGGAAAAAAAAAGAATGTATACGGAATTTTTTTAAATAAACAAAGGCAGTAATATATGTCTTATGTGTCTGTAGAGGATTTTTTTTTCCTAGAAGCCACTGCTGAGATTCAAAGAAGGTCCACATGGCAGCCTTGGAGTTCCAATCAGGAGGAACAAAGGTCTGTTCTCTTTACCCACAGGCAGTCCTTCTATGTTCTGAATGTGATTTTTTTTAACTTAAACACTGAGAATTTATTTTTTAAATTAAACACTCCAAATGATGGTGATGTTTTTTCTTGTCTTTCATCTGGGATTCGCAAGGGAGATACCTGAGACTCTATTTTGTCTCACCAACCAGGGATGATCTTCAAAACTGAAGTGGTTTTTGTTTTGTTTTGTTTTGTTTTTTGTTTTAAGATCTAGACAAGGTGGTGGATGAGCACAGATGACTGGTCCCCTCCACCATGTCATCTCTGGGAGAAACAAACGCACCAAGAAGAATGACCACCATGAAATTACAATTTGAGAGAAAAAAAGACTCAACCTGGAACCGTGACTTGAAGATAGTATTGGGGGAGGGGACAGGCATCGTGCAAACCAGGTTACCTGGTTCCTGGAACCTCTATCCTAAAAGAACCTTCCTTTCTGTCCTCCACTCAGCAGGACCAGCACATGAGAGACTGACTTTCTCATCTTATAAGCACTTTACCAGAGTAGCCAGTATCTCGGAATGGGTCTAAACTCACAGTCCAAACATGAAGACTGAAAACTCAAACTCCCACTGTAGCAAGATGACAAACTATGGGGCGCAAAATCGGAGGAAATGTGAAAGGAGAATTTCAACAACACCAAATGACAGTATTATGCAAAGATAATGAAGGGAAATAAAAAAAATAAACTGTATCAGGATTGTTAATTAACTTAACATATCAAGACAATTCAGAATGTCAAACAAAAAAATTTTAAAAACACATTATATGCTTGAAATTTTTTGAGAGAAAAAAAGAAAGCCTTTATAAATAATCAGGCTGCTATTAAACTTCTTGGTAGCAGCCTTGGATGCAGCGAGATGGTGATGTAAGATGTGTGAAGTGCCTGTAAGAACTTTAAATCTAGAACTAACTAAGGCAACATGCTGTTCACGCTTACAGCCAAGTGTATCACCCACCCTTCTCATCACACCCTCAGGCCAAAGGGATTTACTTTGTCTCGCAGTTTCAGAAACTCCAGTCCACAGTCCTTGACTTTATTGATTTGGGAATGTGGGGGGCAGCACATCATGCTGGCAGAGCAGACGGAGGAAGAGACTGGTCACCTCACAGCATATGGGAAGCAGAGTACAAGAAGGGCTGTGTGGACCATGTATAATTTCAAAGGCTCACCTCCAACTACCTACATCTTCGACTAGCCCCTGTCTCCTATTTTTCAATGTCTTCCAACAATGTCACTGTACTATATTAAGGGATTCTTCTCAGTACACCAAAGGTCTCCAGACACAACTAGAGGTGGCATCACCAGCCTCCTAGGCATTTCTCAATGCCATCAAGTTGAAATTAGCCAACACAGAATAATAAAGAGTACAGCATCATTAGAGTTTAATCAAAGATCCATACATAGTAAAAACATAATGGAAGAATTCTCAATGCAGAGAAATAAACCCACTAGATATAGCAGGTATTACTAAAATTAAAATTAACCAAGTAATTCTAATTCGTTCCCTGTTTTTACCTAAAGAAAGCTAAGGAAATGAAAATATTAATATTTACAAAAACAAAACTCCAGGTCATACCAACATGATCAAATGTAATGATTCAGAGATATTAGAGTTGTCTATATATTTTTCTTGTTAGGAGAAAGACAGAGAGATGAAAAGAGGGAGAGAGGAGAGATGAGTACCATCGACAGGTTAAATAAATACAAGTATTGTTACATCAGGCCAAATGACAAAGTGTCCTCTGATTGGCTGCCTATGGTTCAGCCGACCACAGATTCCTGAATCCAAGTTCTCATTTCTGGGAAACAGAAACTTAGGTCTAGTATCCCAAACTGCCAATTTGCAGCCTGTCGTGGAGTCAGCCAAACTCTGGCTAACTCAGTGTTAAAGGCAACTGTCAGAAGATCAAAATTATGATTAATTAAACGTGTACAAGGAATAGAGAAGAAAAGAAAATACTATCAATGGAAAAATAATTGAGATAAGAGAACTAAGGTCTAGTTATAGTATTTAGGATAAATAAAAATTAATTGAACTCACTAATTACAAGAAAGGACTTCTTTGATTTTTTTAAAGTAAACAATATATCACCTGCAAAATACACACACACAAAAGTTTTAGATATAAAAGTATAATAAATACATGTTAGTAAAGTATAGACCGAAAGAAAGCTTAGTAGTGATCTTTGGTATTTAGACAAAAATTTAAAGCTAAAGGTTCTGAAAGGCAGCTCATAACAGAAGGAGCAAGACAAAAGATGGCTCAGCTAAGATACATGTACACACAGCTAATATGGTTATATATAAAATAATAGCAACCTAGATTACAGAGGAAAGGAGACTAGTGAATAGTGATCTTATGGAAAAATTCATTAGAAACCAGTATTAGAAACCATAATCAAGGAGTCCTATGAAAAAGAAAGGAAATGCATGAGAACTCTGCCCACAATGGGAAGAGAATGTATTTCTACTCCAAACCCTCTTACAAACATAAACTCTATACTAAATTGTTAAAACAATCTCAATAAACTTCCAAGGAACCATATTAAACAGACTACTTCTTCAACAATAACAAAATTAAATTCAAAATTATCATACAGAGTGACAGACACAGCATATTTGGAATCAAAACCACATTTTATTAAACAGTTCTTGTGTTAAACACGAAAGAAATTTGGAGATATTTAGAGATGAATGATAATTAAAAACACCACCTGTCAAAATCTGTAGGACATTAGTAAAGTCATGCCTAGAGAAAATTTTTTATAGTTTTAAATAAATGATTCAGAAATATAAAAAGTTAAAAGCATATTAATTGAGCCTGGAGATAGAGAAGAAAGTTGAAAAAGAGGGGTGAAGAGAACCAAAAGAAATAAAAAATAATAACAATGAGTGCAGAAATCACAGAGCAGGACAATAATGACATAACTCCTCCTGGGAGTGGGTGTTGTCATTTTCCTCTTTTCTTCTTGATCAGACCTTCCAGCAGTCTTCATAGTTTATTCTTCTTAAGCCACAAACACAACAAACCCTTTGGAAGTTAATTTCCTGCCCCAGCTTGTTTCTAAGACAAGTCTATCTAAAAAATTTTTCAACACATTTGAATTCCAGTCTTAAATGCTGTTCCTAAAAATACAAAAAGAGAAAAAGCCATCTAGATAATATTATGAGAAAAAAAAGTATTGATTCTGCAAGCACATAGCAATAATAGGAGAAAAGAAAATTCTAGAAGCATTTTACTCACTAACAAATATAAAGATACTAAAAACGTTAGGAAACAGAATCAACAATATGTTGTGTAAATGAATGAGTGAGTGAGTGAGTGAGTGAGTGAGTGAGTGAGTGAGTGAGTGCAGGGTCAAGCCTGACCACTGTTATGCAGGAGTGCATTGAAACCAATAATGTCCCAAATTCAAATGAGACAAATTATATATTTTTAAATATTATATGTGTTTATATAATTTATATTTATATTTAAATGTTTATATTTATATATAATATTTAAATATATAATATATTTTATATGTGTAGTATTTAATAATATCAATTGATACAAAAAATTAATTATTAACACCTATGAAGGAAGGCATATTCCCTTATTACCACTATTCAAACTTGGCACATGATGTCAGTGTTATAAGAAAAGAAAAAGAAAAATAGGAAGAAAATAATAATGATGTCCTAAATATATGTGATAACCTGTCCAGGAATACTAATACAATTCTATACACAAGGTCAACTTGAAGAAATCAAAACAACTTCTCTATGATAGCAAAACTCATCATGAAAATACCATTTTTAAAACAAGAAAACACCAGTTACAATACCAAGAAAGCCACAAAGCATCTGAAAGGTAAAATTCAGAGTTTATAAGAAACTATAGCCGGGTGGTGGTGGCGCACGCCTTTAATCCCAGCACTTGGGAGGCAGAGGCAGGCGGATTTCTGAGTTCGAGGCCAACCTGGTCTACAAAGTGAGTTCCAGGACAGCCAGTGCTACACAGAGAAACCCTGTCTCGAAAAACCAAAAAAAAAAAAAAAAGAAAAAGAAAAGAAACTATAAAGCAAAAAGTTAGAGAAGAGAATAATTCAAATATAATAAATGAAGTTATTTCTTGCTCTTGGAGGGGGTGATTTAAAAGTCTAAAGATGTTGATTACCTCCCAATTACATATAAATCAACCAAATTAAAATTGTAAGTCAAATTCCTGTACAACATGATAAACATACTTTAACATGAATATGGAAAAGTATCTCTACAAATAAGTAAGTGGTTAAAAGAGAAGATTACATGGAAGGAATATTCTCTGCAAAATATTGTTTAAATATGGGATTTTTAAACACTCTGTGGCATGAACATTAAAACAGCTAGTCTAAAAAAGCTATCAGGGATTTATAATATAATAGAACTATAATCTATGATAAAGCAATATTGTCAGTCGGTGAAGAAAATAATTAATTTAGTCATTTTATAGCCTAAATACTAAATTCTGCCATGACCTTTGACATTTTGAGTTTGTTTGCCAAGTGATGGACCCTAACCTAATCAATGAGTTGATCTGTTGACTGATCAACAGATGTGGTGAGTTTACTGAGACATTATGATATCCCCCTCCACACAGCCCCACCACTGCCACATACTCCATCACTCTTCTGCCCAAGTTCATGAGACAAAGCAATCATGAACTATACAAACCCTCTGAACCCGTGAGCACAAATAGATCTGTCTTCCTTTAAGTTGTTCTCATGAGTATTTTGCTCACAGCTACACATGAAATTATAGCTATTTTGGTAGAATTTGACTCAGTGAAGGAAAATACATGTTCCCCTTATTAACACTATATAAGAGAAATATAGACTATATTTTGTTGAAGACCAGCTTTGACACTACAGGGTAAACCACGGAGGGCCAAGTAACTGTGGAGTCAGAAATTAGGGCCAGTTCTAATAGCAGCCCATGGAGGAGAAGAGCAGCACTGGTACTGCTGACAGGGGCTGGTTCAGACAGCAGTCAGTTGGGGGCTGTTGTCAATGGCAGAGGGCAACTAGAGTAATCATTCAGCAGACCTTTCTCTGAGGGAATTAAGCTTGATTCATTGGAGTCAGTACTCCCTGTGGCCAATGAGAAACTCTGAAATCTTTAAATTCTTGGGAGGCTGGTGAGAAGAAGAGGAAAGGGGGACCAAATTACACACACACACAAACTCACATACACACACACACACACACACACACACACACAGTGAATGGATGGATAAAGCAAGACAAACTCCAACAGCTTCATACCTAACCAGACATATTGGATAGATGGAGCAAGCTCCAACAATCAGACTCCAACCTTTTACATATAAAAACACACACAAATATTTGGTGGATGGAGCAAAGTCCAATGAGCTGGCTCCAAAAACTTTATTCTTTTCTCTTAGCCTTTTTATACCACCCAATATAGAGTTCTCTATGTAAGAAGAAAATTTCCTCATAGCCACATGTGACACATTTTCTAAACACAATCACCACAAAAACATATTCTTCAAAATTCAGATTAAAGTCATTATACAAGAGGGAGTTACAATAGGATTATTGATTACATATACTTCTTTTGAAACTCATACCTAACTAAACATTATTTCCCATCTATCTTTCTCTCCACAGGTGTGTTGGAACCCCAAAGCAATAATTCTTTGGTCATACATTAACAAAGTTTAAGCAAGCTAGTCCAGAGTAACAAGTTTTTTCCTATGCTTAGCTGCTGACAATTTATATTTAGCAAGAAACAGATCATCATCCATCTACTGCCTAATTTTTGAAGTCTCGTTCATCTAAACTGGCAAATCATCTATCCTCTATTCTTACACTCAAAAATAGAATTATTACTCTTTATTCATAATCTTGTATATTCATGGTACACACCAAAACCTATGGCCACACCCTTAGATCATAAGATCCAGGAACTCAGGTCCAACCTAGAATGAACCTTTTCTGTGATCATTAACTTGTCCTAAGCCTATTTTTCTTAATACTACAATTACATGCTTGTAAGGCATGAAAGCTCACTATACTCCTTTTCTAATCTATACATCCTTATTCTATGAGAAAAGAGCACACTCTATTTTAACTTTAAATTTTCTATCAATTACCCTAACTTCCCAAATTATTTAAATCAAACTACTTTCCTAAAACTACTTAAATCAAATCAGGAATTCCACAAAATCCTTAATTCATCTAAACAGCATTATCTCAAGAGGGTTCATCTTCGTGTTGATCTTCAAAAAACTTGCCCAACACAGTGATCTATCACCCAGGAAGTAATCACAGTGGGCTGTATAGGCAGTGAGGCTATTTCCACACCCAATCACACCATGTCAAGTATATGAGAGATATAGCAATGACAAACATGAGAAGGCATATCATGAGCAAGAAGCAATCCAGGGACAAAGCCACTGGGGCCATAACTCTCCAGGGTACACCCATCGTAGCAGAGCAAAACCATGGGCCACCAGGAAGCTCACGTGCCCACTGCAGCTCGTTCTGCATGGTGTCCACCAATATTTGTTCTATATGGATATATAACTCCCTAAGTAATATTTTCGTATATATTATAAAACATTAAACTCAGTGAATCATAAATATTAGGCAACAAAATATAGTATTTGTATGCATTAAAAAATACTCTGGACCATTTTAATTAAAAGGCAGATGATCTCCATGTTTAAAGTATGAGGAATTAATGTCTAGAATATAGGACTGCAAATTGGCCTCAAGAAGAATATATCTCCATAAGAAAGAAAAGCAGCTAATATAAACAATCAGTTCCTACAAGAGGAAATCCAAAGCCTGAGAAGCATACCAAGAGACACTCATACTCTTCACCAGCCAGAAAAATGAAAATTACAAAAACATTGAGAGTTTGCTCTACACCAATTATACTGGAAAGAATTAGAAAACTTAGATAACGCCAAGAGTTTGAAGGAGGGGGACGGGAATAATGGGACTTCTATGCACTGCTCATGGGAATATAGATCAATGCCATTGTCAAAGAAACACGTTGTGTGACTTATAAAATATATACATATACCAAACAACTTGGCAAGTCTATTTATAGAATATATACCTAAAAATAAAATTCACACAGGTCTAAAAGACCAATCATAATGTTTAATTATGAACTCAGGAACTTTAGCCTGGGGCAATGGTAGCTTCTGGCCTTGGCAGGTGACTGCCAATGGGTGTGTCCACCTACAAGTATGGAGGCACATGCTATAAGGTGCTGTGCAGCATTATAATCAACAGATAAGTGTGTACACCAATATACAAGCTTGTAGAGCATTGCCATTAGAAAAACTACAGGAATAGAATGAGGAATTTCATACAACACCTATTGTTTTGGTGTTTGAAGCAGGTTCTCATGTCTCATGGGCTTAAATGCCTAATGACCTTATATGTTTAATCTCCCCTCCACTTCCCAATTGCTAAGATTACAGGTGTGGCCAGGCAGTGGTGGTGCATGCCTTTAGTCCCAGCACTTAGAAGGCAGAAACAGGCAGATTTCTGAGTTCGAGGCCAGCCTGGTCTACAGAGTGAGTTCCAGGACAGCCAAGGCTATACAGAGAAACCCTGTCTTGAAAAACCAAAAGAAGAAAAACAAGAAAAAAAAAGATTACAGGTGTGTACCACCATGTCTGGTTCAATATGACTTTCAAAAATAAAACCACATCTACAGTTACAAACTGAAATCTATATTTTATAGGATATATATATATATATATATATATATATATATATATATATATATATATATACACACTCTTTCGAGACAGGGTTTTTCTGTATAGCCCTGGCTGTCCTGGAACTCACTCTGTAGACCAGGCTGGCCTCCAACTCAGAATTCTGCCTGCCTCTGCCTCCTGAGTGCTGGGATTAAAGGTGTGTATATAAGCAAAGTGATTACTATTGCAAAAATGGGTGACTGCCTGCCTATTGGGAGAAAAGGAATGCAGTTCAAATATGGAGATGAAATAAAGTAAACAAAAGGGAAGTCCTCAGACTCATAATAATATTTATGAATTAAAAGCCATGATTATTTCAGTTCTCTCTCTCTTTCTCTCTCTCTCTTTCTCTCTCTCTCTCTTTCTCTCTCTCTTACTCTCTCTCTCTCTCTTCCTAACCAAAGAGGGGAAGATGAGGGAGAGGAAATAGAGAAATATAGAAGGGAAAATTAAGGTTCTCATGTATTGCTATTGAAATTAATTCCGGCCGGGCGTGGTGGCACACGCCTTTAATCCCAGCACTTGGGAGGCAGAAGCAGACAGATTTCTGAGTTTGAGGCCAGCCTGGTCTACAAAGTGAGTTCCAGGACAGCCAGGGCTATACAGAGAAACCCTGTCTCGAAAAAAAAAAAAAAAAAAAAAGAAATTGATTCCAACCAGACCTAGATTTTTCTGCAAAGGACCACAGATAAGAAGTATTTAAGGCCGCACAAGCTGTGCTCAGCTTTGCCATTGTAAGAAAGCCAACAGCCACCAATAGTGTGTTTAGAATGAGCATTCCTGTGCCCTAAACCATCTTTATACTGACTATAGTTACAAGGCTAAATCTATTACACAAGCCACAGTGTGCTGACCACTGACACAGACCACAATGATTACACATGACAATGCATTCAAATTATTCTTCACAGGAATTAAAATTAAGTAATCTAAATTTCATATATAAATACAAATAAAAGAAGATAGCCCAACAGATCCAGAACAGTATTTTTTTTAAATGCTGGAAGTAGCTCCATCTCAGGTTTCAAGGTGTACTATAGTGCCATAAAAGCAGACCCATTAATCAATGGGATGGAACCAAGAATCCAAACAGGAGCCCACTCCTACTGTCACCTGGTTTTTGACAGAGACCAACAATACACACTGGGCAAGTGACAGGATCTTAAACAATGGTGCTGGTGAGACTAGATACCTACAAATAGAGCAATGAGAATCTACCCTTATCTCTCACCCTACATACAACGCAACTTAAAATGAATCAAGGACTTCAACATGAGATCGATACCCTGAATCTGATAGAGAAAATAATGAAGGACTATGCTCAAAATCATTGGCATGAGAAAGAACTTTCTGAACAAGACCCTGATATCACAAGCGTTGACCAACAATTAATAAATGGGAGCTCATGAAACCAGGAAGAAAGAAAGAAAGAAAGAAAGAAAGAAAGAAAGAAAGAGAGAGAGAGAGAGAGAGAGAGAGAGAGGAAGGAAGGAAGGAAGGAAGGAAGGAAGGAAGGAAGGAAGGAAGGAAGAAAGAAAGGTTTTTCTACAGCAAAGAATACCATCACTCCAATGAAGAGGCAGCCTACAGAATAGAATAAACATCTTTCCCAGCTACATAGCTGACTGAAGGTTAGAGTATGGGATATACAAATAACTAATAAAAAAGAAAGAAAGAAAGAAAGAAACACCAAGATTACAAACAACCTAATTAAAAACTGGGACATGAAACTGGACATAAAGTTCTCAAACGATAAGCTACAAATGACTGAAAAACATTCCTAAAAATACTATGTAGGCTTAGATTTTTCAAAACCTGCTTTTAATAAGGGTTCTTAATGATTTAACCTCCCTTCTAACCCACTACCCACCAGAGATAGTGGAAAAGAAAGGCTAATAGAGCAAAGGAGCATGTGGACCTGTTCAGAAATATTCTTTGGAGCAAATCCAATCTCTGTTGCCAGAATATCGGCAGTTCAGTTCACAGGAATCAACCTCAAGGCTCTGCCAGTTGGCCTGAGTTCATGGAAGCAGCAAGAAGCCTGCGGAACACCACCAGTTTTTTGCTGTATTTCTATCTATGAAGTCAAGACAAACAATGATCAGCAAAGGATGGTAAGGCATACCAATACCATCCAGCATCGTACACTGCCTGTTGGGTTGTATTTATACCCTTTCCAAACATCACATGTTCCCTCATGAATCCCTCCTAGCAAAACACCACATGCCCTTTTTCCAGCATGCTTCCAGGAAAACACCAGGTGTCTGTTCTTAGTAAAACATCTTCCCACATGCCTGCTTCAACAAAAACATCCTCTCATCAGACAAAGCATCACCATGGCACAACTGAGTCTCCAAAAACCCAGAAATTTCCACTTCAATACTACATTTCCTTGGTCATCAGGGAAATGAAAGTTTAAAATACTTTGAGATTCTGCCTTACAGCAGTTAAAATGGCTAAAATAAAATTTTAAAAAAATTTTAATGAAGACAACAAATGCTGGCATGGATGTGGTGGAGAGGAACACTTCTTCACTATTAGTAGAGATGAAAACTGATGGCATATGCCCAAAGAGCTCTCTATAGTATATATTATCATAGAGGTTCCCAGTCATCCACGTTTATTGCTTCTCTATTCATAATAATCAGGAAATAGAAAAAATATATATACACAATTAAATATTGATCTGCTGTTAAGAAAAACAAAATTATGGAATTCTCGGTCAAATGAATAAAACTGAAAACAGTCATCCTGAGTAAGATAATCCAGTAAATTCCACATGTTTTCTATCATTTGTGGGTGTTGGCTTTGAATCTTGTGGTATCTCTAGTTCATTTGGAGTACTCACAGAGGTCAGGAAATGACAATGATAAGAGAAATGTGTACAGCAATGACTGGCCTGGCAAGATGTACCTACTGGTGAAACAGTGCCATGAACATCATAGAAGGAGCCAACTACTTTCTGATTGGCTTTAAGTCCATACCTGGCACCATTATTTAGGCTAAGAACCTATGGCTAAAAATGCCATAGGCCCTAGGGGAGACAGTGGTACTATCATTTATATTAAACTGGCTACTAATATCTTATCATTATACCTATAGATTAATGCATCTCTCAACCCTCACCAGAGAAATTTCTGTTTGCAGTAGACACTGATTAACACAGAGACCAATAAATGGCCAAGGTACGTAGAAAAACCAGTTGAAGAATGTTCAGCCCTAAATGAGACATCTATATCACAATCTCTTCTCCAGAGGCTCAGGGTTCATTCCTGAAGAGGCAGATGTGGTGGGTGAATAGAAAAAAAACAGTGTCTTCTGGACACAGCAGGACAGCTGCACATACAAAGTCACAGCAATTGTGACAGCATGTACAAGCCCTGCACATGCTCAAACAGACCAAATCTCAATATGAAGAGAAGATGTGAGAACAAAGTTCTACCCCTAACTGAGGAGTTATTGGCAATTGACAGTTGCTGGGAGAGGGAGGGTCCATTTGATTTACATGTTGGCCCAGGTAAGTCCATAACACTCCAATGGAAGGCCATGTATTCAAGGGTGTATGGGCAGCTAATTTTGACTTGGTCGATGAAAACAAAACAAAACAAACAAAGGACAAAACGTTGTGTGGGTAGGGAACAGGGATATGGGTCTTGGAAGAGAGAGGAGGAAAATATTACCAAAACACATCATAGGAAATTCTGAAAGAAGTGATTAAAAAAGGAATTGCATTAAAGTTTTCTTTGTATTGGAGGTAATGCTTACAGATACAAGTATATGGTCTGAAATATTCAAACATATATTTGTAAGCAATAGAATGGAATAAGAACCAGACATTCTCATAAAGTCCTTGAGTTTATAGTGTCTTAGGCTTCAGCCAAAAGAGAAGATACAGTTGAAAAACTCTCCGTTCTTATTTAAACTGTAGTAGTATTTTAAGTTATTGTTTGCATGGGAGCTATCAAATCTATAAGGGAGGAAGAAGCTTGCCAGGGTTCTGGGTTATATTATGGCAGACACAAGGATTACATGCTATAGTCTTGTACCTTATAACTGTCTTTCTTCTGCTGGGAAGTGTGTTTGATTGAAACAAATGAAGCAAAGTGACAAGCCAGCAAGGGAGATTGAAGGTTTAAATGTCATCTGAAGCAAGCTTCTTTTTTTTTTTTTTTTTTTGAAAAATCATTTTCTTGACTTTTCCAGCCGCCCTACCAAACCTCTTACTGTTTGAAGTTCATTGAGAAAATCCTTTTGCAAAATATTTGCTGAGACATTGTAACATAGGAATTGTAAGGGATCAAGGCTTGTTCAGTTGCTCCTCCCACACATCTATCTTCCCTAAACTGCTTTCTGGTGCCTGGGAGCTTAAATCCATATGTCTCAGATGCTGTTTCCAAAATCAACACATTACTCCCCTATCTCCACCAAATACCAAAAAGTTACTAAATGTCTCACTTCTGACTAAAATCTGCCTAAGTGAACAGAAATCAAAGTTCCTTCGGAAAATCTTATTAACTCCTGAGCACCCATCAAAGATACATACTGTCCTGCACTTGTTTTAATATTAGCAAGATCCATAAACACTGTAGCTTCTAAGAGTGTTGGACTTTGCCCCCAGACCACCACCCAGCCCCAGCCAGCAAAAAGCAACTGGGAGGCAATATCTCCCAGAGGACCAGTAGTTCTGGGGAAAGAATGTGAGCTGCTGTGGTCTAGGGAGATTCAGACCTTTCAAGAATAAAACTGCAGAAGTAGAAATGAGAAAGCACCCTTGCTCTGATGGTGGCATTTAAAAAACCTTAAAGATTTCATACCAGCTGCTTCCTGATTCTTAGTTTGATCCATTTTTCTCACTAGGAATTTTTTCACTATAAGGATAGATATTGCAATCACCCAATTTGCCACTCTGGTATTGTTAAAGTAAGACAATGCCAGCTTTCTCAGACTGTCAGGCCATCAAGGTCAGCAGCTTCCCCTTGACCCTTGAATTCACCTTCATTCTTAGCCTGCACATGATGCACCTGAGCCTTAATAGATATTAACCAGCTCTATACCTTAAACTTTCTTCCTTTGCCCTCTATTATATTATTTTATACTTTTCTTTATTCTTGGAAATTTTATATATATGTACAGAGTCTTATGATCATGACTACCCCCATTTTTTCTCTCTTTAACCCCAATAATCCCAGCACTTCCCCTTTCAACTTAACATCTGTTTGGGTTCTCTTTTTATTTTATATAACCCACTTAGTCCAAATAGTACTGCCCATATGTATATGGGTGTGGGGTGTTCACAATGGAACAATGGGAGCATAAAAACCTTATTAGTGGCTATATCCTCAAAATAGAGTGATTGTCCTTCTCCCCAAAATTATTATTTCAAATGGCTTCTTGGTAAGAGATGGGTGCTGGAGGTTCTGATTCCCTTCACTGTCTATATTCTGTGACCTCCCCCCATCCTCTTCCCAATTCTCTGTGATGGCAGAAGTTAGAGAAGCATGGGAGACTCCATGGAGAACCACTGGGAGTATAGACCAGAGAGTATGGAGATAGCTTGAACTGTCAATAAGGAGTTGTATATCCCTTTGGGAATACAGTGGAGTCATCTATTCCCACTCTTGAGTTCTATCAGGACCATATCTGGTTGCGGATCACATGTTATTTCTAGGCCAGAGTATCAAACTGTCAGTAAAACCTCCCAGAGTCCATATTTTCTCCCACAGTGCCTGTACCATTCTCATGGTGACTTAAGTGAGGGTTCATGAGCACAGTCTCCCTGACAACAAGCAATAGATAAGCACCTCACATAAGAATTATTCTGTGCTGCCCTAAGCTTATGCAATCCAGAGGAGGATTTTGGATGCTGTAGCGAAACCCAACAGTTCCTGGCTCTTACACTAAAGAAAAGACTCACTGGTTTCTCCGTCCCTTCATGGGCCTTAAGATCCTCCAGGCCAAATAGCGGGGAGGCTTCAACAGTTATTTTCAGAAACTGAAGACACTAGGAACACATAAAATAAATTAGAATGCTGTCTCTTTCCTTGTTAAGTATATGCTTAAGTAACAGATGCCATGTCTATGTGAGCATGGGGGGTTGGGGGGTCGTCCATGGTAGAGATGAGGCTAACACGAGCTGACCTAATATTCACTGTGTTTTATACCTAGGATGTAAGAAATTCCTGTGGACCAAAAAGAAAAATTTGGCAAGTTACTCCAGTTGAGCACAGATCTCCGGAACTAGAAAAGCAAGCATCCAGGTAGGAAATGTTGGCACCAGCCTGACCCTCACATGGTCTCCTCACAAGGACCAGCTACCTACTACCCACACACACCGAGCTTGGCACAGCTGGATCATAAGCAACAGCAGAATTTGAGCTGGCTGACTGGCTGTCTGTCTGTTCATCTCTGTCTCTCTTGGCCAAGGCAATCTCTATTGGAAGATAAAGGAATGGGAAGGGAGAGACTTGTCTTCCTCACTGCAGACCCTCACAACATGGTCAATTCTAGAAACCAGACTACAGACTGAATAAGATTCTGCTGGACTTTTAATAACCAAAGGTGACCAGAAAAACTGAGAGAAAACACCCATGGAGCCATTACGAGAGAGGCAAGTTATTTTGACATAGATTGTCTGAAAGCAGCAATCAGAGGAAAAATAATTGCTTCAAGTCTGTGCTGAGTTGGGTTTAGAATGTTCACAAAAATGGTTCCATGCCTAACTAAAAATAATGATTAATTTTTTTCTGAAGTACTCTGGATCTCATATATCCAAATAAGTGTTGTCATTCAAAGTAATCCCCAGGGCTACAGTCTTCATCCAGAAGTGCTCCCATTGCTCAAAACATTTTTAGAATTGCCTTCTGAGTCAGTTTATGGGCCAAAAAAAATAAAATATCGCTTTACAGCCCCAGCTTAGCCTTCCTTGGATTACTACTTATTTCTACTCGTCTCCCACTTTCTGACTTTATTCAGCCAAACTCCACACCCCTCCCTCCCTCTCATTCCGTCAAATAGGCCAAGTGCATTTCATGCTTGCTCTGCAGAGGCCCTTGTGGGTGTCGAGGGTATAAAGGTTTTAGAAGATGAAGACAGGAAGCAAAGGTTTGATGAAAACAACCCATTCAGATATTGTCTCCTAAAAGCAGGAAACTGACAGTTCAGGCGTGGCTACCTGATCATAATAGTTGGGATTTCCCCTAAAGTTGAAGCCTTCTGTGTGCATAAATAAATAAATAAACAGACAAACATTTTGGTTGTTTAAAAAAACTGACTAAATTTTAAAATATTCAAGTCATACAAAAAAATGTTCTTTGATCACAATGAAATTACATTTAAATAAACAATAACCATTTTGGTGGTTGTTTAAAAAAAAACTGACTAAATTTTAAAAGATTCAAGTCATAAAAAGCATGCTCTCTGATCACAATAAAATTACATTTAAAAATCTATAGCAGAAACAGATTTCATGAGGCCTCACCTCACCTCTCCCTGAAGAACTGGGGGACTGGGAGTCACTTTTCTTCAGTGAGTGGTCTAGCCACTGGTAAGTTGCCTAAACTCCAGAAGTAACCCCATGCCCGTGCTCATGTGAACAAACCCCGTGCATCATTTTTAAAACACATAGAAAGGAAAAGAGGGACTTGTGGGAAGAAATTTAGACAGAGTGAGAGTGGAAGGGCAACTGGAGGAACCGTGACCTAATACATTATAAGTATATTGAAGCTGTCAGAGAATACATTTTAAAAATATGTTAGGTAGTATATATGGGAAATAGCTTTAAACTTTTAGATAGTAAATTAAACCACTCTAACTAATTCATGGATCAAATAAGACAGCAAAGGAGAAGTTAGAAAGTATTTTGAATTGAATGAAAATTAAAATATTTCTTAGCCCCAAATTTCTTTGAGAACACAGGAAAAGTGGGGCAGAANAATACATTTTAAAAATATGTTAGGTAGTATATATGGGAAATAGCTTTAAACTTTTAGATAGTAAATTAAACCACTCTAACTAATTCATGGATCAAATAAGACAGCAAAGGAGAAGTTAGAAAGTATTTTGAATTGAATGAAAATTAAAATATTTCTTAGCCCCAAATTTCTTTGAGAACACAGGAAAAGTGGGGCAGAAGTGGGACAAAACAGTGGGCACTTCAGACTTCATTGACAAACTTATAAACAGTAAATCATGAAACATAGATGGCATCCACCCAAGAGTAAAAAGGACCTCAAGGATGAAATTGCGGAGCTGTTGGCAAAGTATAACCTGGCCGTTACAAATGGCCATGCATCACCACCAGGAAGTGACTTCTCTCTATGACAAGGACCATAAAGACAGAAAAACCACAGGTACACAGAGCATATTTGTAACTCAATATAGTTACAAAGTAGGTTACTGAAAATTAGAATAAAATTTGCCCCTACCCCCAGGCAAACTCTTAAGATTTTACCCACCTTGCCCTTTGCTCTCTGGGAGGTAGCAGGAAGTTGCAGGGTGAAGAGCAAGAGCCCCTCCCCTAGCTATTCTGCCCAGGCTGAGTATTTAAACATCTGCATCTCTTTCTCATCTGCAACTTCCTGGTAATACCCACTCTGGGCTGGGGACTGAAATGATGTAACAGAAATTAGTGTGTTTTATATTAAAACAAAATTAAGCCTAAGCAATCCTGTAGCGTCCATGTATTGGCAAGAATGATAGTGACAAGAAATAGGAATTCGCCTGTGTTGAGTGCGTGCCTGTAGGAGAGAAAGGAAATTGGCAGAAGTTGTACTTGCATTATAACCTTCCAGCTTCTCCCTCTTGTTTCTTTCTTCTCCTTTGATTTTTCTCTGCTTTATTTACCACTCTCTACCCACAAGGCAACCATCTCCAACTGTTTCCTTGCTATCTATGGTTTTTCAGCTCAGCTTTACTCCTGAACTTAGCATTTCTTCTCCCATTGTATCTCCAGGTTTCTTCCCCATCTATGCTAATGACATCAGAATCTTACTTGAGACCCCGAAGGCTCTGAGTCTTTTCTCTTCCACTAAACTGTCACAAATGTACACACTCCCGTGTACTTATGCACATTCATTAACAAATTCCCTAGCTCCTTTCAATTCTCTTGCACCGTGCCCCTGGAATTTATTTCTTCACTTCACTCCCCCACAGCACTGACCTAATTCAGTTGCTGTTATCTCGATAATTCTCTGAATACTTATCAGGAGTCTTCTGTGTGCCAGCTATCATGAAAGATATGGAGGATGTGATGGTGAATAAGACATGAGTCTTGCCTGAAAGTTTCTCAGAACTGACTGCCTTCGGAGACGTTCTATAAAAGGAGCACACATTAGGTGGTAAGTTTAATGACAGAGGTGATAAGAGAATATTAATAGAAAGAGCTATGGACAATGATAAGTTTCTACAAGAGATGAGACCCAACATGAGGTGGGTGATCAGGCCTCCTGGTGGAGGGGAGTATAACATGAAGGTTGAATAGTCAACATATACTATATGGAAGGGAAGAAAGGAGGGAGACAAAAAGAGAAAAAAACTCCGATCATACATATACCAGCAACACTAAATGGAGCCTGTAGGTTATATTTAGATATTTAGGCATGTGTGGTTGTAACAATAGTAATCTGTTGGGGTACCGCCCAGGATGGACTAGGTCCCCTGGAAGGCTAACTGGGGCTTGTAACAACTAGATGGGAGAGAAAATGAAAACATTGAGTCAGTTCTCCGGTCAAAGTATATTCTGTACTTTACTGGAAAATCTTTCTTGTTTTTTTGAAGGAAGACCCCGCCCCCCAGTCAGTTCTGCACAGGTGCCTGGAATGTGGCTCAAAGTCTAATGCAATGTGGAATGTCCCATCTGGAAGCAGGTGAACTGGGCAAGGTAGGGTCCAGGACACTGTGGAATGCCTTGGCAGGAAGCAGGACCGGGAAGGGTACAGCAGATGGGCAGCAGGATTCCAGAGAAGCTCAGGTGTGGTTTAACACAACAATGGAAGCCAGCCTTGGCTGGAGAACCACACTGTATGTGGCTTCCTGTGGCATGCCTTCAGGGGCATCAGGTCTGAGCTCCCAGGGAGACCACAGTAATCAAAGAAAAAGAGACCAGGAACTTGAGTGGGAAGAAGAGAGGACATGAGAGAGGCTAAAGGAAGAGACAGAGGAGGAGTTGGAGGGAAGAAAGGGGATAGTTCTCCCACTATCTAACTTCTGAAGCCTACATCTCCCAAATCCTTGCCCTGGGTTCTCTGAATCTCATCTATTTCATCTTAACTTCTTCAGCGAGTGTCTCTTTACACTTCATCACAACATTCTCCTGTCACCACCCCATGTACACAGTCATATCTACTCACTTCATTCAGGATTAAAAGTCAGGCCTGCAATCCCCTTGCCTTCAACTCTTAAAGCAGCATCTGATTATCTCACTTGCCCAGACTAGGTTCTTGCTCCTGTGATGTGTTTACCGTCTTTGGCTCTATCATCTACTGCCCTTGCCGCTCTTCATTTGATGGTATCTTTGGATCACTAAGTCTTGATACTCTCCTAACTGGAGTCAAGCAGACCCTGACTCTCTCAATGGCAGACATCATCTCTACTCAGAGACTTTTTTTTTTTACCAGAAATTGTTTCATGTTCAAAGAACAGACTGTCTCCATCACACGAAGCTCCGCCTTCCAGTTCCCGCTCTTGGTTTCACCCATAACACCAGTTCCCCTTCTCCGGGACTCTCAGCCAAGGGACCTCTCTTCGCTCACTCCAGGGCAAAGCTGACATGCTCTATTGAATCTTCACAGAGCTAATGCAGTGAGCATTTCACTTTTCAAAACCTATATCCTGAGCAGAATAAGTAACCCTGAATTTAATGATCTCAACCAATGACATTGGATTCCAAGTTTCTTTCTAGTCAAAAAAAAAAAAAATTAATAGTTCTCACTCATTTTCTTGAGGCCTGGTTCTGCTTTCTCTATTACCTTGATCTAAAAAATCTTCAAGTCATGCAAGTTCAACCTCCTGAGACTTACATTCCCATGCTTTCTGTTCTTATCTCTGATTCTGGCCATTTTTAGAATACCTTCTTTGGAGTTCCTTCCATTCACGCTGATGTTACTTCACAGACCTAAGGCCAATACTCACACCCTTCTCTCGGATCCCTCTGACCTCTGATACCTATTCTACCCCCTACCCACCAAAGGCAAGTACATATATTTGTGCTTCCCTTTTTAAATCTATTCAAGATTTGGTCTTGGATTGTAGCTGCCATGTCTTGTTCTCTCTCAATGATATGCCTCACTCAGACCTTTCCAGAAAGTTCTGGAAGACCATGAGGGCTTTTCACTTCCTTACTGCAGCCAGGGCTTTGTCTTTCTTGGTCCAGTGCCAGCAGCAATATTACCCACAAGGCACTCACCATATGCTGACCCCTCCGCTGGATGATACAGCCATTACTGTGGGTATAGTTCTACTCTATATTTCTCTTTGCTAGTTTCACTCAGAGCTGAAGACGTATCACTCATGAGAGAAACAATTTCCCAACATCACATGTTCTCTGAGGCCATCACACAACCATAGAATCCTACAAGAGAGCTTCTAGGCATTCCTAACACCCCAGCATGTCCACATCCTTAATTGTAGCTTCTCTCTTCCCTGGATCAAATGTAAGATCCTAGAGACTGGCTTGCTGGGGAAATTCTCAAGTTGTTCCTTTCTACACTCTCCTCTCTGTAATCCATATCCTCTTCGGAATTCCTCCACAGGCCTGAGCAATTGAGAGATGTTGGTTTACAGTGAAACTTTTTGTGTAGTTTGGTGGAAAATTCTAGTTCATAGTCCAAAGCCTTGTCCCACCATTGGGAGAGCCACTTACGTTTTGGTGTGTGATACAGTTTTTTTGACCTATGGGTGGCACCGGTACAGCTGGAATAAGACTATAAATATCAAGTGCTGTGGCATGCACAGAAGTCAAGGCCAGAGGTCGCTGAAAATCAATTAACCTTCCAAACCTCAGTTTTTCCAATTGTAAAATAGGTCGAAAAACCATCTCATAGGGACACTTTGAGAATTAAATGAGATGTGGTTTCTTAATAGTGCCCTTGCACCTAGAAAGTAGTCACAAATCTCAGCACTGGGAAAGTGCAGATGAAGTAGTTACAGTCCACAGAGAGTAATGGAAAGTCCTGTTCCAAAACCTGAGCATATCAGCCAGCTTTCTGCCTAAGTTGGCTTCTATTCAAGTGCCAACATTGCCCAACAAAATAGAGTTCCAGTGTTCACTAAGAATCCTCTGAAACAACATCCCTTATTACTTATGAGTGAATCAACTATCTCCTAGAGAAGGGACTTTAAAATTCTTCTACATTAGGATATCTTCCAATACTCATAAAACATCATCCCATGTAATGGCATATATAATTTGAATGTTTCAAAATCTATTTAAGATGCTACAAAAAAATCTATCGCTTTATGCAACAGATATATATATAATATGCAATGTTGGCATATTATACAGACATACTTTTATAACATCAGTTTAATTGTTTTGAGCCAAGTTAAACTCCATTTTTGGTTGGCAGATTTTTTTTTTAACAAGATATGATTTGAGGCTAAATGGTCCAATATAAGCAGAGCAGAAAAAGCACGACAGGGCAATACCTTATTTTCTCCACATTGTGCCTGGCCCCATATATTTTTAATATTATAAAATTGGCTTGTTCTGTAATATTTTGATTGGGAATTTATGCATAGTGTCGCCACATTCCTTAAACAGATGTGCAGTAAATTTGATGAAATAAAAATCTCTGCCTCCTGAAACTAGGACACTTGCTCATTTAAATAATGCCCAACAACAGTCACTGTGGATGTTTTAGAAACAGGGTGTTTACAAAGGGAAGACCTCAACATGTAGCCACAGTTTCATTCCCAATTCATTCCAGATCTTCAGAGCATCTAACTGACATATTGCTCTATTCCCTCACAATAGCCTTTTTTTCCTATCGTCTCCTGTGAAATGACGACACAAAGCATCATGAAATAAGGGTGAGGTTGCTCTTTTGGCCAGGAATTTGAGACTCATGGGCTTTAAATGATCCTGTATTTAAGACTGTAAGTCTTTCTTAAAGCCTGCACAAAAAAGTAGGGAGTCCAGGTTTTGAAATGAAGCTCATGCATTCCAACCCCAATCCTCAAACTTGGTATGAAATTCTTCTCCTCTTCAGTTCTCATCTACAAAATAATAGAAGTCATAAAATTTACTTTGCATGGGAGTTAAAAGAATTTATTTAAAATCTCCCCTGAAGCTCAGAGCAGCACATAGCCCACAATAGATTCTCTTGTATTTAGTACATTTATGCATTTTGTTATAGTTACTATCTTGCTAATGGATATGTGTGATCCAAATGGGCTCTAGGAAATAGAGAGAAAGAATCCTTATAAATCTACACCTACTATTAGAGAAAAACCAAATCTCAGTACCCATTCCCTAATGGGAAGAGATCTCATAAGCAGAATAACAATTACATCAAGCATTTCCCCAGTCTACCTTCCTAAAGCCATGGATAGAAACGGCTTTTACCTATTATTCGGAAACCTTCCTAATTCCAAAAACCATACACTCTAAAGCGCCCGAAATAATTTACACATTCTCTGTGATGTTTTTATTCAAAGCTCCATCATTTTAAACCAAGGGTAATCCCAAATCTCATTTAAATGAGTTGTTTCCGACTCCTCCCCAACTGAGTCTTTTACTGAATAATCTTCTCTAGCATCCAAAGGGGCTGATTTGAGTTCGTCCTTCTCTGGTGAAAATGCTAATGAACACCACTTGTCAAAAGTGTAAACGCTAAAGAGAAAGTAGGAGGTTGCACTATCTACCAAAGATAAACCTTTAAACACAAATATATTTTAATTTTGTGTCTTATTTGTCCTGGGCAAACTACACTTGAGGTCACACTGTCAATCAATCATCCCTTACCCCACAGTTCCTTCCTGCCTTATTTATACCTGACTTTGAATGAGTGTGTGTAGGTGGGGTGGGGGAGCTGGGGTTAGACAGGTCATAGGCCCTAGGATGAGAACCTACTTAATAATTCTGCTAAGCAGACACAATTTTAAACAGGCCTCTAATGCCTTACTGTTGTGCACAAAAACACATTTTTCTAGAACATAAATAAAAAGGAATAATAATGAATTCATAATAGAAAGTCCTGGCTTCACTCTTCAATTTCTCCAAACTTAAAGAAAACACATTCTAATTCTCAATCTATTTGAAAGAATTAGAAGGTACCCTTTCAAACTCGGCCTGAGGCTGGTATTACCCTGCAACCAAAATCTGACAAGGACACAGCAAAGAACTATAGGCCAACATCACTGATGAGAAAACACAAAGAAACGCTATTTACCCCAGACTGAAAACTAACAAAAGAAATTATTTCATCCAAATCCAGATTAGTGTACCAATGAGTTTATTAGCTATTTACAGGATCAAGGGAGAATCAAACACAGCTGCCTCGGTGAAAACCAAAAACTGCGATGATGTCTTAAGAAAGCTGCATTACTGCAGCTCAACCTCCCTCAGTGTTCTAGGCTTTGTGTGCCCAACCAGCCCCTGAGACCACATCAGCCAGAGCAGAGCTCTGCACAGTTGATGAAGAATCTCAAAGGAGAGACTGAGGTCTCCCCCATCCTGTGAGGGGCTGTAAATAAGCCTGGCATTTGAGTGTCCTTTGTAATTAAGTAGCTGTTCTTATATCAAAATGCCAATGCCCATGCCATGCCCAGAAGAAAAAGTTCCAACGTGCCCATTTATATGTACAATAAATATGAATTAATTTAAGCATGTCCATAGTTGTGGGGTAAAAGAAGATAAGGGGAAAAAGAAGATAAGTCGGTGCCTTCCAGATGAGGGGTCAGATTTGAATAGGGCTGTAGAGAACAGACAATGAGTTTAAAGGGGAGAGAGAACCAGTCTAGGCTGAGAGAGATATGCAGAGTGATACCTGTAGTCCAGTAAAACCTTCCCAGAACCTGAGAGGGAAATACCTAGGAAGGAGCTTGCTAAGGAGACTAGAAAGCTAGGCAGAATATCAGAAACTTGAGTCTATTCTAATCCAACATCGGTGCATGAGATGATGAACTAAGGGGCTAATGACCCTCTGGAGTCTTTCAGGATAATGCATGAGCTTAAACAGCTATCTCCAACCTCAGCTAGAATTAGCTGGCAACCCTGAGAAGCTCACACCAGCTAGACCCAGGAAGCAAAACCAGCACTTTCAGAATGAGTCCCATCGACTGAGATTTATCTAATGCAGAAGAAAAGGTTCTCTTTTCCTGAAATGAGAAACACTGATGGCCTCTTCATTCCTGCGCTTACATCTGTCTTCATTGCCACCTAAACACTCTTTTATCAGTCTGGCAGTGGTCTATGTCTATTAAGCATTTCTGGACACTGAGAAGTGATATTGATTCATTTTGCTTCCCCAGCTTGGGGGGGTGGGTATCCCTATTTGCACCTTTTCTTCCTCATCCTGTTTTTAATATCTATGCTGGTGGTAGACCTTAGAGCTGATCACTTATGATTTGATGACCTTTGAAGGAAGGAATGCTATATGATGGGGCATGGATGTCCATCATGATTTCTTGGAAACAGACATAGCAGGCAGCCTTCCCTGACTTGACTAGACATAGAAGACTCTTCCTTGCTTCTGTGAAGGGCTGCAATTATTCTGATCTTGGGGATGTCTCTTCCAAGTAATCATAGCTACTCTGGTCTCCAGATAACAATGGTCATGTCAGAAATCAACATCAGTGCACAAGGAAGGACCCTTGACTTCCAAAAGGTTACCTCATTCCTTTAATACCAATCTGAGTGATGAATGTTGTGTTTATATTAAAATCAAGTACGAAAGAAGTATGGGCTTTACACACACACACACTCACAAACTCACAATGAGAATTAGATGTTCCAATAATGGGCATTGCTTCAATGGGTGTGTGAATTCTATTAAGATCAGTGTGAACACTAAAGAAGTACTTGGGTCATCCCAGAAAGGTCAAGAGAGGATGTATAGGAAGACACTTGCGATGAAGATTTAGGATTTGTATATACTGTGCAGACAGGGAAAGAAGGGCATTTATAGGAGAGCACCATACATCTAATGCAGTGTAAAAAGAACATTCCAGACATCCCTCTCCACTACATACTTTTAAACCAGGAACAAAAATCCAGCAGCTCATCTCACATAGGCTCCTCTGAAAAGACATCTCAATGGTTTGTAAAGAAAGCATGTATATCAAAAATGCTTAATTTTCTGTTTTAATCAAACTGTCTACACCATTGTCTTGGTTTCTGAAAGTGCTAGTTGGCTGGCCAACCCTGCTTCTAGGAGGTTCTCATTGATCTCAAAAATGTCTTCACTAGCACCAGCACAGTGGTCTAGGACCTAGAGAGCCATTGGCTTTGTTAATAGATAAAGCCATAGGGAGTAGACAGAAAGTAAGTACAGGACCAGAGTACAGAAATTAAGGGAGGAATAAGAAGAATCAAGCTTTCTTTGAGAGCTGAGGAAGATCCCACCACCAAGTGCTTAGTCTATTCAGCTGATACTCTTTACTCTTCTGAGAGCTTGCTCACCCAGAGGCAGGAGGCTTCCTTTCTCAGAGCTCTTTAACAATCTGTACAAATTTCATAGGACAGCAAGAGTTTGCTGAAGGAACCCTGATATAGCTGTCTCATATGAGGCTATGCCAATGCCTGGCAAATACAGAAGTGGATGCTCACAGTCATCTATATGATGGAACACAGGGCCCACAATGGAGAAGCTAGAGATAGAACCCCAGGAGCCGAAGGGGTCTGCAACCCAACAATATGAACTAACCAGTACCCCCAGAGCTCGTGTCTCTAGCTGCATATGTAGCAGAAGATGGCCTAGTCAGCCATCATTGGGAAGAGAGGCCCCTTGGTATTGCAATCTTTATATGCCCCGATACAGGGGAACGCCAGGGCCAAGAAGTGGGAGTGGGTGGGCAGGGGAGCAGGGCGGGTGGGGGGGGAGGGGAGAGGAAACTTTCGGGATAGCATTTGAAATGTAAATTAAGAAAATATCTAATAAAAAAATTGAAAGAAAAAAAAACAATCTGTACAAATATTCTAGAGCTAAAAAGCACAGCAAGGGGAAACGACTCCAAACATGAGAAGACCGTATCCCATTTAAATTAGCATCTAGTTGGAGTTCTACAAGGTGCAACATTATGGCAATTTTAACAATCAAAGTCTAGTATTTACCAAAAAAAAAAAATCATATTGGAAATGGTCATTTGAGGTTTTCTCAACCGGCTTCCTGATATGATTATAAACATGCTTGCCAAATATTCACCTGCCATAAATAATATTTAATCCAGAATTAGACAATAATTTGAATGTTTGTGAGGATTTGGGATGATGCTTCTAAGGCAGAAGAGCGTGGGACCTGAAAAATTCTCAGAAGAGCCCTGGCTCTCCTCCAGAGTCATTCTTCATCATTTACTAAGGCTTTTTGACCAGCATCACCCAGACACCAAAAGCTATCTTAAACTCGTTCTGAGTGATTCAAAATACTTCCTTGTAATAAATAATCCTCACTTGGAGCTATGGTTCATTGTACTGAAAGCTCAGGTTCTAGAAATGCTTTCTGGAATTCTCAGTAAGTACCAAATGCCCTTTCCAAACATCACTTTTCTTGAAGGTGAGATTTAGTTGATAAGTAACGTGTTGAATCTATGTCACAGAGAAGTATATAGTTAATTTGTTTTTAAATTTTTAAATGCATTATCTATTTAATGTGTGTTTCTATGTTGCTTGAATGTGTGGCGCCAGTTTTTACTACAAAACACAATACTGTTTTGTACTAAATGATTTTGCTGTTTTCACTTAACATTCACGTATCTCTAAAAAAAGAAAACAGTAAGATAATGAAACAGAAATTGGGAGACTGCTGTGAATCTAAGGTGTAATAATGGCATTTGAATCTACTAACACCTCCTCCACAAACCCAAACCCCATCTATTTTCTTCTATGATTCTTTGGGTTTTAATATAAAACGGTCCACCATGAGTTTGCATGCTATATGTATGTATCCTAGGGAGAGAAATAGGTCACTAGGGCAGTTATG
This sequence comes from Mus minutoides, assembly GCA_902729485.2. Classification (NCBI taxonomy): domain Eukaryota; kingdom Metazoa; phylum Chordata; class Mammalia; order Rodentia; family Muridae; genus Mus; species Mus minutoides. The sequence continues at coordinate 155,911 of LR751255.1, forward strand.
TGCGGTCCTCCTCCTTCTTCTCCTCTTTCTCCTCCTCCTCCTCTTCTTTCTGTTCACCACAGGTAAACAGGATTCCCCCACCACATAATTTCACCACCATGATGTTCTGCCCAAGTCATAGGGGCATTTAACTATAGACTAAACCCTCCAAAACTGCAAGCCCAATTAATCCTTCCCCCGCTGAGTTGTCTAAGTCAGATATTTTGGCTATCGTTATTGTTCCTTGTGGGAATCTCAAGATTGAATGGGCTGCAAGTGGGCCAAATTCCTGCTTAGAACTAATAAACACTGAACAATGACCAAGAGCAGCCCATATGGATGTTTTCCTATCCCTGGGCTGTCTTGAGTATAAAGCAAATATCCACTGGCCATACTGTAAAGTCAGAAGGGGACAAAAACCTGTGCAGAAGCAGTGGGAGCACCCACTCCCACCTCTGAATCCTTCCTGGAGCCGTAGGAGGTGGTAGAGAAGACAAAGTCTGCAGAACAAAAACTCTTTTTTTTCCAGACTCTTCCATTAAGTGGTTATGTTCCCTCAGTCAGATATCTGTGCCACCTTGGATCATTTCTATGGCCCTTTACGGTGCTAATATCCTCTCCACCTAAATGCCCAATCTCACTTCAACCCTTCCCCAGAGATGTGCCTTTTCTCAGCCTAGGGACCATTTCGTGTCCTGCAGCAGAGGATGAATTACCTCAGGAATCATAGCCTTAACCAGGATAACTGCGAAAGCAGCTGTTATTCTTCTGCCCCTCTGAAAGCCCAGCTAACCACCTGCCTCAGTTAATAGCCAGCAGGTTAGGTTCCTTCGTAGGTTAATTATACATTGTGTGGAAAGCATTTCCTTTCATCAGTTCTAAATTTGCTCCCTTTTAATTTTGTCAAGTGCTGCCTCTTTCTCAGATGAGGGGAAAGGGCGAGAAGGAGCCAGCAATTGGCTTGCTGCACCCCATTCATTATACTCAGCACCTCGGAGAGTGCTCGCCCCTTCACTTCACTCTTTTCAGAACTAAATATGTCATCTTTCTTGGTATGGGAAAGAATCCCTTCCCCCACATCCATCTGTTTTGCCCTCCCAGGAACCTTTCCTATTTCTGCTCTGTCCTGTCCAAGATTAGGTGAACTGCAAAGTGAATGAGGCGGTCAAGGTGAGGTGAGAGTGCAGATTTACCAGCAGGAGTCCCAATGCTTTCTAATCATGCCCCAGTTCTTTCTTAACACAGATACCTCCCCTGCTTGTCTCGCCAATTACCTTTTCTCTTTGGAAGCAGAGTCCACTAGCATGTCCGAGATAAGCGGTGGATCCTTTTTAGCTCAAAGGGGGCTAACAATTTTAGACTAAAACAGCAGTCTGAATGATAGGAAGGACCTTAGATACTGTGTTCTTTAGCGATAGATGGAAGAGGGAGGAAAGAATCTACTCAGACAAAAATGATAATGCAGAGGACCCAGAACACCAGAGCCAAGGTTCTAGTTTTGTGATAAAACACACAAGGAACTTGGTTAGGAAAGGGTTTGTTTGGCTTATACATCCTAATGATGGTCCACTATTAAGGGAAATCAAGGCAAGAATTCAAGCAAAATCAGAAAGTTGCTTACTGGATTGTTCACCTGGTTTGCTCAGCTACCTTCTAATACAGTCCAAGTCCACATGACCAGGAATGGTGCTGCCCATGGTAGACTGGGCCCTCTCACATCAATAAACAATAAAGAAAATAGTCTCCCACTAACTAGTCTGAGAGAGACAATTCCTCAGCTAAGAGTCCCTCTTCCCAGATGGCTCTAGCTTATGTCAAGTTAACAAAAACTAACCAACACAACACCAAGCATTGTTGGGTGGTACAGTGACCCAGAAATGGCATCCGGGGCTTTTATTCAAACTTCTTAGAAGAGTGATCCCATATCTCAAAAAGTACCTTACTCCAGTTCTCGGGATGAGGGTGGGGGTAAAATGCAAGGATTGATAAAACAGAATCATTACAGCTAACATTTCTGAGAATTCACCAAGCATCCCCATTGACAATGTCTATCTCTCGCCATCCTCTCCTCCACTCAAGCAGGAGAACACTTACTATTTGCTTCATTTGTTGCAGGGCTGTGGACTGTGAGAGGAAGCCTGCTAAGGTCAAGCTAAAGGCTAGAAGCCCTGGAGACCATGAAGGGACAGTAGGAGCTTTGCCTGTTCCTGGAATCAAGACCCTGTCACATAGCCACACCCCCATAAATGTGTGGCCATCAGTCATGTAAGGGCAACACCCCAAGCCCTTCCACAAGTAGATAAGGTATCCCTAGCATCTCAGACCAACAGGAAAAGAGACCTGACTACAGTCAGGTAGGCTCAAAACAGAGTTCTCCATGCTAATGAGGTACCTAGAGGTCCAGAGGGCTTAGCCAATAAGCTTCCCTTCCCAGAAATTCCTCCCTGCCAAACAGACCCGCCCTGAGAAGTGGGGTATGGTTTTATACATTCATTTCTCACCATGACAATAATAAACCATTTGGAACCATGGACTGCCTCTTTTTATTAAGATCCACCAGGGGTGCCATGGAGAAGGCCTTAGCCTACAGAGCCACAGCCTAGTCTCCTGTAGAAGGCCTCTCTGCATTCCCAGTCACAGCTGCCACCAAGTCTGCCACTGCTGTCAAGCCAAAGATTGGCCCTGCTGGGACTAGCCAAAGCTCTCCCTTTCCCCTAGGCCCCAGGCTAGGTGCAGCCTGTGGGGGCCCCAACTCTGTTTTCCGTTCTTCTGCAACTCCCAGAGACTCCTAGATGTCCCAGAGCCTGAGAACCCCACAGCCCTAGCCTCATCCCAAGCCCCATGACCCCTGAACCAGCACCATCTTTCCCATGCCTGAGACTGTGCTTTTCCATCCCCAGAGCAGTGTCTTAGAGCTTCCCTACAGCCCAACGCCTATGCATTGGGCTATGTGCCTGGAATCCAAGAGCACAGAAGACCCCTGACAGTCCCCAGTGGCCCTGCCCACCTAATGCTGTGACTGTTTATTAGTGAGTCCTCTAGGTCTAATGGGAGTCAAATTTTCCATTAATTAACAATATAAATAAGTACGTGGATAGGAGAGAAAGTGTGATGGTGGCATGGTGCCCAGAAGGCTCTACTAAAAGCAGCCAGTTTGTACATCATTAGTCTCCTTGTTCTCGCTGCAAACCTGCTAGAACAGCCCACTCAGGGAACTCCAACACCAAGGCCATCCTTCTGTTTCCAACAAGGTGTTTTTGGATATTTCTGATTGGTTTTTTGAGATCTTTAAGATGCTACAGTTTGCCCAAGTGCATGGTACCTCTTCAGCTCGTCCACTCTCTTCCCACAGTGCCTTCAAGAAAGAAGAAGTGTCATTTCTGCAGATTCAGGGGTCCCCAGGATCACTCATGCTATCACAACGTCCTGTTGTTAAGCAGTGATTCAGCCAGTGGCTAACATTTGCTCATTGGGGTTTTTTTTTCCTCAGTTAAATCTTGATGTTCTAGAGGGCAAAGCTCTCTTCTCTAACTTGCACTGAAATAGCATTGCTAGACGTGAGCAATTTCTCAGCAGGCTGCTGCTATAGAACAAAAGCAAATGGTAGAAGGGAGACATGAAGGAGGCAGCGCAGCCGGGAATCCATCCCACCAATGAGCACACATGGTTGCCTGTGGCACTGGGCACTTGACTGGAAACAATAATGGTACAGGCCATGCCTTCCACCTTCAAAGGACAGGAGACAATGCAACAGCAGGGAGTGTTTCATGAAGACAAACTGCAGGTCAGTAGAGGTAGGCAAGAAAAAGAAAGACGCCAGATACCTATAATGGAAGAGGTGTGAAAGTTGGGTGGCCAACTTCTTCCAGCTCAAACAACTGGGCTGGAAGATTTTTGTCTTTTCAAAGTTGCCTAGACAGAACAAGCTCCTTCTTTACTTTGCTGTGGCTCAGATGGAATCAGTGGAGATAAGGGCTTGATAAAGCCCAACAGGTGGCCCCTTGGTGGCACTGCTCTGATTGAGAGACAATCAGAAAGTAGAAACTTGTGCTGGGCCAAGAAAAAGAATAGAATCTTTTCAGCTTCCTTGTGAAGGGACAGTATTAGCAGATAAAATGAATAAATATGGTCAGAAATTAGAAGTAAAAGACTTGTGGCTGAAGACATAGGACCAGATTCCTGACGTCAATTCCTCTTAGAGGAGGTGTTTACTGAAATCACGGTTCCTAAAATTGAGTGGCCAGTCAATAAATAGACATGGTTTGACTACAAGAAATGGCTTGAATAGTTTTATTAAATATTTAACATGTAACTTTGGGAGGGGACAGATATTTTGAATCTTAAATTCTTTAAGTTTAGGAACACTCCTTACTTGACCGCAGCATCCGTTCTATCACGGATGTTTTTCAGGAAGGCAGCTGGGAGTGTAGAAGACAGAGAGGAAAATAAAGAGGAATCGGCAAAAATTACTGCAAGGGACCTCTGAACAGTAAATCTGTGTGCACATATCCATTGCACATTTGAAGTTATAGTGTATGATAGGGTGGTGTATATGTAGTAGATTTTTGTCATTGTAAGATGAATACAATGTAAGAGGCAATCAAATCTGGGTTTGAAATTTCCCCTCCTACTCTAAGGACTTGGGTTCTCTGATGGATACAAGCCAGAAATACTGTAGGAGTTTGAAAGTCAGGTGAGGACACAGAACCCATCCCTGTTCTCAGCCCCACCTCCCACACTGCCTCAATGCTAGACTCTACAAAGCGTGGGTGAGATTCCGTACAGTCAGCCATATCCACTCATCAGAGTAGCTCCACGCTGTTGCTGTTGTAAATATTGCTGCCCTGTTTTGGATTCTTTGATGTTAGGTTGAACTGCAGAGCCATTACCTTAGTAGTTAGGAGACCAGGGCATGTGAAAGCGCTCACACACAATCTGTAGCTTTCTTCTCAATTAAAGTGCAAGCCGTGTCTATTTCATTTTTTTTCTCCCTCTCCACTCCTGCTCAGACTCTACAGAGGTGTCAGGGACTAAGCCAACATGCTTGATTGTTTAAATGAGAAAGGAGCTACTATTCTTAGCCTGGGACAGGCACTAACAACCTGCCACTCATCCCCCCTCCTTCTGGGAGCAAGCATCTCTCTAATGTGGCCCAATTGCATACTGTAATCACCTGGGGTACTTTTTTAAAAAAACGTACTGATGTCTGAGGACAGCCCTCAGAGATTCTGGCTTAATTGCTCTGGTGAAAGATTCTAGTATTCAGCCAGGTTAAGAAAAACTGCTGTAATGTGGGAAGAAAACTATTCATCTATTTCTCTCACCCTCAAGAAACAACTAGGATCTTCCGAGTTCTGCTGGTGTCAGAGCCCCAGTTATACTAATGGTTTGCCCACTTTGTGCTTCCTTTATTTTATTTGAAGATGTTCCTTAATGAAGAAATTAATGATTGGGAACATACCAAGACATTGCAAAAACCCAATGTATCCCTCTTTTGACAACAATTAAAAAGAGGACAAAGCCCCTAGGTTTTAAATTTGAATGAATAGCTAAGATTCTGTGAGTCAGTGACACTATGACAGATAGTTGGCACATGTGATCCAAGATTTCCCACCTGTAAGTGGTGTCAGAATTACCAGTGCCCTGCTCAGGGACATGTGTAAACCCATATTACTGAGTGTTATCCTCAGAAATTCTGATTCAGTAAGTCTGGAGTGTAGGGCAGGAGTGCAAAACTAAAGCAAGTTGTCTAGACTTGATGTACAGAAGCCAGTTCGGGTAGACCATTGGACAGCTTCTTTCTAAACTAAACAAATAGAATGCCTTGGCTTCTACAGTACTTTTCTTCCTTTAACATGAAAAGTGTGAGTTGTGTTAATGTTTAATTTTCCCAGCGTCCCTCCTAAAAGTGTAATAGAACATAGCTTTTGTACACTTAGAGAGCATTTGTGTTTAAAATTATAAGAACGAATTTAGAACTTAGATGAGTTAAGACTATAGACCCCTCAATAAAAATTACTGACTTTAAAGTGTCAGACTGGGAAACAACACTGAGTACCTATTTGAATTAGAAGTGAAACAGAAGAGAAAAAAAGAATCTGAGAAGGACTTGGCACTCTCCATGCTCTGGTCACGAAAGGGTGCCCTTAGGAGCCTAGTAGAAGGCATTCTTTTTATCCCTTCTCCTTATTTCCTTGTTAATTCCTCAACGCAACCCAAATAAGCGAAGCCTTAGAAGAGACCTGGGGACTGGGATGATAACTCCGTTGCAGAAGTGGTTATCTTACAAGCATGAGGACCTCAGTTTGAGGCCCAGAACCCAGCTGTTTTTAAGTGTCAAAGGTGGCACATGCTTGCAATCATAGCGCTGAGAATGTGGATGTGTGAATCCATGGATCTTGCTGGCCAGTCAACTTAATTACAATTATAAGTAAGCATCAAACCTATGGGAGAATCTGCCTCAAAAAGCAAGGTGGACTATGTATCAGAAATGACAACTGAGGTTGTCCTGTGACTTCTACGTATACATGAACGCATAAGTGCACTATACGCACAGAGACACACAGACAGTATATGTATATATGTGTGTGAAGGAGGAGAGGAATAAGGTAGAAAAGAATTTGAGAAGGGACGGAAAAGAACTCCAGTAAGAAACAATATTGTTATACTCAATGAGAATTTGACATTGAAAGAGAAAAATATCAAAGAGAAAGTAAGATCCATTCCATGTTCCATCTTGAACACTGAGTCTCCAAGCCTTAAGCAGGAAATGCCCCCACCTCTAAAATTATACAAACGGTAATCAGTCCAGAAAGTCTTTATCCTCAGGGCAGTGTCTACCACGGGGGTGTAAAATGGGGCTCTGCCACCTTGGTCACAAAGCTCCCTTGTCAATTCAGTCTGTCTCTCTACTGTCTTCTGCCTACAGAATTTCTGAAAATGGGCCTAATGAGCCCCGTCCATCGGATAGGATAGCACATGAAGGTATTGATAGAGTAGGAGGTAAGAGTGTGTGGAGCACATATCTCCCAATCTCTTTGGTCTCCCCTTGCTTCTTAGATGTCACTCGAGGCTAGACGTGTCCTCTCAGTCCATCCTCAAGCCTGCCCAAAGAAGCAGGATCATCACTCATGCTCTACAGATGAGGAACTCAAACTTGAATAAATGGTATAAGCAGTCTAACCTGGAAACACCAAAATCAAGCCATCTTCTTTTACAAAGAAAAGTCAGTGCCTTTTCCACTGCATCCTTACTCTCATTGACCTCAAGCTTTGGGGAACTAGAATGCTATCCTTTATTCCATCAGTTTTTAGACTATATAAGAGCCATTTGTGCCATAATTATTAAGAATCATTACAGACTTGAGAGACAGATGTATCAGAGGCCATCTTTTATCACTTCCAGGTTTCCTTTCTAACTTCAGCCTCACAAACAGCCCATTCCTGGTCCCTGTCTTCTATTCTGAATAAGACCCTAGCAGCATTCCCATGCTAATGGATTGTATCTGGAGTTATTCATAAATATAAGAATAATTGTTCCATTCAACATGTATTGAATACTTACATCAGCAAAGCATCTAAGGGTTAATGATAGAACCCAGTAAATAAAGGCGCTTGCTGCTCCGTGATATAAGCCATATGATCTAGGTTAAATCATTGGAATACACATAAAGGTGGGAGGAGAGAATTGACTCCACAAAGTTGTCCTCTTCTGTTTGCTCACACGAATATCATGATGTTCACACATGCACACACAATTAATAATAATAATAATAACAACAACAAAAACAAAAATTGTCACACCAACTAAGTTTTGATAGATACTGTCTCCTTCTAACCAATTTTAAAGCTCAGTCTGATTGAGATTTCTATTTCACTCTTGATTAAACGAAGGCATAGTGTCTCTGTCACCCGAGTTCTCACATCAAGTTAGGAGTCATTCTGGAGAGCCAGACCCATGTCATACTTGAGAACTGACATGCCTACACCAATTCAGATGAGTCTATGAAACCCTGACGTTCTCAAGGAAGTAGCAGATGGCCCACAGCAGAATTCTACAAAAGGAATAAGCATGAGATTACAGCATTAAGAACTAATTAGACAGTAGGCCTGTTCTTAGATTTGTGAGAAACAGAGAATATATCAGATGCTCTTCCCCCCCCCCCAAAAAAAAGAACTGGGGAAAAAAGAAGAAACAGAGGCCATTCAAAGAAAAACAATCATATCAAAGAGTATACAAGAATTTTATATTTTGTAGTACCCTCTACTTTATGAATTTTGTAATAAAACATCAAACATAAAAATTTAACGTAAAATGTCACAGATAGGCCTAATAAAGGTCTATATAGACAAGAAATGCAATTAAAATACAAAATGATGAGTGAGGATAAAGCCATAACCAGAATCCAGCAAGTTATGGCTTTATCCTTATAGTTAGAAGTCACTGGTGTAGACGTAGAAAAGATGGGCACTTGTTGCCTTAGACCACGTTAGCAAGGAAACTCTCCTGTACAAACTATAAGCCTGGAATGGCCAGAAGACGAAGCATGTTCTCTCCACCAAAAGTTGAACCCAGTAGCTTATTGCATGGTGATTTGGTCTGTTCCATCAGCCATGTCCTCCAGAATAAGAGATAGAAGCAATTTTCACCTCAGCTTTCAGGATCAAGATAGAGTAAAATGTCAAAGCCAGTTAACAATATGAAGGAAGGAAGACAGGGAAAGAAAGGAGATAGAGAGACACAGAGAGAAAGACAAAGAGAAGCTAACATTTGGTCCCATACACCATACACAAATATAATGCTAGGTGAAATGGCCAGTAGACTCATCCACTGGAATATGAATTTGCCACACCCACTCCAGTAGTGATTCAAGTGACAGGCCCAAAAGCTTGGATGCAGTCCCGAGGTGAAAAGTTAGTCTCCTGAAACTGTGGCATCCTGTAAAACGAATGCTCCATATCTGTCCTTGTTTTAATCCGTGAACGGATCTGTGTGCTTTCCTTCAATGTTGTTTTATTATAAGTGACTCTAAGGATTGATTTTGACATATAGCTAAGTTATATTACCCTTCGCCAGTGTTCCAATATCCTAGGAAATTGTTGAGCCAATCTTGGGCTTTGATCTTTGTAAGAATGTTACTCATTCAGATGAAAATGCCTCCAGTGTTGAGAGACAGTGATAGAAATGAGGCTTTACATTCTACTAGAATAGAGCTAGTAATCTCAGGGCTAGTCTACATAGTATACTTAGAACAACAGCAGAGTCACTCCCACACACAGGAATTTACAATGGCCTAGGAAGAAGGAAGGTTGTGGTCTAAGAATGAACTAGAGTAAATACTTAAAACAACAGCTGAGTCACTCTCATACACAGAAATTTACAATGGCCTAGGGGGAAGGTGGACTATACAATAGACAAGAATTGGAACTACGGCAAGGGCATAAAGCCCTTGCCCCTGGCTTCTAAGATTAAGCCAACCTTAGGTGGAGCTGCTTTTGATCCCAGTTGTTAACAATGATTTTTTAATTCCAATTGGTTTCTGTTAGCTTTTATGTAAGCATTCCTCTGTTTTGTTGTAAAGGTCATTTTGCATCGGGTACCCTCAATGTACATTGGATGACCTTAATTTATCAGTTAACTTTCTTGTCTCCTTCTGTAATATAAGTCTGATGCTCAACTCCGAGAAATTACATTCAGATACAGCACTCCCTTGTGCTCGTGTCCATTTGCCACCTTTTTGCCGACTCCTGCCCACCTGTACCAGGACTCTGATTCTCCAGAGGAATTGAGGGGCCGACTGAGGCCAGTCGGAAGCATAAGTTCAACTCATTAATTTTACTTTATGGCTGGGCAGTGGTGGCACATGCCTTTAATCCCAGAACTTGGGGGGCAGAGGCAGGTGGATTTCTAAGTTTGAGGCCAGCCTGGTCTACAGAGTGAGTTCCAGGATAGCCAGGGCTATACAGAGAAACCCTGTCTCGAAAAAACAAAACAAACAAAACAAAACAAAACAGAATTTTACTTTATGAAGACAAACAGATATAGATTAGATATAGATATACTTCTAACATATATATATATATATATATATATATATATATATATGTTAGAAGGATCGACTATGTTTAGAGAGCTCAAAGGAACTATCAGTTAAAAGAAATTAATAAAGTCACCATTTCCATTTTTCAGGTGCTACAAATTGTAAGACTATAGAAACAAAAAAATTTCCAATTTAAAAACTTACAAATAAGATATTATTGGATAAACATGTAAAGAGGAAATTCATATATTGCAAAGACTTTACTGAGACATTCACTCAAATGTTATCACAAAACTAATAAAAATATAATACAAAGAAGTTAAGTGTATAGAAGAGAATGAGAGATTTCTAACAGGATGAGAAATGTGTCTATCAGAAGAAAACAAAAGTGGTTAGAACTAAAGATTTTCCAAGCCTACTGTGAGTGTCACCTAATCAAACTTACCTCTAATACCTGCATAGGAAAGGAAGTACAAATCTATATCTGACCTTTTTAGTGACTCTTCAAACATCATAAAGAAAGGGGAGTAGAAAGCTCTCAAGAGCTACACAAAGAAAAGTAGTCATATTACTTGTAAAGCAAAAGTACTTGGAATGACAGCCGACTTCTCATCAGCAACAAAGACGGCAGGTAGCGATGGAGTCATGTCTTGGCATCGCTGAGAGAAAAAATATATATGTTTAAGAGTATGAACCAAAAAAAGGTAATTTTCCATTACAAAAATATGTCATATTACCCATGTCTTCACTATGAAGAACCACACAAGGATATACATTAACAACAAAAGAAAAGTGAATTTAGAAGATCATTATAATACAACACACAAATGTGACACTGTAGACCATAAAAATTAATGACATTTCATATGTTTTAAAAGAGTGAAGCTAAAATTCAGACAAGAGCAAAGTGGGTTGTAAATATTTTGCATCCATTACTGTTTAACAAGTTGAGGTTCTTTACCTACATTTTCAATGAAAAGCACATTTTTAAAGGGCAGAGTAGGCTATCCAATGAAGAATAGCTATATAGTCTTTATCTGCCAAACTAGCAGAGAGAAGGCAGGAGCTTGGTGATGGGAATACAGAACTTATCAACCAACAGAAAGAGAAAGGAGGAAAAGAAAATAGAATTGAGGAGCAAAGAAGGATCAAAACATATAAAATATGTCTAAAATACCACAGTGGATATTCAGATAAAACTGTCAATAAAACAGGAATTATCATACTAGAATGTATTTTTAACGAACTATTATTGCTTACAACAGACCTGCTCAAAACAAAAACCCAAGAAAATTATACAGGAAGCCATTTAAGACAGCAAATCATCAATATCTAGAAAATGTTTAAATGAACAAAATTCTCGCTTTGAATACACATACTACAAAACAGTCTTTTATTGCATGCTGTAATCCATTTCTAAATCACAGAATCAATTCAGTAAGCCAGAACCAGAGTACTTTGGGTTAAAAATGAGTATGAAGTCAAACCTGTAAGACAGAAAAAGTAAGACGGGTGGAGGTTAGAGAGATGGCTCCGCAGGTAAAAGCTCATACATAGTATTCTCAGAAATGACCCAGGCTCAGCTCCTAACAGCCAAATCAGCTTACAACGCTATGTAACTCCAGTTCCCAGTGATCTGTCGTCCTCTGCTGGTCAACGTGGGCACTGCATATACATGATGTATATACATAATCTCAGGCAAAACACATAAATATTGTTTAAAAGACAGAATGTAAAGGATAGAGTAAGACAGAATAAGATATAACAGAACAGGATTAACTAGGCCCCAGACTATATATCAGAGCACTCCATGGATACAGCAGGAGCATTACTTCATAAAACTTTTATTTGGGGATATGAATGACGTATACAAGAAATGCTATGTAAAATCCATTTCCACATTGTTTTAAGACGTGATAACTCGAGTCTAGAGAAACATTTGCATTAATACAGGGGGATACATGGTTCAGAATGTACACAGCAGTGTGATTTATGATTTTAAAAGTTAGAAACGTGTTCAGAAGTACAGTGCTGAGTTAAATTAATTGTGGTCAATAGAAATTCAGAGAACTATTATACAATAAGGAAAATAAACTCACAAATATGTGTCAAGACAGAAAGGAAGCAAAACAATGCTTCACATTCTTATGAACGAACACACACCAGAACAGCACAGCAACAGCATAAAAGCTTGTAGGGTATGATAAATACCAGAATTGTAGGAGTAAAATATTCTTGGAAACGAGAATATTAATATTCTCGTTAATAAATGAGAAATTAAAATTCTCAGGAAATAAAATCAGGAAGGCTTCCATTAGAAGCCTCAGCTGCATATTGGCTCCTTTTGTAAAAGAAGGGGATAAATATGAGGAAAATGCTAAAGTTAAATAATTTACTTCTTCTATTTTTCTACATATTATTTTTGGTCCAAAATTATGAAGTTTTGAAACTGGTCTAAAATAAGCCCCTGTGCTCCCAAACCTTGCAGACTTGGCTCCTTCCTATTTTGGATATTGGCCTTGCATCTCACTCCAAAGCAAGAGACATGGTCAACACTGAATTCTTCCGGCTAATTAATTAATTAATTAGTTATGACTCAAAATTGTTTTTCTATGGAGCCAAAGTAGAGTTATAACAAAGAAACACATATGCATGTACACACACAGAGACACAGATGCACATGCATACCCATGTACTCACACACACACACACATATACCCATGCACACACACTCACACCCAGAGACACACATGCTCACACACTCACACTCAGAGACACACATGCACACACACACACACACACACACACACACAACCACAGTAACACTGAGTGTAACTGAGGTTCCATTGTGCTTCTGATGAGCAAAGATGAATGTTATCACTTTTCTTCACCTAATGAACATTTCAATCTTCTAATAAACATCCTAATAAAGAAAAATTGAGACTTAACTCACTTTTATTATCGTTACTGACATGCCAAAAGGTCTTAATTGGGCTGAAAACAGCTTCCAATAATAATACCCTCCTTAATTGATTCATTAAAGGAGCCCCCGCTGAGAGAGGAGTGTTAACTCCAGGAGAAGAAATGAAATAGAGCCCTGTTTCCCACAGAGTAGCCATGATCTCTCTGCCATCAACTCCCTAGGCCATTGAAGAGGGTGTTGAGAGTGTCCAATGCCTGACATCAGTCTCCATCCCAAAAAGGGCCCAGAGGGGAAATGGGGTATTCCCTGTGTCCCCACTTCTTTATGGGGCAATGGAAAGCAAAAGTGGAATTACAAAGCATTTGGTCTCACAGTGAGACAAGTCAGCAAATAAGCAAGCAGCTAAAGAGATTCACTGATAGCATGAGATCAAACCTCTAGCTTACCACATCCCTGCATGGTAGATAGGGCACAGGAAAAGCAGGTTAAAAGCGGGACAATCATCTGTTTGCAGAAAGGGTAGTTTTGATCATATCACAGAGACAATAGTGCACTCAAAGCCATAAGGTCTAAAGTTACATAGAAGACTGTCTCACTCTGCCACTAACTAGCTGTTACTTTGGAACGATTACCCAATCCAGGCTGTAACATACAATAGGAATAATACACTGCTTATTCTGCCACAGTTGCCAGAGTGTACCAGATCTTTTCCTTTTGCTCAAAACCCTTCCGTTGCTCCCCTCTCTATAATTCTCTCCCCGCCCCAGTACCTCCCTGATCTCATCTCCTCGTCCACTCAACAGAGCATTCCACCCAACTGCTCCCCGAAAGCATCTAGCGCTCGGCCACCTCGCACCTCGGCCTTTGACTAGCTCTGCCTTTGCTTCCAGCGTTCTGACACCTCGGCCTTTGACTAGCTCTGCCTTTGCTTCCATCTCCCTCCTTGATCTCCTCAAAGTCTCTGATGTGCTACCACCCCCTTCATGACGGCTTTACTTATCATCTGCTCACTCCAAATATTTTCCTATTCTTTCTTTCTAGCACTTATCACGTTCTAGCAGTCTATATAATTTATTTACTATGACGATTGCCTGTTATCCCCTGCTGTCTCGTTCCCAGACTCATCCTAATTCCCTAAAAAAAGATGGAGAGTGGGTGCTTAATTTATGTGACATGAAAATCTCCTAAGACTGGTCTGGTGACTAAACTACCTGATGCTCATCGAACATCAAGTTCAACCGAGACATGCAGAAGTACTAAATAAACAGCCCTTGCTGTTCTGTAATGATTGGTATTATTGTTTTTGTTCAGCATAAAAGATGTAAACTAGCCCCCCATTCATTTTGTACCATAATAAAACTTTTCCTATTCCTGCATTAATTAATTAGGGTATGGTTCTCTTCACCCATGGTTCTTAGAAGGGGAAAGACCTAAAAGACCTACATTTAACTAGTTTTCTGATACTGAATAACACACATACACATGTACATAGTATGTATATATATATACATATATATATATGTGTATGTATATATATATATACATACATATATATATATATACACATACATACATACATACATACATACATACATACATATGCCACTAGCTAAGTATCAAAGGTGATGAGTCACCCCTCCCCACCTCCTTTGTCAGTATGCCCAAGGCTGAGAATAGCTACTAGGTCAAGAATACTAGTTGCCCCTGGGAGCGACTGCCCGCTTGTTTCTGTTGGACTCTGTCACACATAAACACCATCTCTGCGGCACCTACATGCCAGCAAAAGACTAGAAAGTGCTTGCTTTTTACATTTACCAAAGTGTAAGGCAGGAATCAGGAAGGAAGCCACGTGACTTGCTTGCTAGAATCCTCAGAATTGAAACCGCTGCCACACAGTCTGAGACACTTGTGCTTCTCTCCAGGAAAAGAAGAAAACAGCCACCATCTGGCCAACCCATAACCTCCCAGGCGCTAATGAGATGCCTTCTTTGTCAAACACTTAGGAGCCTCTGTGATAAAGCACCTCCCTGGGTAAGTAATGAATGGAGGAGACCCATTAACTCAAAGTTTGACTGCGTCTTCTGTTTTCTTAACATGAAGGAAGACAGGAACAGCCGAGGCAATGAGCCGTTCAGCACTCGGAGCCAGAGACTGCTCTCCACTTCTCAGCCAAGACACCGAATGCTGGTTCCTGTCTCTCCCCCATCGCATCCAGGCTCCTTTGTCCTGTGAGTGGCACCTGTGTGAGGGGACACGGCTTGGTATCTCTCAGCACACTGGTAGTCTCATCAGTGCAGCCATCTACAGAGAGTTAGAGAGGCAGGTAAAAGACAGCAGTTTTAAAAGTGTAAGTTTCTGAGAAAGAAATTCTGGTGTTCAAATCCTGGATCTGTCAGTTAGCATCTCTGTGACCTCAGCCCAGTGACTTCACCTCTTGGAGCCTCAGTTTCCACATCTGTCCATATGGTAATACCCACACTTGACCCATAAAGCTTGTGGGACTGTAGATCAAATAATGCATGAAGTCACTTAGCACTGAATCTGAAGACCAGCAAGAGCTCAATAAGGACTACCCATCTGAAAAGTCTCGAAGAAACCAAAGCCAGTGTGCTGCCATAGTCAATAACCCAGTTACTCCACAAATACCTATTTTACACCTACTGTTCTCAAGGGCCAATTCAGCCACCAAACATACAACAGCAAGCAAAGAACACAAGATGTCTTGCCCTTATCAAGCTTGTTGGCTGATGTATGATGATGGTGACTGATACATAATGATATGATCATGCTATGTCACACAGTGTTTATGTATACTTTACCTGTATTAACTTATTTAATGTTGCAACCATCCTGTGAAGTATCATAATCATAGTCATCATCACCATCAGTATCATCATTATCACCACCATCGTTGTCATTGCTGTCATTGTCATCATCAGTATCATCGTTGTCATCATCATCATCACCATCACCATCACCATCACCATCACCATCACCATCACCATCACCTCCATAAGAAAAAGCAGCCAAGGCACAAATAGTAAAGCAAATTGCCCCAGGTCACGAAGCTGCTAGGCATGAAGTCTTATACTCTTAGCAATTATACATACACATATAGTTCCCTGCAGCTGCTAGACAATGAACTCCTTGTAGATAGAAAATACTTCTCATTCATTTGTGTGGGGAGGGGTGAGGGTGCTTGATAAATGTTCACTTGTAGAGTGAAGAATAGGTTTTCTCTGAGGTACTGGAGCCTCTCTCCTTGTGCGCCCCCTTCGTAAGCCCTGAATAGATAATGAAAACATACTATTCTTCCAAATGTACAGGAGGTTATTAAGTTGACATTTGATTTTCTAGAAATGGTGTTGTGTTTTCCTTGAAGCCCCTGTGTGCTCTCTCCTATGCTCTCAAGTACAAACGACATGTATCTGAGAAGGTTCTCACAAACGGTGGTAGAGTATATGGTGAGATGTGCCCATTCTTTTATTTTGGAAACCAACATAACATTCCAACTAAATCCAACGAATGTCAAAAGCCTGTGCATCTCTATAATCTCAGCACTTGGAAAGCTAAGGCAAGAGGATCAGGAGTTTGAAGCCAGCATTGGCTACGCAGCAAGATGTTGCCTCAATAAAAGAAAAGAACAAATCTCACTCATAAGTTCTCCAACTCAAGTGCTTCTAATGCTTCATTATTCTCAGGGATATTTAAACAAAAAGTAATTGAAATTGAATTGAAAATGAAGAAGATAGAGGCAACTATTTAACTGAAGGGGATGAAGGCAGAAGACAGGTACTGTACTGAAAATGCTTGGTGCCTGACTTTTAACAACAATTACCTTTATATTAAGTCCATAATATACTGTGTTATATATATTTAAATATATGTTATTATAGTTTCTGCAGTTAACAAATGACAAATTTAAAATTAATCCAAATCCATCTTACCAATCAATTCTAATTACATCATGTTGCATAACATTAAACTATTAATATAATAAAATGCATTTTACCAAAACTCCACTTTATTAATAAAGTCTACTAGGTTCTGATTTTCTACATTATTTCATTTAAACCCTATAATAATCATGAATAAATAGTAGCAATACAATCTCTATTAGTTAAGAAATAAACTAAGTTGCTATAACTATGATACCTGAAAATACAGTTATTTAAACAAGAGTCTCTTCCTGTGAAACAGTTCAGAAACAGTACTATGTACAGTTTAAGCTGCTTTGACAAAGACACAGAATAAGTAGCTGAAGATAAGTTTTTTCCCTTGTATTTTCTTTCTTGTGGTGACCCGTGACTGCCTCATCAACCCGCCATCACCCAAACAAGTCACATGCCATCTCACATAGGCACATCCCAGCCAGCTAGCAGTTGGAAAGAGCAATAAGAGAGCATGCCCACTTCTTTCTAGGAACAAATTCCAAAAGCAGCTGACATCACCTGTTTCTCTTGACAGGAACTTAGCTAGAGGTATGTAAGGAGTGAATGAGAAAACAGTCATTTTCATAGATGTCCATTTATGGTTTTCTTCCTTTGACACTGATGACTCAAAAACAATCCTCATATCATCATGTGAGTTCCTACCCATTCAAAACTTCAGACCCTGGGCTGAGAAGAGAGCTTGGTTGGTAAAGCATTTGATTCATAAGAAAAAACTAGATGTGGTCGTGTATATGCATAATCCCAGCAGTGGAGATACAGAAGCAGGAGGATTTCTGGAGTTCACTGGCCAGCCAGTCTATTCTAATTGACCAGCTCCAGGCCAGTAAGAAGTCTTATCTCAAAAGAGGTAAACTATGTTACTGAGGATAATAAATGAGGTAGTCCTGTGGCTTCTATATTTACATGTATGCACACACACACACATACATTATATATATATATATATACACACACGTATGTGTTTACCTTTACACACATCAATAGACATGCATAAAAATATTCAGACTATCATAGAGTGGTCTTGTTGCACCACTGAAGACTATGGAATATCCTTCTTGCACCATGCTAGGCTCAGCCATGGAATCTACTTTGTCCCATGGACTGTTAGTGGGCATGGTGCAAGAAGATGCTTTAAATGTATTCACTGGTTCAACTGGGCTACTGCCCTACTGGTATACTGTAAGAAGGACTTATCCCCAAAGAGTCACCTCCCCTTTCAGCCTGAGCTGAAGGCAACAAACACCTTATATATGACTCAAAGCCAACATATGATGAGGCTAACCCCAGTCCCCGTGTAACCTCAAAAGGGGCCATTTGCTGTGCCCAGCCTAGGTCTGTTGAACAGACTTGGAAATATGAGCCTAAGTGCCTGTTGCTGTAGGTCACTGGGTTTAAGATAGTTATTCTCCCACATTATTGAAACAGTAATTGGCTGGTGGAGAAATGGAATCAGAAGTAGGATACTGCCATAATGAAAACCTAAAATATGTACCTGTGACTTGGGCACAAGTAGGCAGATGGTGAGAAAGCCGTAATGGAAGGCTGGAAACATGCCATCCTGTATTATTCCAAGAAGAAGTGCTTGGCAAAACTCATCTGTAATGGTTTGGAAGACAGAAAATATACCTAATGAACTTGAAGCGTTGGACAAGAAAGGGTCCGGGCAGAATATTGATTGTGTAATATACTTGCTACCAGCTGGATAAGATACTACTACAGGACAAAGTGAGGTTTAATAAAACTGACCAATTTTCCAGCAAAATTGAGAGTGAATAGAGAAAGCTCAAAAATTCTGAAGACTAAAATTATCTTTCACCTCACTGCTTTATCAGACTCAGGACAAAGCCCAAATCAAGGGTGTGGCTGTCACATCCTTTGTAACGACTTCTAAAAGGACTAAAGTGATGCCAAACTAGGCTCTTTGGCTGAGCAAAGTGCTCCTGGAAACAAAGGCGTCAAACTATAGAGACCTAATATAGCCAAAGGAGCTGAAATTAAGTCTTAAGAGAAAGAGAGATATCTCAGATGCATCATAGGTCTAACTTTCGGTGCAGGGAATTGACTGAGATCAAATCCCTTCAAAGGAGCTATATTGATGAAATGCTATCAGCTTGAGATAACTGTTTGAAGTGGAAAATGATCCCTGCCTTCTCAATTTCTAAAAGCAGAAAGCAGGCTTGTAAGTTGCTGAGTTAGAGAAAGGCTTGAGCTCTAAAGTCCTCTTTAGAGGTGGCTATGCATGGTAGATGACAGAAAAGGGAAAGACCTCCCAGAGGATGAAGCCAAAAGACACAGAGAGTTAAAGGGGAAGCCACCCCCGGAGATAGAACAGGGTCTTACCCACAGCTCAGCACACTATGACCCAAGGCCAAAGCCAGCTGTATCCTGGGTTGGAATTACCAATATGATGAAACACAAGACATGCATACACACACACACACACACACACACACACACACACACACACACATGCTAGTCACACTGCCTTTGTTTTCTTAACTTGTAACACATATGTATGATCTACAAAACCTAAAGTATTTAGTATCTGGCCCTTCATAGCTGACAGTGATGAGCGGAAGCTCTGCACCCACAGGATGAAGCAACCTGAGATTTCAGAATGGCTGTAGATCAGTTATTCCTGTGCCTTTCTTCCCTGCTCCAAGTGGGGATGTGCAAGGCATTTTTCTCACCTCCATTCAACATTACTTGGTGGGAAGCTAAAAGGCAAATCACTTGTCTTTTCAGTTTACGGATATCTTAGTCAACAGAAGTCATGTCAGGATTTGGAGTGATTTCAAGATCCCAGACTTCAAGCCTGATATTGACTGAATGAGAGAGTTGAAGGTATTGGCAAGACAGTGAGTAAATCCTGCATGTAGAAGAACAGTGAATAAGAGGCCAGATTATACAGTTTTGTGCTGTTATTGAATTCCCTTTGCCCTGTAGCCCGTAGCCTATAGCCTGTAGCCTATAGCCTATAACCTATAACCTATAGCCTGTGCCTGTAGCATGTAGCATGTAGTCTATACCTTAATGACATGGGATTGGCCAGGAGACTTCTTTTTTTCAAAGGATGTGTCATCAGTCATGCCAGTAACTGCGGCTTCATGTGTTTATGTGCTTTGGTTTGGACCTTGTATTTCTAACCTCTATCATAAGAAGAGATTCCCATCAACCTGGTATTTAGAGCAAACACAAATGAAACAGACCTGAACCAAGACACAGTTTTGGCCCAAATCCACTGAGCCTGGAGCCTGAAGCAATAGTTCTAAGTAAGCCCAGACCAGATCATGTAACCATAACCATCGTCAGTCTGCAGATCTATCCCTGATAACAGGAACTGTGGTCCACCAAGAACTGTAGCTTGCTAGCCCGTTGGTTGGCATACAAGGCTTCCATGAAGTAATAAGGTAGGTAGAATCCAGCAGATGGCTTTTCAGTTTGGAAACACAAAAACCTTCATGCAGATCACAACTCTGTCACTCATCTGCTCTTTAAGTAGACAAGGTCACGGTACCTTTTTGAGTCTTGGGTTGATTACAAAATGAGTATTATAGAGTCAGTCCCACGCCAATGGCATCTGGCTAGTCAGGTGGTAGGAAAGAGTAGGGTCCATGAAAATAAATTATGTGCAAAAATGCCATAATACAACCTATTACTTTCTATATCTAACTAAAAATAAAAGTTTCAAATTAGAAGGTCATTATAAGACTTGGTAGCATATTTGAATATGATTGTAAATAGAATTACAGATATGAAGTTTCTCCAGTATTGTACTTCTGTTTATATAAAGCTGCCTGGTTCTACTTTTAATTAATGACAGGGAGAGAGCCGATGCCATTGATATCTTCTGACCCCAAAATATGGCCCTATTAGGCTTGGAAAGATAAATATCTCTAAGCTGTTAGTATTTTAATCATTCTTTCTTAATTCTGTTTATCTGATTCCTGATTTTTTCCCTCCAATGAACATCTATTATTTCTATTATAAGAAAGCAAAACAGCATAAAGGTTATTTATTTGCAAGTGGATTGTGCTACCCAGTCTCTTATTCCTAAGCCTCTCCCCAAGTCTCTCCCTCCCCATGATAAAGACACAGGAACACTGGTCACAACAACCCAGCTGCCAGATAGAAAGAACGTCCTCCGAGCCCACATGCCTGCCTCAGCACAGAATGGGGAAAACACAGAACATTCTCCTTTGCACATCAGCCAAAATCTCTGAAAACCCAGCCAGCCAACCAGTTCCTAGCAAAGAGCCCTCCACGGGAAACGCTCATTTAAAACTGTGTCCTCCAAATAACGTTCCCTGTGCCCTGGTGTCACTCGACCAGAGTCTGGGGTGTTACAACCTGATTACATTGTGTTCATGTCAAAAATATTTTTCTTTCTCCAAAATGCCAAAGGGAAGAGCACAGGTTTCCTAGAAATAGCTCTGAATTGTCTCTCCATACCCAAGAATGCAAGCAACGTGGGCACAGAGGCTGTCCAAAGGGAGGGGGAAGAAGGTCAAGTCCATACCACTGATGAGATCCGTTCGTTCCACAAAGACAGCCAACACGGGTTTCTGGGGAGAATTATTTGAAAAAATAAATCTACCCACATGGTTCCTCACAGCCCTCCAGCTAAAGCAGTGGAACCCACCAGAAACTTCTCAGCTTGCTTTATGACAGAGTAGCCAAGCTAGGCAAGAACACCATAGCACAGTACCAATGATGAAATTTCCCTCTGGCACAGCGGAATCTGCTCGGTAAGTATTTATTGAATGAGTGGCCATGCAGTGTGAAACAGCACATCACTGCCCACTGCCATATTGCCACCCACCACCATCAACAGACTCAGGAGAAGTGAGGCCTGTGGAGAGAGCATGCTGAAGTGTGCAATGTGGAAGCCTGCTTCCTGTCAGAGGCAGCTGTTACCCACTGGTTGGGTGGCTGTGGACAGCTGCTGAGAGGCATGTTCTCAGCTGGTGGAGGTGACTAGATGATCTCTTAGGTTTCTTTGCAGCATGAAGCCCCCGTCTCTTAGTCACAGGCAGCATCCACTGAGCAATCCACATAATTCAGGCACTAGGCTAAACATTTTGCTGTCGTCGTCTAGGTGGTACTGGAGACAGACAGCCCTTCGAGCTACTAGGATTGTCTCTACTTTAGGTAAAGGAAGACCAGGGTCCCCAGGACCACACAGTGGGACAGGAGCTGAGAACTGGAGTTTAAGTTAGGAAGGCACGCTCTCCAACATAAAACCACACAGAATCTGCCGCCGCTGCACATCTTAGGGTGTTGGCTGCCCTCTGGGGACACTGTGTCTTCAGAAGAGTTCATTATCCATGTAGCTGGATTCTTAGATAATTGCTTTTTAAATGCCATCAGCAGAAGGTAGCTCTGCAAGCAGGCCTTGTTGGGCAGCCATCAGTTTCCTCAGGGTTCCAAAGATGACTTGAGGCCCAAAACTACTGTCAGGTGTCAAAGCAGCTGAGAAAAGAGAAAGAGGCAGGGCATGGTTACAGAGGGTAGCAACCAATCCCAGAAATGCGGGAGTTTGAGTCACCTCCAAAACATACTCAAAGAAAGAAAGAAAGAAAGAAAGAAAGAGAGAGAGAGAGAGAGAGAGAGAGAGAGGGAGGGGGGGAGGGAGGGAGGGAGGGAGGGAGGGAGGGAGGAAGGAAGGAAGGAAGGAAGGAAGGAAGGAAGGAAGGAAGGAAGGAAGGAAGGAGAAAGAAAAGAAAGATAAGTGGTTTCTTTTTTTTTTCAAGCGACTTGGTATGACTGTTAAGACTGTAACCATATTCCTGACTTGGTAGCTCTGCTGTTCATCTCCCTGTGTCAAGAGTCTACAGAGGCATGACCCTGCCTGTGACAAGAAGATATAGGTAGAAAGTCAGGGATACTTGGGACCTCAACATGGCCTTCCAACACACACAAGCTGGCCAAGATCAATGACTGTGACTGAAAATTTGGGACAGAAAATTTTTAAAAATTAATATTTTCATATTCTTTGAGGTTTGTTATATAATTACATCATCCTTTTCCTCCCTCCAAACCGTCCCATTTATACCCTTGCTCCCTCTCAAACTCATGGCCTCTTTTACTTTAATTGTTGTGATATATATTTTCTAAATACATAAATACAACCTGCTCAGTCTGTATGATGTTGCTAGCACGCATATGTTTTGAGATTCAGCAGTAGACACATTTTTTTCCAAAGGAAACAGAAGAAAATCAAATAAATTTTTCTTTAAAGTCATACCTGAGGTTCTCAGAGAGCTAAAAATGAAATCAGATGCTGGGCAGCAACAAATGCACGGCCCCCCAAAGTTCCAGGTAATGAACATGTGTGCTTGAAGAAGAGGAGAAAGGAAACACAGCTCGAGTTTAGTGTTTAGGAAGCAAACGATATTGAGGAGTTAGACAGGAAGAGTCAGATTCATTAGCGGCCTCGGAGTGAAGAGCCTGTCTCCTAAACCAGATGGCCTTAAGCCCAAAATAGCAAAGAAAAGAAAAAAAAAAGGAAAGAAAAGAATGGGGTGGGGTCCTGTGAAAGTGGCTGGGTTTGGATTTCTTCAAAAAAAAACCCTACAGGTGCAAATGTAATTCTATAGTGTGTGCATAAATGTGGGAGTGAGTGTGTGTGTATGAGTGTGTGTGTGTGTGTGTGTGTGTGTGTGTGTGTGTGTGTGTGTAAGGGGGGGAGAGAAAGATTTTTCCTTGGTGATAGATGAACAGCAATCAGTGACTCTAGGTGGCTGCTGTTCTTGCCAGTGAGAGGAAGTCCCATTACGTCTGCTAACAAATGAGCTCAGCGAGCCTTCTTGTTAGTATTGGGCAAATGATCCTCTGGATATGCCTAATCCAAACCACACAAAGGAGTGAGGCCATAGGAAGGCAGTTTGCTTGAGGCAAAATGACATTTTTCATGCTGAAATTACCTGTTCCTCCCCCACCACCATGCCCCATTTTGAGGGCTGAATCCTTGCAGCAGTGGGCATTATGAGAAAATAGGCAGGTAGTCAGACGTGGTGGAAGGATCAATGCTTCTGCATTCCTCTGATTCGGCTCTCCTGGCACCACCTCCCTCTCTGAATGAGGCTCCCAGGGAATCCTGCTAACCTGCCTCTGTCCTGAGCTGCATAGAAACATCTTCTTTTAAGACAGCCCCAGTCCTCCCTCAACAAGTGTACTCCAGATCTGCCTGGCAAAGCAGAAGGCTCACTAAATCCCTGTAACATGATGGGTCCAGAAGAGAGACAAAGTAGGTACAGACCACAGGAGATAGGTGGTAAAGCCATAGGTAAGGCCATTTCCAATTATTTCCTATCTGCTTCAAAAAGCAACCACTTCCTACCTCCCTAACTCTGAAAATCATACCCACCTAGACTGCCAAAATGTGAACAGCCTGGAGCAGAAATATTAAAATTTAAAGCTCTACAGGATGTGAGTGTGGAAGCTGGGATCTAGGGTGGGGCTCGGATGTTATGTGTTCCTTGATCCAAAAATTACACCTTGGGAATTTTTTTTTTAAATCTGTAAAGGGTTTAATGCAAAAGCAGAACATAAGATGGAATGAGATGAAAGACAAAGAGAAGAAAAGAAAGAAAGAAGGAAGAGTAGAGGGAGGGAAGAGAGGGAAGAAGGCAGGCACCTGCGAGGGTGATACAGTTTCACAACTTGCCTGGCACTCCTCACTATGAACACTGTAACACTGCCACCTAGAGGCTGGGACCTGCTTCCCTTGAACACCACTGTGCAAGACTTGTGTATATTCCTTTAGGAGGCTTACAAAAGGGGAAAGTCATTTCTGGGAGGAGACAGGGGAGGGAGGGGGTCGCCAAGAATTTCAGCATCTAACCATATCAAAGTGGGTAGTATTTATTAAGTGTCTACTGTACAGCAAGGACTGAGCGGAATTAGGAATATAAACACAGATATGATTCTACTTTCTCTGCTCACAGATCTCAGTCCAGAGATAGGAGGCAAACACACACATACAACATGAAGAATGGGAATTACTTTCAATGTAGAAACGCACCATGCACATGATGAAGTAAAGGAGAGATTAATTCTGACCAGAGAAATTGGGAGAAGACTATGATCTAGCCAGAACTCAAGGAAACAAAGAAATTGGAATATGGATATCATAGGGAAGTCCAGACTGAAGCAAACACCAAGTGGAGCATGACGTCTAGAAAACTCACTGTGAATGCTCGCTGTGACTGGGTTGCTGTGCAGACATTATCTACGGGAAAAGGAACAATGAGGATCAGAAGATAGAATTGGTCTAAATTGTCCCTGACTCTGAAAGGGAGGCTACGAGAATTTTTCAAGGAAACAAGAACAGGGTTTTGTAAGTTTCATTCAGGGATGCCCAAGACTGGGAGGAGAGGCTGGCAATTAGCAGATACTCAATTACAAATAAGTGACAGGAAGCCCATTGTCTTAGCTAAGACTTCATTGTTATAAAGAGACACCATGACCATTGCAACTCTTCGTAAAGGAAAACATTTAATTGGCCTACAGTTTCAGAGGTTTAGTCCATTGTCATCATGGTGGGAAGCATGTCAGAATATAGGTCAGTGTAGTGCTAGAGACAAAGCCAAAGTTCTACACTTTGATTGTCAGGTGTCAAGAGACTATCTTTACACTGGGCAGAGCTTGAGCATAGTAGACTTCAAAGCCTGCCCTGACAATGACACACTTCCTCCAGGAAGGCCACACCTCCTAGTAGTGCCACTCCCCATGGGTCAAGCATTGAAACACTCGAGTCTCTGAAGGCTATACCTATTCAAACCACCATATTCCAACCCCTGGCTTTCATAGACTTGTAGCTATGACATAATGCAAATACATCCTGTCCCACTTCAAAAGTCTCCATTGTCTATCACAGTCTCAACAATGTTTAAAAGTTCAAAGTCTCTTCGAGATTCTTGCAATCTCTTAAGTGTAACATCGAAAAGCAGATCTCATACTTCCAACATATCGTGGCACAGGATACACATTACCATTCCAAAACATATGGAAGAGAACATAGTGAGGAAATACTGGACCAAAACAACACCAAAAACCATCTGGGCTCACTCCAACCTCTGCATCTTTGTGTCGGATGTCAAAATACTCTTCAGATCTCCAACTCCTTTCAGCTTTGTTGACTGCAACACACACTTTCTCTTGGACGGGTTCAACTCCCTGTTGTCAGTTTTCCTCAGCAGGCAGGTATTCCAGGGTTCTGGCATCTCTAACCTCTTGAGGTCTCCAAGACAATCCAGGCTTCACCTTCACAGCTACTTCATACAATGGCCTCTCTGGACCTCCATAAAGGGACACCCCTGCCACATGCTTAGCCTCAGTGACCTACCTTAACAAGGAGGGAGACTATAATCCTTTTCTTCTATTCTTGACTCTAAAGCCAGAAGGACAAGGTCAAAGCGGCCAAATTCTGCTGCTTGCTGGGGCTGGAACATGACCCTCTTGTTCCATTACATTTTCACCAGCATTCTGTTTCCAATGGTTTCTTTCACTACCTAAGTAAGTGTAGTTGTTCTGAAACTTGCTCTGTAGACCAGGGTGACCTTAAAGTCAGAAATCTACATCTCTCTGCCTCCTGAATGCTAGGTATGTGCTACCATACCTGGACCTATGCTTTTCTTTATTTCTTTTCATAAGATGGAAGCTTAGCTGGGTTGGATATTGCCCCAAGGTCACAACTCCCTTAATTCCATTTAATATCTTTAATTTATTTACCTCCTTGAACACAGGATTTAGCTCCACCCTACTTCCTGGTGCCCTTTTAATCCTTGAACCATACATTTTGTATTTTTCCTTTATAAGCTTGCTCCATTTCATCAAAGCACTCTTCAGAAGAGTGAACCACAGAACAGAATCTATACTGGGCTGTTTTGATACTTCCTTTGCCAATGCAATTACTCTAAATCTCTTCACCTTAGCTTTAGTCAGACTCTTCAGGCAAGGGCAAAAAGTAGTCACATTCTTCACTAAAATGCCATAAGAATGATCTCTAGGCAAGATACTAAAATTCTTCTCCTCTGAAACTTCTTGAGCCAGACCCCCACAGTTCAAATTATCCTCAGCAGCACTGTCTTCCATGTTCCTACTCAAATGGCTCATTAAGCCTCACTTAAAGTGTTCAACTGATTTTCTAATCCAAAGTCCCAGAATCCACATTCCTCCAAACAACAACATGGCCAGACCTATCACAGAAATACCCCAGTCTCTGGTACCAAATTCTGTATTAGTTAGGGTTTCATTGCTATAAAAAAAAAAAGACATCATGACCACAGCAACTCTTAATAATGGAAAGTGTTTAATTGGGGCTGGCTTACAGTTTTAAAGGTTCAGTCCATTATCATTATGGCAGGAAGCATGGCAGCATACAGGCCAGCATGGTGCTAGAGGTAAGAGTTCTACATCTTGATCAGCAGGCAGCAGAAGGAGACTGTCTTCCATACTGGGCAGAGTTTGAGCACAGAAAACCTCCAAACTGTGTCACTCCCACCGTAACACACTTCCTCCAGGAAAGTCACACCTATGCCAACAAGGCCACACCTCCTAATAGTGCCACTCTTCATGGACCAAGCATTCAAATACATGCGTCTATGAGTATCATACCTATCCACCACACCTAAGAAAGTTTTGGAGAAACAGTAACTTGATATGTTATGGGTTGTTGTTGTTGTTTTTTTTAATTATATGAGAAAAATCTGTAGAAACAGAAAATGAAGTGCTAGAAAGACATCATTAAAAATGTATTGCCAAAGTCTAGTTGAACAAGAGTCTAGCCCAAGGCACAGTAAGGAGGAAAATGGAAAGGCTTAGATGGCCATGCATAATGTTTAAAAAAACTTAGTCAGGGGTGGGGCTACATGGGGACATAGAACCAGAGGTTGATGTCAGGTGTCTTTCCCAGTCACTCACCAGTTTTTGCGACAGGCTCTCTCACTGAAGCTGCCTCACCAATTCAGGTAAAAGGCGGATCACCAAACCTTGGCGAGCAGGGCTTATAGGAGCTAGGTGATTTTCCTCTGTCTCTAAGTGAGAGCTCAGAACTGAACTCAGGGACATTTGCTCTCACAGCAAGCACTTTGATGGCTGAACCTGCCACAGGTGGGTCAAATCTAAAGAGATTCAGCGGGTGTGGGT
Organism: Mus minutoides; assembly: GCA_902729485.2. Taxonomy (NCBI): domain Eukaryota; kingdom Metazoa; phylum Chordata; class Mammalia; order Rodentia; family Muridae; genus Mus; species Mus minutoides. The sequence continues at coordinate 183,956 of LR751255.1, forward strand.
TAAGCACTGGCTGAGATAGGGAACATGGAAAGAGCCATGGTTTGAAGTCCATAGTAAGTTTCATTTAAGAATTAAAGCCTCTAGTTTTCAAGAATATAACCAAGTAGAGAATCTGCCAAATAGTTAAAGATACTGTGGGACTCGGGACTAAAGGGCCCTGGCACATACACACTCATGTATATATATATATATATATATATATATATGGGTATGTGCACACTCACATGAGCTAAAGGTTACTGTGTTTCTTCTCATCCTGGTGTTATAGTTAAGGTGAGCCTGTAACATTCTTGATATTAAACTTGGACTCTCTGTTTTGGTAGAGCCAGAAGACTGTAAAGAGCCTCTCAAATTTTCACATCTGGAAAGTGGGGACTGCTGTAAGATGTAACTGAGCTAACCTATGAGATGCACCTCGCCCACTTCATAGAATAAACTCATACACACTAACTATCAGAGTACCACCTAACTGTGCATTTTATGAAGTAGCGGAAAGACTGTGAAAGTCAAGTTCAAAACAGAGTTTGTCATCTGCATGACACTGAACAGGAGAACTGGCCTCAGTCCCATTGGGTCAATAAGAATGGGAATGCCAGCAGCCTCTACCTCAGGAGATAAAATGAGACACTGCCAAAAGTTGGCCAAAAGTCAACTCATATGTAGGCCAGATGGTTTGTTAAATGGAAGAGCATAGTGGGAAACCCTCTGGGTGTCGAGATTCTGTGGTTCTAGGTAACCATGTATCTTCATGCTGCCCCTCGCCCCAAAGAATGAGAATCTTCTCTGGCGCCAATGAAGAAATCCCTCCCTGGTCACTTTGCCACATTCCAGACTGGCTTTCATCACAGAACGTTTCCTTTATTCTGTCTTCAATTGAGATTTTAAAAAGAGATCTTTGAAACTCCCCAGCTGGTAGAATCACTAGGGAATCAAAGCCCATTTGTTCTCTCTTCTACATATTCCCCACATGGCCCACCAATCAAACTCACACTGTTAATCTGCATTGAAAGGAAATGGGTCATTATTTAAAGGAAACAAAGTGTGCCGTGCTGGAGGAACAGGAACAAATAAGGTTATTCAACTTCAGACCCACGAAGAGTTCTTTTTGTTTATTCTTGGCCCTGTCAAATCCCTGTAGACCACACCTGCAATGAAAAGCCGAAAAATGGACAGCTGCTGGTTTCTGGCCTGTAGCTATCACCCCCGCACTGCACCACCGCATCTGTGTTTAGGCAGTCAGATGACCCCAGGCTCATTGGGCTGGAACTGAGGGAAATGAGATATGATGTGACTTTCTTCAGCTTGACTTACAGCACAACTCAGGGGGTCTTTTTTGGACCAGCAACCATTTAGCTTCAGTTTAATCCCTTTGAAAACTCAGTACTTACCATTGTGTGGGGGACAGAGTAGATCTTTAGAAGGCTCGCTGGGCTTCTCCTCCCTGGCATTCCTCTCTGCTCTCAGAGCTGCCCTCTGGTGTGACACTGACTCCTAAACCCCTTGCTCAGTCCTGTCTTATTTGAACCCACTAGCCCTCGGTTCCTCAAGATGGCCTCATATGATATGCTCTGCTGCCTGCCCCACTCATTTCTAAATGATAAAAAATAGATCTACAAAACACATCTGAACCCTCATTGTTACCTGGAAACCCAGATGACTGCTGTGTACTAACTCTCTAGTCCCATTCTCTCTGCTGTTGGCACCTTATGTTCTCAGCATTCCTGTTTCCGGACACATGGACCCACTCCAAAAGGTTTTCTGTTCACAGATCCAGTAAGTTACCACTTGCACTAATGTCTTGTCTTCCCAACACCTCCTTCCTACATCCACTGATCTCCGGGGAATGATGTCACATACCTGTGCTCAAGTCCCTGTTATAGCCACAACCATTTAATGGTTTTCACGTGGCCTGATTTAAAATGCACACACAACCTCAATGTGATCCCTAATTTCCTCTACGGTCTCTCTATTTCATCTTTATCATCCTGCGTACCCCCTCCCCACCTACTGCCCCATCAGGGTTGTCTGTTGATCAGGGTTCTGTCAGAAAGCAGATAGTTCTAACAGTAAAGGTCTAACAGCACAGAACCCATTCATTCAAGGGACCATTCATAGGGTGTGTCTAGCACCAGGAAAACTGTATCAAAGCTGCAGAAAGTGACTTCACAGAGATCAGAAACCAGTTAGAAGCCCTGCCTGTGATAAACCAGAAGGGGCAAGGGATGAAAGCAGTGTTCAGCCATGCCCTGCCCCCACACTAAGAGAAAGAGGAGCCTCAGGGAAGTGTGGCTGGAGGACTGCAGCCTCTGTAGAGGCTTGGCCTGTAGGAGAGTAATAGCAAAGGAACAGGGACTGGGCATCCCACCATCCTTGCCCTGATGCCTTATGTTCCCAAGAGATCTCAGGGCAAGAAAGCTTAAGCAATCCATCTATAGGTGTTGTATTCCTGAGACACCAAGAAGAGACAGGAAGAGATACAATAGAGAGGCAGGATGTACTGGCTGGTTTTGTGTGTCAACTTGACACAAGCTGGAGTTATCACAGAGAAAGGAGCCTCCCTTGAGGAAATGCCTCCATGAGATCCAGCTATAAGGCATTTTCTCAATTAGTGATCAAGAGGGGAGGGCCCCTTGTGGGTGTGGTGCCATCTCTGGGCTGGTAGACCTGGGTTCTATCAGAAAGCAACTTAAGCAAGCGAGGGGAAGCAAGCCAGTAATTAGCACCCCTCCATGGCCTCTGCATCAGCTCCTGCCTCCAAATTCCTGCCCTGTGTGAGCTCCTGTCCTGAATTCCTTTGGTGATGAACAGCAGTATGGAAGTGTAAGCTGAAGAAACCCTTTCCTCCCCAACTTGCTTCTTGGTCATGATGTTGGTGCGGGAATAGAAACTCTGACTAAGACACAGGGCACTGGGAGAATAAGATGCACACTGCATCCTTCCACCCAGTCTTTAGGTAAGTGCCACAGCTAACATTTCCTATCTCACATACTGTTGCCTGATTCTCCATCCATGTTCATACCCTCTGTCCTCAGGAGAGACTTGCCCATGGTATTTGAGAGGCATTGACAGATGCACATCCGCACATTCTGTATGCCTTTTGCCTAGTGACTTATCTAGTGGAATGACACAGAACAAAGACACAAGCATGAGGCTCATCCTACAGAAGGGAGTTCAAAAAGAATCCCATATACCCAAAACATGTTCTGTTCATTAAAAAGGAGAAACAGGGCTGGAAACGGAACTGTGCCCCATGTGCGACTGAAATCTGTCCCACACAGTGTCTCTTCGGGCGCCTTTCAGGCCTGGATGACATCTGCCCCACACCGTGCCTCCCTCAACAGCTCTCAGCCCTCATCTGGGGGCTAAGGTAAAACCCACTAAAGAAACTAGAGCTTTAGAGCTTGGGTCCTGTTGAGCATTGCCTCTGCCCAGCTGCCAGGCCTGTGAATTGATCAATGGAATAGTAAGACCAGCTCAGCGCTGAAAAATTCTTCTCAGAATAAAGGCTTTCCTCCCCGCGCAGTTCTTGCCTTTTGTCAAGGAAAAGAAAAGAAGAATCAGCCCAGAGTGAATTCCTTGGAGTGGGAAGTTGGGAGGTAGCAGACGCAGGCGTGCACACAGCACATTTGTCTGAAGCCTGCACCTGCTGCACCAGGGAGGGAGGGAGGCCTCTGCCTCCAGAGCTCCAGGACCACCCTGGCCTGGGGCTTAGTTCCTTCCCTTCCTTCCTTCCTTCCTTCCTTCCTTCCTTCCTTCCTTCCTTCCTTCCTTCCTTCCTTCCAGGAACAGAGAAGCTGTGTCTCTATCTAAAGAAGGTATGTGAAGTGCCATGGAGGTTTCGGGTGTGCTAGTTGGGTCTACAGAGCTGGTAGCAAATCAGTTACTGATCAAGGAAACGTTCTCTGGGGAGAAGAGTCGGGAAGCTGAGATGCGTGATGAATAATAGTCTTCTCATCATCTTCTCATTCAAGAAACATTCTCACTAAGCCTCCAAGTGATAAGAGCATGGGTTCTAATCCTAGCTACCTGATTATTTTGGAAGAGCTTAAGCAATTTGGGTCTTCTGTATGCCATCCCGCTAGGAGATCTAAGGCACTTAACCTATGTCATAGTACCCAATGAGCACAGTACCTGGCACAGAGCAATAGTTCTCAAGAAAAATGAGCTGTTGAGATTCATGGTTAATAGTGAGAGCCATGAGGAGGCAGAGCACATATAGACCACATTCTTGAAAACCTAGTGATAATAGTCACTAACATTTGTTGGCAATTTACTTCACATTGGGCACCCTTATGGTACTGATGTGTATTATTGTCATTTGATCTTCTGAGTGGGTTCCATGTTCTAAAGCAGATATTAGAGTGAAAGTTGGTTACATCATTTGCCCAAGGTTACTCAGCTGTTGAGTGCCAGAGCTTAGAATTGAAGATCAGCAATAAAAACAAAACAAGCCAGAAGGTAAGCTCATAATTACAGTTGGTGAGAAAATACTAAGGAGGAAATGAGAAATCTGCAATAGCAGAACAGAGAGGCAAGCCCTGCTGGGAAGGTNAGAGAGAGAGAGAGAGGAATAGAGGCCATCCATGAGCATGTGAACAGAGATGGGGAGGGAGGAGAGTGGTGAGAGAAGGGGCGGAGGGGGAAGAGAGGAAGAAGAGCAAGAGAGAGAGGGAACAAGCAGCCCCCTTTATAGTGAGTCAGGCACACCTGGCTGTTGCCAGGTAACTGTGGGGCGGAGCCTAGAAGGAATGCCTACACTACATACAGCAGAAAGCTGCTAGAAGGTCTTAGTGGGAAGGCTCAGGATCTGATTGGCTGATGGAGCGAGACGTGAGTGAAAGCAGAGGCCCTTAGAGAATGACTGCAATAATATGGAGTGAGTGATGCCAGAAAAGCATCACAATTGTCAAAGACAAGGAACATGCTTTGGGACCATTGTGAAATAAAGACATGGTTCGCCTCCCAGACAGGATAAGACTATTAAAATTCTTTTCATGCTGTTGTAGCATCACCACCGCCACCATCATCATCATAATTATCACTGCCATTGCCAGCACTATTAGGTCACAGGCCATGGTGAGAGAGGTCCCAGGATGGTCATGACTCCACTCAGGCTCCCAGATGAGGGGCCTCCCATCAAAGTGAGAGAACCTCTGCTACAACACATACACAGATACCCAAAGAAACCTAGCTATAGAAACCCAGAGAAAGAGGCTTACAAATAGCCCCAAGCAGTGTACGGAAGAATGAAGACTTAAAGCAATCATGGGAATTGAATGTTAGATACAACTGACTATATATCACACTTCTTTAGCCTATATTGCTCATAAGGGACTCTCGGCATGTCCTGCCCTCCTTTTTCAAGGTCTGAATCTTTGATACATTACTACATAATATTAAGCTACTTATTCATTCATGATACACACAAAAAAAAATATTATTGAGTGAATCTGCTATACCACTCTATCGAGCATTGGGGAAATAGAAAGATAAATGAAATACCACCTCAAGGCTCTTGATTTCACAGTGAAGAGAACAATTATCATACAATACAACAGAAGCCAACATAAAGGGGAGGAGAAGCAGCTGAGAAATTCTCAAGATTAGCCATTAACCCAGAGCCGGGGGCAGATTCTCAGAGAAGGAAAGTGGGGAAAGAGAAATGGGGTGGAGCTTGTACCAGAACAGAGAGCCCTTTGGAGCATTAGGAAGAATAAGGCATTCCATATGATTCAAGTTCCACATCAAGGAGGAAGTAAGGGGACTTGGTGCAGGCCCAGTCAGGAAAAGCCTTTAGGCTACACTTGGAAATTAGGACATTTACCAGATCCCCTAGGGAACCATATTAAGACATGTATAATGGTCTTTTTCTTCATTTAGAATCATTCAGTGTGCAGAGCAATGTAGAAGAAATGTCACTGAAGACAGCTTGGGCAAGATCCCTGTAGTAACTCAGATAAGAAACAAAGAGAATGAGAGTCAATGCAGATGCAGAGAGGAGGTGGAGGAAGAGGATGGGGAGGAAGATGGGAGACAACCAGAGAAGGCTTAGAGGATGCTGTGATCATTTCTACTCTGCAGGAAGGCAGAAAGAAAAGGGTTATGTTTTGTGCCCAAAGATGAGAAGTTAGGTCTTGTGAAAAGTGGTCTTGTGGGTAAGTTTTTACTAGACATGGTAAACAATGGGAAGACACGTGTTTGAGTGGAGTCATAAGATCATGGGCTGCAGTTTAAGAGAATATGCCCATAATACATAAATACATAATACATGGGCTGCAATGGTTGAGGAAGAGCCACTCAGGAGGAGGGGGGCAAGACACGCTAGGATGTTACAATGATAGCATGCTAGGTAGGAAGAGTTACAAATACAGCTATGAACATCTGGGGAGCCAGACACAAATGTAAGCAAGGGATATTAGTCACTTCACAGTTGCCATAATAAAAATGCCCCTAGCAAAGTAACTTCGTTAGGGAAGGAAGGGTTTATTTTGCTCACAGTCCAGATTATAATCTATAGTAGGAGGGGGAGTCACAGGGGCAGAATCTTGAGGGAGTTGGTCTGTTGTGAAAACTCAAGGAAATCTTGTACCCAGCCAAATGTCTCTTTTTTATACAGCCTGGGATCTCCCCAGGGATGGTGTCACCCGAATTTAGTATGGTACTTCTATCCCTCTCAGGCATGCGCAGAGAATAAATAACCCCTCATGTATGTGCCTCAAGGCTTGTCTCCTAGAGGACCCCAGATCCTGTCAAGTTGACAACACAAAACCATCACATAAGGTCTTGAAGAGACTGACCAAGAGGAAGGACAACACAGTAACCTTGGTGAACAGGGAGTATCCTCTGCAGGAGAGGAACACCAAAGATCAGCCCTAGGGGCGGGCAAAGAGCATGCATCCCAGGCTCTTAGCAACACTGTAGCCATAGTAAACCAGGCAAAAGTGGGTGGCGTGCATGCAACATGCTTTGGCCATGCCAGTCGCTAAGGACGCAAAAACGCTCAAAAATTACTGATACATTAGAAAATCAAGCTGCAAGGCAACCCAGGTATTATAGTCCTCTTTGTTGGAAACACAAACACTGTTTTTCTGGGACTGCCAAACCCTGCACCAGAATGTTTACAGTTACCATCTCTGAAAAAGATAAAAGAGAGAATTGTGGGTGATTTTTATTTGCTTCTAGATGGTTTTTCTATTTTCTACCATGAACAAGCATGACTTTGGTAATCAGAAACCCAGCAGAGTTTAAAATATATTTGTTAAGCTTATATAACATGGCTGTCTTGCAGAATCGAAGAGAGACCTGTTCGTTAACTTCTTTTTTTCCAGTCCATTTATGATCTCTGAGATGCTGGGTAACTTAGATGTTGCTGCAGGGGAAAGCTGGGGGAGAATTTACACTGCACAGTGTCCCACATCACTGAGGACAGTCCTCATCACTCCCCAAAGGGTCCTGTCCCACCTCCTGCCCCAGTACAGAAAGCCCTGGCTTCAGGTGACCCATTCTAAGGCATTCTGAGCCCAGAGAGAATCAACAAGCTCTGAGCACTCCGCTCCCCCAGCCCTCAGTACTTCTCCCTCCCTTCCTTCCTCCCAGAGGACAACACCATTTCTCTTCTTCTCCTCTTCCCTAAGGCTCAACTATAAAAGCTCCATCTAGTGATGAGTTCACCCTTCTCCCCTCTCATCTCCTTGCTTCCAAACGTTCTTGTTCTCAGATTGTTAAAGTGCTATCCAGTTCCCAGTCTCAGAGGGAGTGGGAGAAGGGATAAAGCAAACTGACTTGAATACCTTTAGAGTAGAAGGAGAGGGGCAGGAGCGGGTGGGGTGGGGTGGGGGTGGGGCTGCCAATCAGACCCTGAAGGTTACATCATCCACACCGAGGCCCACTGTGTTCACAGAAGCTTCTTAAATAGTCCTCGTGACTACAGAGCCAAGGACTCCAGTCTCAAGCAACTCTTTGCAGAGGGTTTCCAAAGAAGTGAAGGCTTGGTCCTTTCAACAAGATGAATTTTAACCTGCTCATGCAGAGTTATGTAGAAGTAAACAGGTTTGAAGTGGCCCCACAGTGACAGGTTTCCCTGGTCCCTATTGGCTCCAGAAATTGCTAAACCCAGAATTCCCCCACACCCTTGTGAATGACAAATACTAGCAGGTAGATCCAGTGGCCTCATTCCTCACTCCTCCTCGCAGCATAGCCTAAGGGCTGTTCTTATACTAGCTGCTCCTTTAAAAAGAAGAATAGACACTTCTATCCTGCATCTCACCCAGCGACTAAAATCCCACAGTTTCTGAGTTAATGAAGTCAAAAATGGAGAGGTTAAGCAAGGTACCCCAGACACCCACCTGTTCACTTTTATGATTTCTATTTTATGATTTACTATTCCATACATTGACACATATTATCCCAGGCCCTGGTGATTTGTCCAGATACTGCTCTGGGCAGCAGGAACAGAGTCCTGCCTTTTTGATTATGATCTGATTAAGACAGAACAAGGGCTCAGACAGAGAGCATCCAGGACTGGTCCAGCACATCTCTTCCTTGATAGACATTTCCCCAGTGTGCTCTTATTTACGAAAATGTCATTTCAAAATTAGCAAAACCCTTCAAGCATGCCACTGAACCTTTTTTTTTTAACTACAAAAGAATGAAGATTGGAAAGTCTAAGGACACACTGCAAATTTTCAGAGAACATTGCCCTGAACTCCTGAAGCTAAACAAGCTGTTTTGGGTTACATCAGAGAAATCTTAAAATACAAGTGGGTAGGCTTTGGGTTTCTTGGAGAGTTTCCACCTACAACACGCCAGTTCTTCACACAATATAGCTTCAATATTCCTTGGGACTCCAGTCTCAAGCAAATGTTTGTGGAGGGTTTCCAAAGGTCCCATGAGGAGAGAGGATGGAATCTAAGTTTTGAAATCTTAGTCCAGCCTGGTGGTGCACGCATGTCATCTCACAACTTGAGAAGTAGAGGAAGCACTTCAAAGCCAGCCTGGGCTACATACAAATCTGAGACCAACCTAGGCTAAGACTTTGTCTTTAAAAAAAAAAAATGAAACCAATCACTAGCAATATACACAAGTTACCTAGTTTTCTGCCATTTTGGTTCCATAAAACTATAAAGGAACTTCACAAGACAAATATTTATAGAACTTATAGAATAAAGATTCGTGGACAAAGGAACCATAGATACCATTTAGAAATGTCCTGTGCTTATACAGATAACAAAATTGACGCCATTCAGTAGAGTTGCCACCCCCAGTTCCCAAGTGGCTATCACATGCACCATCAAAATTCAGACTACACTGGGTCACTGGAAGTCAGGTCACAGGAGAAAGCCTTGGGGTGACAACCGATGAAAGAACGAACATGTCCTGGGTCTGTGACAAAGGAATGCAGCAATCTGAGAACTATATTCCGCTGACGCCCTCAAGATCAAAAGCCGGAAGGAGGCCCACTTGACAGCAGCCTGGCTACAGGGCCACCTCTGCCAACACTAGGCCAGCCCTGGCTGAACGTGGTGTGACAACAACAAGCAGGCAAGAAACCCCAAGGAGTTCAGGCAGAGGCAACCTTGAGCTCTCCAAGGACCGTGGATCACAGCTAGAGAGCCATCTAATAAGATAGCACGGATGAAGGGAAGCAGCTCACGTGTTTTGATTTCCAGCTTTGTGTTTTTCCAGTCCAGGTCAACCCAAGGCCACCATTTTTCACAAACCCCGGTCCCCTCTCTGCCTCTAATGGGAAATAAAGGCCTTTGGTGCAGCATCAGTCATGGGGAGCAAGTGGGGAGAGCCACAAGCCAAGTGGCTGGCTGGGAGGGCAGGGGTCTCAGTGACCACAGGCCTTAGAAGCTCAGAAGCTCAGATAATTGACAAATGTATCTATGGTAGCAGCAGGAGGGGTAACTTGCCTCATTTAAATCCATGACTCTCATCAAAAAATCCCATTGTAGCTAAAAGTCAGCTTTACTGTCTTTTTTTTTTTCTTAGAGCTGCTAATAAGGAGGGGGAAAATGTGTGGTCTAAATTTCCTTTCCAATTACACTTCCTTTCTGGTCAAAGTGCTAATAAGGATGAAAAGACACAAAGTCCATAGGGACAAAAAAAAATGGCAATGGCTTTGAGGGTATGAACTATAGAGTCAACCTAAAAATACAGGACAACTGATGCTAACACAGGTAGGTGACAGTCAGGCCCAGAGAGTTCAAAGGACTTCCTTCTAGATGTCTGTGAAGATTACAAGGCAAATAACAGAAAGACGGGTGACAAGGAAGACCTGGTCTGAGAACCTGAGGACACTGGCTGTGGTTCTGACTCTACATCTCAGCCTTTCCACTTCTTCAGCTATAAAACAGTGACTTCCACATAGAAATTTAAAACCCTAAAATCCATGCAATAAACCTACCACAATCTGCAACATTGTATTCTCTCTATGCAGTGGTGACTACCACGGTCTGCAACATTGTGTTCTCTCTATACAATAGTGGAGCAGTCACACCTATTTTTCAAGGTCACCTTGAAAATTAAACGGAAGCAAGTAACATAAGCTCAGGATGAGTCAGCATGGAATTTAATGTGCATTTGGTCATTTATTTCTGTTACTAGCCTGCCAGATAGAAGTTAACAGAATCCCCAGTTCACAGATCAGTGTATTGAGGCTAGGAGAAATTGCTGGATGTCTCTAAAGACACTCATGATAATCACAGGAGCTGAGACCTCCAAACAAATCATTTTGAGTTCAAAACCCATGTCATTAGCCTCTGTAAAACACAGCCACTCTGATAATGTATGGGCGTGCAGCAGCATAGCCTGTTATCAATAATACCAACACCTTCATGCTCATCCAGTATGATGAAGTATTTTAATATGTCCGTTGAATGAATGAAGAAATGAATAAACAGATCAACAACAAATCACAAGAGGCTTCTAACACCACGAACCTGTCCAGTCCTGCGGTCCAGCCAATCTAATTACTGAGAGAACTCTCGCAAAGAGCCAGAACTTTGCTAGTGGAGAGAGATGCATACCCCCCCCCCAAAAAAAAATGGAACTGTGGACGATTCTGAAGAGAACATAGCAGCACAGTATTGTACTGGGTGTCTTAAGCACATTCACGGATTAAGATTCTAACTTCAAATGAATTTTAGAATGAATAAACAGACCAAGAAAGAAAGTGCCTAATTTACTGACATTTCCTTGCTCACCTAATTTAATAAAGAACTGAACGAGTCTTGGGA